>UFQX01000657.1:128692-294006 GCA_900497675.1 Arapaima gigas
CCCCCCCCCCCCCCCCCCCCCCTTGGGGGGGGGGGGGGGGGGCAGGCAGGAGAGGGCCTGTGCAGGGGGGGGTTTGAACAGAGAAACCAGAGGAAGTCTAAATCTGAAAATACACTGTGTGGGCAACCTTAAGGCACAGAAGGAGGTTAGAGTTAGTGATTCATTGCTCAGATATGGCACCATTTGTAAAATATTTATGTCCATTTAATAAATAAGAATCTCTAAGTGTAAAATAAAAATAGAAGAAGCAATGCTGGCTGAAATGATTGAAGATTGAAGCAGGTGCTGTCAAATAAGAGGGGAATTCCTTTGACGGATGATTCAGAACTTTTCTGCTATTTGTTTACCTTCCTGGTTCACTGAGTCACTCTCTCAATTACTCATACACTCGCTCACTCAGAGACACACACACACACACACACACACACACACACAGAGCAACCAGGCCTTTGTAGTTCCAAACAAGTTCACCTGTGTGGTGTAGGACTCTGTTTTTTGTGAGAATGGTGGGTGGGGGAAGAATGAATGGACCTCACCCTCCATACATACCAAACGTGGCAAAATGGCTCTTATTTGACAAGAACAATGGGCCATTTCAAATACTGCTGGCTGTAACTTTGGCTATCTTTGCTTTGTTTTTTTTCATAAACAGGGCTAAAGGGTAAAATAAAATCATAATACATTTGTTTTTTTGAATTGACATACATTGCTCCTTTTCCTCTCCACTGTAAAGTCACAAGCCATGTTCATCTACAGTACTGTGCAAAAGTCTTAGGCATGCAAATTCAATGTCTGTTGAGAAGTACAGGTAGATTCTTATCTACCATCAGGGAGGTTTCTGATTGGTCCCAAATTCATTCTGCAGCCTGAGAATGACCTCAAACACCCAATCTCAGTCATACAGAACTATCTTCAGCAAAAAGAAGAAATCCTGCAACAGATGGTATGGTCCCCACAGAGCCCTGATCTCAACATGATCAAGTCAGTCTGGGAGGACATGCAGAGACAGTCAAAGTCTGCAGAAGAACTGTGGCCGGTTCCTCAAAATGTTTGGAAGAACCTACCAACCTCTACCTTAAACTGCATGCAAGTTTGCATAAGAGAATTGATGCTGTTCTAAAGGCAAAGGGTGGTCCCACCAAATACTGATCTGGCTGAGGTTTTTTTGTCTACTGCACTTTTTAGAGGGTTTATCGATCAATAAGTATTTATGGAATTATTTTTGGAACCATCTTCACTTTATAGCATTTTTCCCACAGGTGCCTAAGACTTTTGTACAGTACTGTAACTCCAAAATAATTTTTCCGGGTACGCAACAATTAATAAAAATAGAACCATGCATCCATCTGCTCATTAATGAATTATTCAAATCACCCATTATCAATCACATTTTATCCAATGGGTCAGGCCACAGCCAGTGTCACAGTGGTCTGCTGTATCCTGGAAGCATAGTATATTCAGGGTATACCAGGGTACACATTCTATGTAGTGATACCACTGCACAACATTTCTTCTACTTTATTACTTCTTAAATTCAGGCCACATTAAAATTCAGTTTAAAGTTACTGGAAATAAAAATGTCATCTCCACAACCTCATATCCATTCCTGTTGTCTGATTAATAACAAGCAGCATATTAAGCATATTGATACTTAATAAATGCATCCCTTGATTCACTTACATACAAGTTCATGAAGATACAGCAAATAAAAACAATATTTAAGACTTTAATTTCCACATGCTTATTAAAATCATCTTGCTATTGATTATCAACACTCAGGAAAACAAGACATGAGCTGTGTGAGCACTGAAAATCAGTTGCATGAAGACCCGCACACCTATTCTGTTTCCACCCTGAATGAATTGTGTTTTACTGCCCAACTAATGGCTACACAGAGGAACACAAATGTCACGCTGATGGAAGGTCGCAGACGCGTGCAGGCATCAAGTGAAGAAATCCGTTTATTCCCAAAGGAGATTCCAAAGTCATAGTCAGAAAACAGGCTTGGGTCAAAAACCAGAAAGTAACTCAATACAAGCGTCAAGCAGATAAGGGTTAAACACAAGCAAAAGCCGTAAGACAAAGCAGGCCAGTAACCAGCGCGGCAAACCGACAGACCACTCAGTACACATGGGAACATGGCAATACCTCACAAAGATCACTTCAGACAGACAGGTTTTTATAACGACTTAACAATAGCCAGGTGCACGTGATCAAGCATTCGAGACCAGTGGAGTCAGAACCAGGGGGCGTGACAACAAGGGGCTTTCTTTTCTCAACAGACCAAAATTTTAGAAAACTTAACAGTGAAGAAATTGTTATTAAAATATCAATAAATGAGCTGGAAAAAATGTAAAAAATCTGTAACTTGAAATTTTGTAACATGAAGAGCCAGTATACAAGTAATGTTGCAATACTTCAACAAATACAGTACTGTGCAAAAATCTTAGGCACCTGTGGGAAAAATGCTATAAAGTGAAGATGGTTCCAAAAATAATTCCATAAATACTTATTAATCAATAAACCCTCTAAAAAGTGCAGTAGACAAAAAAACCTCAATCAAATCAATATTTGGTGTGAGGGTGCCTTTGGTGCCTTTAAAACAGCATCAATTCTCTTATGCAAACTTGCATGTAGTTTAAGGTTGAGGTTGGTAGGTTCTTCCAAACATTTTGAGGAACTGGCCACAGTTCTTCTGCAGACTTTGACTGTCTCTGCATGTCCTCCCAGACTGACTTGATTACGTTGAGGCTCTGTGGGGACCATACCATCTGTTGCAGGATTCCTTCTTTTTGCTGAAGATTGGGTGTTGGAGGTCATTCTCAGGCTGCAGAATGAATTTGGGACCAATCAGAAACCTCCTTGATGGTAGATAAGAATCTACCTGTACTTCTCAACAGACATTGAATTTGCATGCCTAAGACTGTTGCACAGTACTGTATGTATGTAATAAGTAATAATTGGACTTGATGTCCGAGTTGTAAGTTGAGGATTCATTCAATGGAGTGTTACCACCAGGGCCAGGGTTAGGAATTGTGGGCCCCCTGAAAGAATACTGTTCTGACCCCACCCCTTATTCAATAACATCTTGAAATTTTATGGGCCCCTAGAATCATAGCCACTTCTTAGTTCACGAGCAACTGCCCTGATCAGCATGCCAGCATTATCACTGCCCAGACAAGGTTTAAACTGTTGCATTATAGGCACTCGTAACTATGTTTTTGCTAATGCTGTTAAATTCTTCATTTTTTATTTAATTATTTCTGCTTCAGGTCACACCATTTAATGAGGACTCCAGTGAGCCACCCAAAACAATGGTACAAAAACAGTGTATGAACTCAACACTGTCAGATTATGTGATCTCTGATCTAAAACCGCTCACAGCCTACAGTGTGCGGGTGGCATGCAACAGCAGCCAAGGACAGTCACCTTGGACGACATGGATGACACTGCACACCTTGGAAGGAGGTAGGACACTGGAAAAATGACTGAATGTTGAATAAGCCATCTGTATTGCCATCTGCCATGATGTCCAAAATGAGCAAGGCATGTATATAGTAAAAGTGTGAGGCCAACAACAGCCTACCAAACTTCTCCTTAGGTTTTGGATTTAAACAGCAACCATTTTCTTATACAGATAAATGTTCTTCCACTCTTAACAGTGCTCTCTGACAGAGCTGGGAAAGCTTCTTAAGAAAGCAGCAGGGGGTGCCTTGTTAGGTCTGGATGGCTCCTTTCACTGGGCATGCCAGGCTAGTTGAGATCCTACTCAAGCAAGAGACAGAGGGGGTGCAAGGTGGACATATTTGTCCTGTTTCTAGAACAGTTGTTTTTCTTTCTCTCAGTCACCTCAGAAGAGGCATAGCTGGGTAGAGGGCGGTACGGAAAAATATTACCTCAATTCACCCCTTGTTTGTCTGAAGGTTGTAGAGATGTATTTAATGTGGCATGAGAAGAACACTTCTGTTCTCAGTGGTCTGTAATACAAAAATTAATTCAATTTTCCCCAGTTTTTTTGTGAGTTAGACACGAGGTATCTTTTTAGAGAACCTTGTCTACTATGCTTTCTGTCTGTCCTTTGACAGTTTCCATCCTCATCCTCATCTTGGAATAGATGTTGAAACTTATATAACGCTTTATGTCTGCCACTTTTCACTTTTTTAAAAATGTTCTTTCCTTTGCTCACTCATCGACTTTGGTAGCTGAAGTTAGGTACAAAGAAAGGGCAGTACTGTACTGTGACATCTCATGTACTAGATGTGGACACTATTGAAGGACATTTTGAATACATAATTTAAAAAAACCTCAGGCTCCTCAAGTGGAAGAGGAGCAAAATGAAGAGGGGTTTGTTGGACTGCTTCTTCTACCTCAGATCCAAGAATAACAAAAAATTTTTCTCTTGCCCCATATCTACTCTATTGCTTGACTGTGTTTCTTACAGTAAAATGTGAGAATATTCAAGGTGTGACCCATGCTTGGTGATGTACATGTTGATGTAAGTAATGTCATGGTACAAGTACATAAAATAATAGATTCCATTTTTCAGTCGATAGCTGACATATATACACCACCCTCTGGAATGATCCCAGTCTTCCACCCTTCCCTGCTTTTTTTGAGTTTAAAATTTTAAAAAGTAACTAATACTAGCCCCATCCTTTGCGTTCTTTGCGTTCATTTCATTCTCCATCACACTCCCACACCTCTACCCTTGTTGTCTCTTAATTTCATCAGATTCCTGGTTAATATGTTGCTCGGTAGAATTGTTTTGAAGATCATCGATGAGAGGGATTGCAGGGCAGGGGGTTGGGAGGGGCTGAGGGGTTTGGCGGGCGCTGTATGGTCACTGGCAGACAATAGGCAGGCGCACATGTGGAAATGATCAACATCCAAAAACTTCTCGATGACATCATCATCAAGACCATTGCAGTGGTTTCTTAAATCCCAATGCAGTAAAAAAATCTCTTATGCACATTCATACAAGCACAGATATACACTGGCAGTTCTGCTGCTATTTTGAGACGTTTGTCAGGTATTCTTCTCCCTGCCAGGTTTTTAAGTAGCTGGTGAATCTTCCTCTCTGAGATTCACAGGGAAGGAAAATACATTTCCTACAAGAAATATAAACTGGTTCTGCACACTGAGCATGTGTGACCTCTACATGGCTCTGTTTTACAGTGTTGACCAGTTTCCCTGATAAAGTAAAAACCCCTGTGTCTGAACAAAGGGCTTGCAGCCCTTACATACACCTACACACCAGCAGCTCCACAATGGCATGACAGCATCAGTCTGGCCAACAATCGTCTAGATCAGCAATCCTGTGCCACGGAGGACTGTTTATCATTCATGGCACTCTGCTGAGTCTCGTATCCCCAGGGATGATAGAGATGAGCTGAGGACATTGTGAGCCCAGTAAGTGTAGCGCGTTACAACCCGCATTCAATCATATAACCCCGTATGTGTTGTCAGTGCCCAATTCAGCCCCAGAGAATGTGACTGCCATGCTCAATGGGACCACCATCACTGTTACCTGGGCAGAGCCCTCTGGAGAGGTGAACGGGCACCTGCTGGGGTATGCAGTGGAGTACAGTGCCCCCTACATGGAGCAGGTAAGGCATCTACACCTGCACACCTGCATACACAGACTCTCTCTGACTTGCTATTTGTCCACAACACTGTGCAATACAGTACGGTACAATAAAACTACATGACTATGCAACTATCTGGTTCATGTTGCACCACACAGTGCTCTAACAATGCAGGTATGTATTTTTTTGCTTATCTTTTCAGAGTGAAGTGAGAGAAGTGAATCATGCATTTCAAAAAGTCACAAAGCATGTAGGTTCACAACTGCTATGCAATCGCAAACTGTTGTACAACAAACTGACTCAAGGAAAGGTCATTGATGTCAGAAGGGGAAATGGCAGCACATGCACATATGTGCTGTAGTTTGGTGTAGTGCAGCAGATATTAGTGTTCATATAGATTGGAGTGACCATCTCTGATCTTCAAGGGCTGCAGACTGTACCAGTTTAGCTTTACTGCAGTAGCATTATTGGTTAGTATGTCTCTTCTGGTATTTCCAGCTTTTACCAGGAACTTAAAAATTGTTTTCTTTGTACCTTGTAGGACTCTGGCTCTTATTGTACAGAGTGTGTAATGTGTGCTATGTCTGTCTTTTCTAGACTGTGTTGGATGTGGGTTTGGACCATGAGCTGTCCTTCAACCTGTCTGACCCTCTGTCTAATGTCTCAATTCGGGTGTGTGCATACACAAGGGCTGGTGCGGGGCCCTGGAGCCAGCTTCTTACACTGACCCTCGCACAGCCTGGTGAGTGTGTTGCGCAGTGGGGGAGGGGTTGCTGAAAGAGAAAAGGGACATAGTGGCAGACTCATGTGTATGGAAAAATAAACAGCATTTTTGATTTGATTTGGATCTGGCACTGAAATAAAAATATTCTTTTCCTATAGCAATGGGAGAACTACAGTCCAGAGGTGAGTATCTGTGTTATTTTATGTCAGTCTCCGTATTTCTCTCTTCTTCTTGCCCTCTCTCATACTGCCCTCTGTCATACTGAATCTCCAAGTGAGAACAAAAGAGCCAGGAGAAAGGGATGTAGAGAGAGAAACAGGGTCATGGTGGGGACCGAGGACATCATACATACATATAGACAGAAAGGGAGAGAGAATCCCATGAAACAGAAGTGTAAGAACCAAACAGACAGCTCATACTGACGACAGTGGTTGCCTAGTTGGTTGATAAGTGCAAGGTGATGTGGTTCAACAGGGCGTGCACAGTAGGCATGGCCAGACCTGCCACAGAGCTCAGCAATGCAGTTTAAGTTACCAGCAAGTTGGACTAGTGCCACATCCAGACTGGAAGTATACAGCTGAAATTTATAAATATGAACATGGTCTAATCTCACAGAGAGGAGAGTGCTGCTTATCTCCACTGGCTGTGTACCCCAACAACTGTATTTCCTCCTCATTATGCCTCACTCCTGTACGTCTATTTGGATTTTGTATTCTACAAACGTGTTACACTAAGCAGTACTATGTCCAACTGTTATTGTTTCTCTTCTTTTGCTTCTGTAGCCCCACTGTGACCCCCTCTCTGTGTCTCTGTTACTCTCTTGGTGTCGTGTTAGCAGGCGATTGCATGGATTAATCTCCTTCTCCACCCACTTTCTTCCAGGCCTTTCTTCCTCATCAAACCGTTCCTGGCGATGGTGGTACGTCGCTATGGTGATCATCATCACCGTGGCACTGGTGACACTAGCAGCAGTCTATGTGATGAGACGGTGGCGCAAAGAGACTCGTTTTGGGTGTGTGGGCTTCCCGTGCAGTGCTGCAGCTTCCATTTATTAATGTCACATTTATTTAGTGTTAATGCTGGAACACGCAAACAGTTGTGCCCGAGATTTTGATTCAATCCATTCTGTTGCTTGTGTGTTTGTGCAACAGGGAGGCATTTGAGCCCATAATGCAGAGAGGGGAGCTGGTGGTGAGGTACCAGGCTCGCCATACCTACAGCCGCCGTACCAACGAGGCCACCTGTAAGCAGTCTCATAACTAGCACCTCACACCAAGTAACCTGGTTTCAGCTCAAGACAGAGTGCAAGAGAGAGGGAGACTAGCACACATTTTGTTACACTTATGTAACACATTAATTTGCCAAGAATTTGAAGCCAACCCATTGTGACCACTAGCATTGTTTACATGGCAAGGGAGGAATGGAAGTTGATTGCGATTGCCTTGATCCATGCATGTTATTTTTTTTTCACGAGGGGGTGCAAACACAGGGAGAAACATGAAAACATTGCACACTCTGAGCTGGACCAAAACCTCAAACCTCTTGAGCAGCCAACTAGTCATGATGCAGTGCCTTAACCTGCTGTGTCCCTGCATCTCGTACACAACACATTATATACAGTATGTCTTAACTCAAAATTACATTGATTCAATTTAAATGCTTGAAGTGAGCTCACGGCACCCTGTGCTGGAACTTCCACATCGTGCTCTTTGAACTTTTTCTTGTCTTTTTACTGACACTTCTCAAAACTCTGACTACTATTTTCTGTCCTTGGACAACCAGATTCTATCTGAGCTGCTCTCCCTGCAAAAGACTGCTGCAGTACAAGGTGATTACTCATAACAGCCCTCTTAGGTACATTCCATTACCCAGAGTGCACTAAATTACACTGAAACTCAGTTCGTGCATTGTTTTCCTACTGTTGATCCAAAATCTATGTCCCTTTTATTAGATATATATGTATAATTAGTGATATTTCCTAGTAGTTTTATTTACTGCAGAAATTCAAAATTTAATACTTAATAAGTGTGTCGATACCAACTAATATGCACGTCAACATGTGAATAAGGGGAGTACCAGCACTTATTTTTCTACTTCAGACACTATTTGCATGTAACCTGTTAATAAAGATACATTCAGCAGTGATAAAAATTGTGGTTTTGGAGTTGTGGAATGTGAATAAATGGAAGGATACTCCCCTGTGGGCACATCTGAATACAGAAAGTATCCTGGTTTAGTTTACACCTCTTTCTACAATCAATTTTTGTCTTTCACGGATTACTGAACAGCCCACTGATTTCCCATAGTGCTTTGGAGATCACATTTCAAGCAGCTCGCAAGTCTGGACAGCACCATTTGTGTGTCTGACCCTGAAAGCTCTAGTCAAGGTGTTGCAACTTGTGCAGAGTACAGCTAGTTGGGGTAGGAGGTTGGCAGGAGATAAGTTTAGATCTGCAGATAAAGTCATTGTGTCATGCGAAGCAGCATCCCGGCAAACACCAGACACCTGTTGTAGATACTGTGGATGTGAGTTGAATTAAGATGGTCTGACACTTCTGTTCTTTATTGGTGTATTGTACTGATGGTTTCAAAAACATAGGTGGGAAAAGATAAGTAAAGGAAATGGTAATAAAAATGAATAATCCGGAAAATATTTGCTGTTTAAAAGTAGATGATAACTCAGACATCACATGAGGATCAGTGTAACTGATATGCTGTGCTTCACAGTTTTTAGAAAGCTTATATGGTCTCTTAGATGGTGATAATCTAAACACTATCAATAACATTTTATATAATATCAGTGGAAAATATCAAGATTTAAATGCAGAGGTTTACATTATGTTTTTCTTTTCTGAGATTTTAGATCAGATTTTACAGTAGCTGTACCTCAAATAGAAAACATCAATATATTTATTCATAACTTTATGTTTCTAGCTATCCAGTTCAGAATAAATTATATGTTTAATATGGGCTGGTAACACAACTATGACATCATTTGTACATGACACACTGACATTGCTGAGGGCTGTATGTGTGGTTTTCATCCTCAGTGTAATATGAGTTATGTATAATCTGAAGTGAAAAACTACAAGGATATTAAAAGGTGTAGAAACAGCATTTATGCAAATAAAAGAATTATCCAACTCTTGCTAGTACTATTAGTGATTTGTGTTGTGTTACATAATACATAGTATCTGAGCCTGGTCTTTCTTCTTTGCGAGCTATTCAGAGTCATGAACTTTGTGCATGTGAGGCTGTCTGTTGCACAAGCACCAGACACCAGCATCAAGGATGTCTCTGTGCTACAGAGAAGTATTTCATGACAGAATCTGTCCGTCCTCAGTTACCTGCTGGTGTTACAAAGCATTCACTGGTGACCACACCTGCTTGTTTCCACAGTGAACCACCTTGGCATCAGTGATGAGCTGAAGCAGAAACTACAGGATGTCATGGTGGACAGGCACAAGCTGACGCTGGGCAAGATTCTGGGCGAGGGTGAGGCTGGGGTTCTGTTTCCTCCATCAAAGCAACATCCTGCATGCAGTGTGCCCATGCTTTTTGCCCCCTTGCTTCTAGTGTTGATTTATTATATTGTGACAAATTGTATTTTGTATTTGAGCTGCTGCCATATTTGCTGTTTCTCCTTTACAAAAGATATCCTTTACAATTTTTTTGTAGAAATTAAATATTCACTGCTGTGCACCTTGGTGTTACCTCCACGTGTCTGTATTTTGTGGCAGGGGAGTTTGGCTCCGTCATGGAGGGCCTTCTCACCCAGGAGGAGACTGTGCTCCGAGTAGCAGTGAAGACCATGAAGAGTAACTGCACCTACTGTCACTGTAGTAATGTCCACTTTTTTTGGTAGTCATTGTCCCACTCTTGGTCTTCTAACACTTATACATCCCACTCTTAGTTGCCATCTGTACCCGCACTGAGATGGAAGACTTCCTCAGAGAAGCTGCTTGTATGAAGGAGTTTGACCACCCCAACATTATGAGACTCCTTGGTAAGGAAAACCACTAAACAAGTTTGGTCAGACAACACAGAGCACCTGATCCTGTGATGTGGGTGGAGATTGGTCCAGAACGAGAGAGCCTCCAGTTTAGTCTCATCCTGTCTCTCTCTTCTATCCAGGTGTATGTCTCCAGTTGGTGGAAGGTGAGGGTTATCCTTCTCCTGTGGTCATTCTGCCGTACATGAAACATGGCGATCTACACAGCTACTTGCTCTACTCGCGGCTTGGCGACTGCCCTGTGGTTTGTATTCTACTACCTAGCATATGTGTAGTGACAGTGTAGCCCAGTGGTTCTCACGCTTCTCTTATTGAACCACAATGACATTGCTTAGATTTGCTCCTTTATTTCCACTTCAAGATGCTGATTAGCTGATGAAATAAAAAGCACATATACATTGACTAGTGCTCATACAGGAGAAGTTTAATAAACATGCCAGGCAAATGACTGACTCAAAATACCAGTGGACTAGTCTACTGGAAATTTGACCTTGTGTCTGAGGCACAAATAACATGCAAATTATGTTTACACTGTCAGATTCTAAATATCAGGTCTGGAACATCCTTTACTTTAACTTTTTAATGCTGAAACACACTTAACTGCCTTTGGGCTTGAAGGTCCCAGGTTCACAGTCTCAATTCCTTCTGTAGGACCCTTGAGTAAGGAACTTATTCTAAATTTCTCCAGTAAAAATGCCTAAAATGGACAGAAAAATGTAAGTGGCTTTGAAGAAAAAGAATAAAAATATAAATTATGAAAGACTGTTTTCTGACTGGCTCTAACTGCATTCCATAGAAGTTGACTTAGTCAGTTTCTTTCTGATTGTATTTCTGTTAACCATCTCTTTTGTGTTCTTCCAGTTCCTCTCATCACAGATGCTAATAAAATTCATGGCAGACATTGCACGTGGGATGGAGTACCTTAGTAGCAAGAACTTCATCCATAGAGACCTGGCAGCCCGGAACTGCATGTGAGCACCAACATGACTACAGTGATATCTTGTTCCTTTTCTCTTTCTTGCTATTTGCTAAGCTGTCTGAGTTGGTTACCATTGACTGTACTGTGTGATTCACAGGAAAAACTTTATTACACTCCACTCTGCTTTAAGGAGGTGTATTACTGAAGCACAAAGCACTACTTACACAGCTCAAAGTACCTGTCTTTTTCAGCTTCAAATTTTTGCAGCCAAGACTTGTGGAAAGAGAAACTATATAGTGTAACCCACATTAGTAATTCATCTCAGTTTAATTCATTTTATTTTTAGAGAGTGCTCTTCTCACCACTCTGACAGAATACTGAAAAAAGTCACTAGAAAACTTATAGTTACTAATCCAGTTATAATAGCAGGTGCAGTTATAGATACAGTTCACTACAGAGTACTTCGGTTTGGGGGATGGACATTTGCTTAACAACCTCACCCCATAAAAACACAATTGACAAAACCTAAAAGAAAGACAAACAGACCAGATCTACTAAGGGGTAGGGAAGACTGGATACTGGACTTGAAGAAGGCCAGGGTTCTTCAAGGCCCCATAGAGTTCTCCATGGAGTTAATTAGGTTACAAGCTACTACCGAACTAACTCACTCCATGGTACTATAGTACTTGAAGTATAGGGTAAGGCAGCTAACAGCTGAGGGCAGGAAACCTCTCAACTGCAAAGAAAGGGATAAAAAAAACCTCTGGACCGGTGGCTGCCCACCCTACTTGGTATTGTAATGTGCTGACAGGGTAGAAGTGTGGCTATGACTAATACAAAAAAGACATGTACAACTATCATGACTAAACTATAGTCTGTGGAATCTAAATTCATGGGGCTGACAACCTCCCAGTGTTGCTGGTCCCATTGGATGTGGTATGCATTATCAGTGTTGTTAAAATAATTCCTCATTATATTAAATAGCAATGGAAAAAGAAGGGGAAAGAAAGACTTTATCCATAGATAAAGATCAGTGCTCAGCAATGAATTTGTCTCTCCACCCCAGGCTCAATGAGAACATGTCTGTGTGTGTGGCAGACTTCGGTCTGTCAAAGAAGATATACAATGGAGACTACTACAGGCAGGGCCGTATTTCGAAAATGCCAGTAAAGTGGATTGCCATTGAGAGCTTGGCTGACAGAGTGTACACAAGCAAGAGTGATGTGGTAGGACACTGTAGCTTCTGTAACATTACAGTGGGGCGGTGGTTGAACACAGTTCACAGCAGCTTACCTTATTCCTTCCTTCTGTTTCTCCCAGTGGTCATTTGGGGTAACAATGTGGGAGATTGCCACCAGGGGACAGACACCCTACCCTGGTGTGGAGAACAGCGAGATCTATGACTACCTGAGACAGGGAAACCGGCTCAAACAGCCCCCAGACTGCCTGGACAGCATGTGAGTGTCTGTCTTTCAAGTGGCTCTTTATGAACATAGGCCCTGCAAAGCAAATAAAAACAACAGCCAAGAAGTGATTTCATATTGAGTTTTATATTACTTTATATATTACGGCACTTTTAATGATGTCCTCTTTTCAGAGGTTTTGGTATATGGCACAGAGACACTGAGAGAAAATTACACTAGGACAAACAGGATATTGTACTGGTTCATATGACTTCACTGCCTCAGGGAGCAAAACCACTGTGGCTCAAGGCAACCTTCCCACATGACACAGTCATCACGTTAAAAAAAACACTCGATAGCAAAAGTAAAACTACTGAAGCATGACATCATGTGAAGGATTAATATACATTTCCATTTTTTAAATTTCAGCTTTCTCCAATTACTTAAAAAAACACACCTTAAGTAAAGAAATAACCAGTGATCAATGGGAATTAGGTAGAAACAGACAGGTAGAAAAAAATTGTGAATACAGAAGATAGAACAAACACAAAAATACAATAATATTTCTGTAACTGCTACTGTTTATTTTATTTTAGACTTTTGAGTAATTTATCATAATTTATCATGTTTAAGAAAACTACAAATATTTTAAACCAGTTTTTTATTATGTTTGGTATCCATAAATGTACGTATTACTATAAATTTAAAATATATAAGTACACTTTAATGAATAGTGTTGTAAAAGATCTGTTGTTATATACAAAATAGGTTTATTTACCTGTACCCTTTTGCTTAGATAATGCTGGAATACTTTACTTGCTACTTCTCTTATTGAATTAGACTTTCATTCTTTTCTTAAGCTACGCTCTAATGTCCTCATGCTGGTTGCTGAATCCCAAGGACCGGCCTGGGTTTAAATTCGTGTGCTCTGAGCTTAAGAAAACATTGGAGGAGCTGCCAGACCTTCAGGACCCAGATGAGATTCTGTATGTCAATATGGAAGAGGCAAGACCTGAGCTAGGGGCAGTGGGGGGGTGGGATCCCCTTGGAGTTGCCCCCCCATTTTTGCTGAAGGAAACAGATCCAGTGACAACTACTGCAGAGGTGCACCAGCCTGGCCGCTATGTCCTCTGCCCCCAGCATGAGACCCAGAGATTCCTCACAGACTCCTTGGAAAGCCTCACTCTGCCAGCTTCTTTTTCTGTCCCCACCGTGCACCTAGACCTGTCTGAAAAGTCTGCTTGTTCGGCCACTCCCACCACAGAGGAGCTGGAGGACCATGTACAGTCAGTGAGGAAAGTACCTTGGGATTGAGACATTCTCACACATTGCTGTCCCTTGGCAGTGGATCCAAAACAAACTACAAAGAGGGCTGTACTGTTCACCTCAGGTAGAGAATTTCACTCAGTTGTTGAAACACTGAGGGATATGAAAGACATATTTTCCTTTGCAGGAAAATAGGGACAACATAATTCCCTTTAATTGTTTATTTTTATATAGTTTTCTTGTCACCAGGGTGACGTAGAGTACTTAGAGGTTCAAAGGGATACGCAAAAGAGAAGTGAATGACAGAGGTTAGACAACACAGGTATTTAGCTGTTTGCATAAGCCAGCTGGTGAATGAGGAGAGGAAAACAAACAAACAAAAAACTCAAAACAGCAAAGAGGAGGAGAAAAATAGAATTTGGGGGTCAAAATATCAGTGGCTACCCATCCCTCCTGGGCATTTTATTGTGACACGGAACCTATGCGAATATGTCCCATGTGGCTGTCAAGAGCTGAAGCCCCGGCCATTAAAGTTCATATCCGGGATCATAACATCCACAAAGATGGAGGATTACACTTCTTTCAGCAAAGACAAAACTCAGAAAGTTTGGAGTCCAAACATCCCACAGCAAACCTGAAATCAATCCAGTACCTTAGAAACCTAGACAGTTGTGACTATAGACACAGCCAGGTCAGCTGGTTAGTTGTAACTAATAGTCACTATATCATTAATTAATATCAGCCTTCATAGCAGAAGTTAAGACCCTCTTATTTATTTGTCCAAGTAGTCCCACAAAGTCAGAAATAGGGAAGAAGCCCCTGACTGTTAACCATATTGACCTGATGCATAAAATCATAGCTACAGGGGTTTCCTGAACAAACAGCAAAGAGCTCTGCTGGGAGAACCAATAATTGTGACAGAGACATAAAGAAAACATTCAGACCATATAAAAAATGTTGGAATGTCTACAATAACCAAAGTTAACTGTAGTGGATGCCACCTCCAGTGTCCTTCCCAACTCAGGGTGAAGGGAGAGATGATCGTTCCAGCCTGCAGGAGCAACATGTCCCCACAAGAGGGAGCACTGGCACTCTTCTCACACTGAGAACATGCACAGAATGGCTGCAGTGTCCCAATGGCTCACCAAGGGCTGGTTAAAGTCACATTCAGTGACTCAAGCACAGTGTTATTTTTTGTTTTTATTTTCTATAAAGCAGTACTTTGCACTAACATATAGTCTCATGTAATGTTATATCTATCTGCTTTTGTCTCTGTAATATGTCTTCATATCTAGTTTAATATTTCACGAAATATTCCCTTATAAAAAGCTGCTGACTTCACAGAGGAGCACTCTTCATGTTCCACTCCAATGAACGTGGATTACTGAGTGTATCTGAATGATCACTGATGATTTCAAGAACTCAAGCCCAGCAGTCTCATCGACATGTTCACTGCCACAGCAATCTTGCAAAGCACAAACTTCTTAGTTTTCCAAAACACAAATAGTCTTTTTTCCCCAGCAGTTATTCAGGGGTCAGTGGACCAACAATAACTTCAGATTACGGACAACCTCCAGCTTTAGTGCGTGAAGGTTGGTAGTTCAAGTAACATAAAAAGACCTGTTGCTATAAATCTGCAGTTTACGTAAACTGTAAGTAATTTTTGGATAAAGGCATCACTCAAGCAACAAAGTGATGCATAACAGACAAACCTGTCTTTTCCAGTTGACACCAGAAGACATAACTAGATGAATTCATTGTGTCTGCCATCAAAGGAGAGGCTGAGGGTGACAGCAGTCCTGGTTTATCTCACCTTATATGACCCCCTATTAATCTTTAGGGCTACAGGTGGTTTTCATACCAATCTGACATTTACTTTGTTGGTTGTACTGTTTTGAAGGTTCCTTGAGGTCTCCTGTGCAGTCCAGGGACCAATTAAAAACTGATATCAGCTAATAGAACAATAAGGTACTAGATGTGGGGTTGCAGCATTTGTTTTTGATGATATTTTAAAAACTTTTGATAGCAAAATACAGGAATTCAATTCCTGATAGTTACTTGAAATGTTTATACTATATTTATAGTTCCTGAACATTGGTTTTTCACCTCCATTTTAAAGACTAATGTGATGAAATGCTTCTTCATTCAGTCAATATTTTTCTGCAAAGGTAATTGTTCTTTTTGTCATTTTTCTGACCATAATTAGTTTGTTGTTTTCTGGTCTTGTTTTTTTTTGTGTTATTTGCAACATCACAAATGAATTCATTTACGGTTACAACAATTAACTGAAAAATGTATCACTTCAGTTTTGAACTTGCCATAGCTGTCAATTCTTAGTAGACACAATGAGTTGTAGGAATATTAACAAAACCACAGTAAGTCCCTCACAGCCTTTGAGAAATTTTATTAAAGAATTCCGTCAGTAGACGAGTTCTCATTTCTGAGCTGCTGTTATTATGCAGTATTTAATTTTGAAGAGCATGTGTGACCATTGTGCAGGACCTACATCTATAAGTAAAAAAAGTTTGATCACTTAACATATGCTGAAGTGCACATTATGTATTATTATTATGTGTAATAATTACGTTTTTCCAAATAATATAGACTTTAAATTGCTAACATCATATCGTGTCTTCAGAAATTGAGTATTCTTTATTTACATTGGTTTATCGTATACATTAATTCTGCATATCTGATAACAAAATGGCTAACATTTATATGTTGCTTTTTTTTAAAAATTCTTGTTTTTTGTAAAGATTTTTATAAAGTTTTTGTGCAAAATAAAACCATGTACAGACCAGCACTATGAATTGATGCATTACTGGGAATTTGCAGGCCTGTATTGAGTCATAATATTTTATATCACTTGTCTGTTCTTTCTATGGTGTTAAACAGTAAAAAACATGAGAACCAAGATTTCTGTTATGATATTTATTGAGGGGTTCTAGCTGATGAAAAGGACAACCATTATAGTAGTCTCTTAATGACAAAGGACTTCTAGTACTCCACATGGATTGGGGGGGGTCACAGAACCCTCAGGCATTAGGATCCTGAGAGCCATTTGCATGGTGAACCAATGTGGGTGAACTCATCAGAAATGGATGTAAGAGAGCTGCACGTCTCCTTCTATTTCCAACATATCGACCTGACCAAAGGGCTGGAAACGGTGATTGAAATTGCACAAGTGCTCCCCATTTACATAGACCTTGAATCGCCGATTTCCACAGCGAATAGAGAGCTGAGGAATGGACACACACAGAAGTACAGGTTACACATTTAAATGAACACTAATACAGGTTGACATATGCACACTATTCAGATAACTGATCCAGCTGAGAGTTGGGTATAAATTTTATATACAATATTAACTGACCTGAATATTATACAAGGTGGCATGGAGCAATAGCGAATAACACAAGCAACCGGGCTTCTGGAATGTGGGTTTAAATCTGCCTCAAGTCTGTGTAGAGTTTCCATGCTCACAACCTGTTTATAAAGTTTCCTCCCGATGCTGCAGTTTTCTCCCACAGAACATGTATCAGATGAATTGGTCACTCTTAAGTGCGCGCATATGTGTGGCCACCCTGCAATGAACTGGCACCCTATCCAGTGGCAGTTTCATAGCCTGGTGCCCTATGATTCTGGGACAGGCTCCAGACTGCCACACTGACTAAGATAAAGCGGTTCATGATAATGGATGGATTTTATACAGGACTCTGTGGAAAGGTTGAGATGGACACCCGAAGGAAGCAAGAGGGCTTTATGGCAAGGGCTGTGGAAACCAAAGTAGACTCACCTCAAAGTACTGGCCCTCCAGAAATGGATTATAACCAATATCCAACTCCTCCTCACCCCAGCAGCCACCAATAAAACTGTTCCTTAAAATCACACCATCAAACAGCCGGGGGTGAAAGTGGAAAGCAATTTCCCGTGAGCTGGCTACTATGAAGTTTATAGCAAACCTGTAACAGCAAGTAGTGCAGAAGTTGGTGCTGCATCAGTATACTTGAAGGATCCAGGTTTGAATCCTACCTCCTGCTGTAGTGCCCTTATTTAAGGTATCTACTGTAATTTAAACCAGTATCAATTAGCCAGTTGTATCTTTAGGTAAATAACTGTAAGCAGCTTAACATTACAATTTGCTTTGGAAAATATGAACTAAATAATTATAACAGATGTACAACCAGACAGAAAACTGACCTTGACAAAAAGTAAAAAAGAAAGTAGAAAATTTATTGCCCAGACATACCTTCTTGCCCCAAATGGCACCATGCCTCTGATTACGATGGTCCTTTTAGGTGTCATGCTTCCAGGAATCATATCTGCATAGGGAATGGGCTGGACACACAGCGCACAATAGACAGTTTATGCCATTCACACTGTTATACATGTACAAAAATGGGATAAAAAGAGAGCTGATTATAGAGCCAAATTCAAACTAAACCTCCAAATTCATAGTCAGGCTGTATGAGATACAGTTATTGTTATTGGATAGTTATTGGAATCACTCCAAAACTTTGTCATAGTTCAGAAGCCATGGTCCAGAAAGTTTGACTCACTGGGTTGTAGATCGGCATGCCACACATAATCTGGAAGGGAAACAAATATTCAAAAAAAATATATTAAACATATATTTTGCTTGTCTAGGACAAGTTCTTGCCAACTAATTTTCATTATTATAGTGCCTAACAATTCCCCACAACAGCTTTCCCCTAACCCCTCCACCCGACCTCCTGTGTTTCACTAAATTTGAAGTACAGTAGTTTTACGCACTGATTTACTTTTTCACCCTCCCCACATCACAACATATGAGCCCACTGCTCCCCATTCACTTACTGGCAGGTTTCCAGCAGGTCCTGGGTATTCCATTCCTCCCTGCGCCAAGAACAGAAACAAATGCACATTATCAGTTGGGTCATGTGGAATCTGGCTGAGGGTCAGTGATGATGGAATGATTTGCAATTACTAATAACGTTGCCTTGTATTTACACAGTCCACCCTGTAATCAAACAATTATAAAGGCACATATAAAATGTCTCAGCCATCTAGGAGTTTGATGTAATACAGTCTATGACCTTATGAACTAAACATTTATTTTCCTACTATTTTTGGTAACTTTCACTAACCTTCTCTATAATACAAGAAATTAAGACCATCCCAGCAAAACTTGAGGATATGAAAGGATACAACAAATACTTTTGTAATTTTATTTTTTTGCAGATTTCCCCACATTCTGTTTTCAGGGCCTTTTTTTGTTAGAGGTTGGTTTGTTGTTATTTTCTTCACTCACCTACATACTGTGCATACCTGCATACACAGACAAACACAAACGGGACAAATACTCACTCCCATCCCTGGGTAGCCCTGCGTCCCTCCCTACAATAAACAGAGACAGTGGGGTGGAAAAAGCACCTTTGAGAGTCCATGTTTATAACAATTCACAAACAGGAGAATGAAAAAACCACATGCAGCAGCCTGCAGCACACAGAGGCGATCTATAAAAACAGAACTTACCCCCATGCTACCCATGCCACCCATCCCAATCCCTGGGCATCCACTCTAAAAAAAGATGAATAAGAGGAAAAGTGAGGAGGAGAGGTACAAACTTATGTGTTTGCTTACACCCACGCCTTCCATTCCACCATCTGGGAATCCACTCTGCAGTGAAGGGGAAAAGTGACAACATACTCACAGACAGAGGTCGTCATGTCAAATGTAAAAACAAGCACAGTTAAACACGGCTGATGAAACATGGCATAGTGTTTGTATAGCAATATGTAGATGAAGTTATACCCACCCCCATTCCTCCTGGCACCCCCTGCATGCCGCCCTGAGGAATCACACAAAGTTCACAATGAGGCCACAGCATGAAGCCTTATGTAACAGATATGCAGCTACCCTCATACTGTACTTGCATATCCATCCACAGTATCTGCATTGTTGCAAGCATCCACATTAACAGCTATCAGACATGAACATAAATTATTTAACTGAACATTTATTATCAAAATATGCATAGAAATCATATCAAACTAAAAGGAAAATAGTTTCAACAGGCAGCATATGGTCACCAGAGCCACCTCCACAGGTAAAATATAAGCTATTAAGGCACATGAGAAGCCGTTCCCCCTTACCCCAATGATGTTGATAGTTTGGATGGAAACATCTCCTCCGATTTCCAGTGCACACACCCTCTCCACTGGAATGCGGTGCTGGAATAAGTAGAACTCCTGTCCATTGATACTCACCTGTAGTAAACCAAATAGGTGGGTCCTATCAGTGCTTCTCACAGTAAACTCCACAACACTGGTTTCTGCTCACCCATCTGATGTGAAAACTTCAGTAAACATCAACTTTAAAATAACTTTACAAATTTTAAAAGTAATAACTTTAAAAATAAGCAATTGAAAATAGAGAATCTGAGGAAATTTGCAGACTTCAGAAGGCATCCATATAAGGGCCTTCACACTCTTGCACACACAAAAAATTGTTCTGACCTGGTAGCCCTCAAAGTTGACCACAATGACCATCTCAAAGTTCTTGCCCTTGTGAAAAGGCATACTGTGAACCTTCTCCTCCTCTTCCCACATGCCATTCTGGAAGGTGTTGAAGACCACCTTGTCCCAGAAAGCAAATCGTGGATTAAAGTGGAAGGCAATGTCACAGCCCTCCATGTTGCCACATTGAAAATTGATGTGAAACCTGCAGGGGGGCACAGAGTGGGTGATTAACTCATAACCTGGCATATAAAAACAAATGTACTGTAAGGTCTGGTGGAATTGTGGTTCACATCATGCATTGCTGTGTAAATAGTTGATTTGTCCAACCATGGGAGGAAGCCCAGGGCTCAGCAATGACCCTGAGGATGTATTGATTGATTGTGCAATAGTTCCATGGGTGGGCATGTTGTTCAACATGCTGTGTAAGAATGAAGTTTGTCTTCCCATAACTCTGCTTTCTGAGCCCGTTGTCTATAACACTGCCAGTGCA
Source organism: Arapaima gigas (assembly GCA_900497675.1). Classification (NCBI taxonomy): domain Eukaryota; kingdom Metazoa; phylum Chordata; class Actinopteri; order Osteoglossiformes; family Osteoglossidae; genus Arapaima; species Arapaima gigas. The sequence continues at coordinate 149,592 of UFQX01000657.1, forward strand.
GGTTGTTACAGTACAATAAATCTGTCCAGTAGGCAACATTACTGAAATTATTGGTTTAGCAAGCTATTGACCACCATTGCATAATACTTCCATTTCCATTACCTCTGGGGTGGAGCATACAAAACTCACAAAGCAGTAATACCTTCCTGATAAGTGGCTTTGGGCCCAACCCTTCTGAGAAAGCATTCCTGTGATAAACCTCCCCCTTAGTCACATAAAACAAAGAGCAAAGCTCACACATTATAATTACAGATAAATTTGAATGTAAAAATGCCCTTTTCTGACCTGTACGCTGTAGCTACCTGAATTTCACTGGTCTTGAATTTGATTTCATCTCTCTATGGGCACATTTACACCCAGAACTGGTTCCAGAAGTAGCAGTTACCTAGAGCATATAGTCTTTCCCTTAAACTCCTACACATATCGCGTGTGTAGCTCTGCAGGGCTAAAGGTAAACGTAGCTGTGTTATTTACATGTGTACAAATTCAGAGAAAGGGTCATGGATACTTGTTGAACATGCTCCCCAACCAGTCTGCATAGATTAAGCCAGGTAAGGATCTGCCCAGTGATGGTATAAGCAGATCTCACAGAAACCTGCATCCTCCACAACCCTAGCCAGCATTCTGCAGAAAGGGCCTTACCCAGAAATGTGATGATGGATATGTCCCTGGATATATATGGACATTCCAGGCCTCAAACCTCCATAAAAGGGCCCTACGTACGGAATACTCTGTAATATATACGAGTTAGAATTAACAATAAATAATCAATCAATATTTTCCAAGTTTGCATATAAAAATACATAATGAAAATAAAGTTTAAAAAAAATGTTGTTTTCTGATTCAGTGTGAACAGAAACCAAAATACTGTGTAACACATTCAAAGACAAAGATAAAGGACAAGGGAAGAATGATGGATACAAGAATAATACTCACAGGGTTGTAGATTGGCTGGTATCCTGGTGGAGCTACAAAAGCCATGATTAAGGAAGGATAGACAGCTGTGGAGAAAGAGGTACTGGTTCTTCCAAGTATATATAGCTCATATTGGGCAGGGTTTGTATGGGAGGGGCAGTACACAGAAATGCGGAACACGGGCTTATCTGTCACTATTTTCCAGCTTATGGAAGGAATAGTCTGTAAATTATTGTAAGTAAGCATTATGCCAAAGCAAAGCCTAACATATTCTGCCAGTTTGGAGTTGCAGGATTGGTCTTTGTGGGTATATTTCTTGTGACCAAAGAGGAGAAGAATGAAGACTTTTTATTTACCCTGTGTAAACACAGACTGTTTAAATATATAAGGTTACAGGTAGCGAGGAGAGAAGTGTGGTACTTACCAAAAAAGTCACATAGTACATAGTAATGTGATCAGTAGGATGACACCTTCAAAGAAAACCACATTTTATATTTAAACAGATTTCTAGTACAAACGGCATTAGCGTTGTATCTGCATAACCACACAATTGTACCTGGGTGAGTTGACATACAATTTCTTCTGCATTTACAAGAATTAATGTTATGATGGTGGATGTCATGGCATGGTAAAAATACTTTGTGGTCTGTAATTGCCTTGACCAAACTCACAGGTGGATGCCCAATCTTGTGGAGAGCTGTTTAGAAGAAATAATCACCACGGGTTCCCACTTACACGTTACTACCAATTCTATTAAAATGTCAGGTCTCAGAAGAGATAGAGGGAGGTGAAAGATTTGTTTGCTGGCTTGCAAAAAAGTGATTATTTTAAGCTGTGGTTGCCATCATTTCACAAAGTGCTTTTTCTTTGCAACTTTACTTTTGATAGTACTAATTTGATGAATTAATTTTTGTGGTATGGGCTGTAAGTTTACCAATAAACCAGTGAAGTCTGTTGTCACCTCATGTTTCCTCTCATGTCACACACCTTCAGCAAACAGAAAATCCTTAGCAAACTTTTACATAAAAAAGAGAAAAAGGAGAAAAAGTCACCTAAAGGCCAGTTTCCTCAGTTACATACATACATATGCCCCAGTTGTCTCCAATCCTACCTGAGGATTTTTGTGGGACCCTGAAGCTTCTTAACTGCACTCAAAAAGTACTCTTGTCCAGACTTAAAGAGAGAACAAGACTAGCACTGCAACCCCATGGAGCACAGGATGGTTTCCCAACAGGTACTGTTTATGGTTCAGGGGATGAGGGTTTGGATGTGGGTTTGAATCTGGTCCTCAGACTGTAGTGATCTGAAAGGTAGCTAATATTAAGTGAGACTTTCAAACAGGCCACAGCCACTTGACAATTACCCTGCAAAATCAGTTGCAAACAAAAGATTGTATGTAGCAATCAAATTAGCAATCGTTCTATTAACACCAAACTACGTCTACACAAAATAACGGAAAGGTGGCATCGCTTTGTGGAACTTAGCAGAAAAGCCTTTCACAGATGCTGAGATGATAAAAACCTGCACAATTGATATGTAATAACTGAAACATAAAGTAATGTAACAAAAGCCAGCAGGAAATTGAAAACTGGCCAGGAGCCATTATATCAAAATTGAGGGATGCCCGCGGTATTAGTACAGTGTATAATCCTGAATCCACAGCACATTTTTTTTAAGAGTCATGACTGAAATAACTGAAACCAGCATTATTCATTCAATCTGAAGAAGGGCTGAGATCACATACATTATTAAACTTTTGCCCCATGACTGACTTTCTGCTTAGCTGAAGGAATCCAGACGACAACCTAATCAGGTCACAAGTCATATGGTAGTGCTAGAAAGTTTGTGAACCCTTCAGAATTTTTTTTTTGAGTTTCTGAATACATTTCACTTAAAATGTGATCAGATCCTCAACTGTCATAATCCAAGAAAAAATGTTGCATTTTGGAATGGCCAACTCAAAATTCAAACCTTAATCCAATAGAAATGATGTGGCAGGACCTGAAGCGGTGACTTGATGCAAGAAAGCCCACCAACATCACTGAAATGAAGCAGATTTGTAAGGAGGAACAGGGCAAAATTCCTCCAAACTGATCTGTGGGACCGATCAAAAGTGACTATAAATATTTTTGCTTGAAGTCATTGCTGGATCAAGGGGGTCACACCAGTTACTGAAAGCATAGCCTCACATACTTTTCCTGACAGACATTTAATGTTGGATCATTTTGACCAATAAATTAATGAAAATGTACATTTTGTCAGTTATTTGTTTTACTGGGTTCTCCTTTTTATGAAGATCTGATCACATTTTAGGTCAAACATATGGAGAAAGTCAGAGAATAGTAAAAGGCTCACAAACTTTCAAGCACCACTGTATGTCATATCTTGTCACATTCAGGCCACGTGCTTGTGTGTGTGTTCCTGTATGTGTGATATGAAGCTGGGGCATTGAGGGATTAACACTGACATACACAGCCTGATGTGACAAGGAATGCGATGTCACAGTGGAACAGTACAGTATTGTTGTTCATCAACAACACTGCGTACAACTAAATAGGCAAAAAGTCAGTTTTAAAATATTCAAATCTTTTTAATCAGTATTGAAACACAGGCTACAGTCACGTGGCACAGAGATCTCAGAAAACAACATTTTGTGCTGTTATAAACCACACGTTATGAATCCCTTTTTCTTCCTCATTTGATGTTTACTAAAAAGTGAAATGTCCTGTATCGCCTTACAAAGAGACACTGCATATATATTCTCACAGTCAGTGTGGCTGCAAGTTACAAAACATGACACATGTAGCTGGTATGCTTATGTGTCAGAGGTGGTGAATTAATACATTAATTTCTGAGATCCAGAGTTCAACTATGATTTCATCCTCCATTTGTTAAGAAAAAGTACTCTATAGATTCATTAAAATCAACTATGTAAAATTCTAAAGTGGGAAACCACAAAGGTTGTTTTAAAACTTTTGGTTGCAAACTAGAATTATTGCTTTTTTGCTTTACTTTTACCAAAAAAAGTTAAATTCACATTCATTCCAAAGAGTGCATCCTATGAGTACAGTGTTGTGAAAAGGGGGAGAACAGGGCTTTTTTTGCTATTAAAATGAAATGTTGCAAATCTAATCTCTGTTCAGACTGCTGGCTGAACAACTATGTTAATATAAGGTCTCTGCAGTTGAAAGGGACTAACAAAGTGAAGAAAAATAAAATAAATTACATTAAGAAGTAGAACTGTGGAGGAAGAGTTTTGCGCTCAGTTGTCAACAGTATTTGATATTAGTGTTCTGTTTGTCATGTAAGACTTTAGAATGGTTGGGTTTTTATGAACATGCCTTTGTACTTGCAGCTTTCACGAAAGGGTTATATTACATGCACAATAAAGGATGTAAAAATAATGATAACCCAATCATATGTTATAAAGGGACACGTTAATTTTTGTATTTCACTGCACAGGCTTGCATTCAGCACCCAAGTACTGGCAAATTGTTTCTGAGTGAAACCTGTTTTCCAGGTTATTCTCCCAGTCCTTTCCATGACCAAACTGGTTTTGTGGTTTGGCAAGAAGAGCAGAGTAACCTTTGTAGAAATCACAGTATTACGCAACAGTTGCACATTGGCAAAAAGTAGCTCCAAAAATCAAAATATTATATGATGTCAAATTTTAAGTATTAAATGTAGGTATCCAGTATATGTCTACTGCTAAATTTGTTTGAATAATTTTGTTAATCATACTTGCAGTAGTGGAAATAGTAACAGTGAAGTACCACAGGGGTTTTTTTTTGGTTTTCACATCCAATTTAGAAACCGTAATTCATTTAGTTGTTGGTTTAGACAGTTTCATTCTGGTTCTTTTAACACAAAGAGGTTGTGCTGTGTTAGTATGACAGTGTGTGTTTTTTATGTACAGGTGAGGTGTGATCACGTATAATTTAGGTATTCTCACAACAGTTTCTGTGCCTTAATTCTAACATTCTTACATAGAAGAAAGGCCCTTAAATGCATTTAAAGAAATATAAATAATTATGTAGTTTCCATTAATCTGAATAATTTCTCATTCACTCATCCACTTTTAATTACATTTTTAGTCAAAGCAGCTGGGATCCATGTGTGACTGTCTCTGTGTTGCACATATGTGTGTTCAATGACCAGTGCACCCAAGTTGAAGTTCCACTTGTTTCAATCTCTCCCACACAAACACACATATGCATATGTGGAGCACAGAGTTATCCCAGCTGATCCTCATACTGCTTCCTGAAACAGTCCCCAGCTGGGAAGAAATCCCAGCACCGCTCCTGGTACATCTTCCAAACATAAGACTCCTGGGATGAGAGCGTCAGATACAGAGAGCAGTGGGAGAAGATGCAAAAAGGAGGCAGCAAAAAAGAGAAAGATAAACCAAAAAATATTTAGAAAAACTTTACCCTGTGGCCATAAAATTGCACTGACTCACACTGAAAGGAACCTGAATTGTTAGTCAATCAAAATATGTTAAATGACTGTTTACAGTTCCTGAAAACCTTGAATACTACACACACAGACACAGAAAGGCACAGATAAACTTGGGTACTGACCTGTCCTGTGTGCTCAGTTTCATCTTTATTGATTAAATACATGAGGAAGAACCTGTAGAAAAGAGCAAATATTTATATGAATTAGTACAGTCATAACATAGCAATAAGCAGTGAGCACTGCTGTTTGTGTGAGGGCTGCTATTAACTGGTGTCAAGAAGAAAAAGTCTATGCACTGTGTGTTTGGTCTGTTACTGGTAGAAGACACATACATGTAGTTGGCCAGATTGTGCTCTTCCATGGTGTGTGTCTCAAATCCATGCGCAGTGGTGTCAAAGTAGTCACTTCCGATCCCACAGATGAAGCACTTGGTCTGCAAAATTAAGTAGATAGAGAACAGAAGTGAAGCATTGCAGAGAACTTAATGAAAAATTAAAATACAGGGAACAGCATAGTAAGGATTTGTTATCTGTTTCAGTTCCAAAACTGCAGCTGTACCTTGACAAAAGCATGTAAAATAACTTACTATGTCAACATTCAAAAAAAAAAATCAAACGTTGGAAAAAAAGACCATCTTCCAAGTAAAACTGAATGTCAAAGGGAGAGACAATTTACCTCCATGTCCTCTCTGACCTGTTCCTGTTGGTCTCTCAGCTCTCCAAAAGCGTCAATGATCAGACCTGAAATTTAGCAGACACAAAATAACAGACAACTGCAAAAACAGCTGCCAGCAACAGACCATTTTTTGTGCAATATTTCATCAGTTCCTAAACAATAGCCTCATCTGGACCTTTTGTAGCTCATGAGCAAACTTTTATAGTAGGTCCACAATGTGATTCATCACATTTCCAAGTAAAATAATTTATGGCTTGAGCTGTGGTTTTGTCCAGCGTAATACCATGAAAGGAGGCCTGTGTTATGCATGCATAACCTGGATTGACATACCCTGGATGATGGCCAGCAGGATGACAATCACAAAGAAGAAGAAGGTGATGTCAAAGACCACCCGGTAGAGCTCATACTCATCCCCTGCAGGGTCCTCAATTTCATCTCCTATACCTCCACCAGCACGTACCCCCACATACATGTGGAACAGGTAGCACTGAGAGATGGAGGAAATGGAGAAGTCAGTATATACACAATCATAATAATATGGCCGCAAGGAGCCGAAAACATAGATAGCCAGTGGGATTCATAAGAATGAATATTAACATTTATAAGAAGAATATTATTATTCTTCCACAAGAACACGACATAAGGATACCATGAAGATTCAAATAATTACATTTACTAATTATGACAGGCGTGTTTGTAAAATTCACAGCTATAAAAGCTATAGGAACTGTATTCTTGCTGTTTTGCAATTTTTTGTATAAATGCTTAGGTTCTATGTGTTACTTCTGTTAAGTGGTATTAGAAGAAAACAGCAGGTGAAGGGTGTTCCCTCCCAACATGTTTACCGTCATCATGTCATCACACTTCATGTCTGGCTCATCTTCATCCTCACTCATGTTGTAAAACTTCCGGAAGAAGTTGAAGGCCACCACAGTGTAGAGGTATACAACCACAGCCAGCAAGCCCACAGTCATCAACAGCTGACAGACAGAAATTGGACCACTAACTGGACCACTCTCTCACTGAAAGCAGACACTGACTGTAGGTCTAAAAGAAAATTCAGCCCTTATTCTTTTCAAGGATCTACATACAACTAGGGTGAAGAGCCCAGTGAATACAACAATGCTGTAATCGTGAGGGAGAGTCTTTCTTTTTCGTAATCTTTCTCAACAGTTCAGTTATGGAGCTAACATAAGTGAAATTACTAACAAATGTGAAACAGCATTGTTACATGGTGTACAGACCAGCAATACATAGGTAAGAAATTACCTGCTTGCCGTTGTGGGTGACAGAGGAGAGAATGGTACGCAGAGTCTTAACACCCATGGCAATGTCCAGCAGGTGAGAGGCAAAGAAGAAGTTGTTATAGTGGCCAAGCAGAGACATCACTAGGTACCACACCAGGTACAGGAAAGTCTGAACACAAAGGGAAAACAAGTACACAATTTTATTATAAAACAAATTCCCATGAGTTTTAGATTTTACAGTTTCAGTTTAGATTTTTAAATCTAGCCACTCACATTATCTGTGAACACAACTCCAAATTTCCAGATCTGGTATTTGATGTCAACGGAAGTCATCCTGAGAAGAGAATTGTGCTGTGATTACAGAACTTCCTTTTCTGTGCAGCACTGACCAAAAAGCTTCCACTATATCTAAACATTTCTTCATAAACCAGTTAGTGATATAAACTTTCTGTAACAGCTATATCAATGTAAGCTCCACATGCAAATGCAAACAGCACAAAGAAACAGATGTACAGGTCACTGAGTGTTTTCGTATGTAGAACTGGAACTCCGGCTAAAGGTGTTTTCAGAACAGTGCAAGCAGGTGGTAATTACCAGGTAAACACAGAATTATCAAGCTCTGGCTTTTTCTGCTGCTGAGTGCTGACATCCAGTGAAGCCAGATCCATGCCCAGCAGCTCAGCAATCCTCTCCCTGCCATAGATATCCCCATATTTCTCCAAAACCTGTGGACGGTGAATGAATCTGTCAGTTTCACCTGTAATCAGTAACAGAACAAAGCAGATTCATTCTAGTAGCTCACCTTTCTCTTCACAAACTTATCCCAGTAATTGTTCGGGAAGCTCCTGAAAATTTGGAAAAAAAAAAACATTTCAGAAAACCTTTCACCTTTCAACAGCAAGATAACTACATGAAAGTAACTTTATATGTTACTTAAGATTTTGGAATTTTTTTTACACATTTATAATTTATATTTTACAATAACTGTAAATAATTCAGATTCAATTCCTTCTTTATCTGAAGCTATAAAATGAAAACATACAGTAAGGTATTAAATTTTTGATTACTGCGAGTCCAGGGTTACTGCTTACGGTGTATTGAGAACCAGTCGATCCCATTGCCCCTTAATGTCGTCATCTTCAGGTTGCTCAGTCACGTACAAACCATCAAATTCTAACTTCCGTGCCAGTTCTTTTTCTCTTTTGAAGATGACCAGAGGGACCTGAAGGATATTTCAACATAATGCAAGAAAAAGAAAGTAATGTTTTCACTGCTTAAATTATCTGAAATGTGGTCTTGTGTATCACGCACTTGTGTCCTCTAGAAACTTGAACAACAATGATTTACTTAGATGAAAAACAAAGAATGACTTAGATGAAGTGGACTAGCTAACCTTGAGGCAGTTATAGCCAATGATGCAGAGGAGAGAGATGATGGTATGCACAATAGCAAGGAAGGCTAGAGCTGGCTCCATATAGCCAGTGCTCTCCTCCAGGAAGTAGTACACCACACCATTTTCCTCATCTTCTTCTTCTCTGTCCTCCATCCCAGACCCTTCTGTCTCACCCCCAGATTCTTCAAAAATCCCCAAGTCCTCGAACATAGCTGAACCCTCAAAGTCTTCCAGACCAGGAGGGCTATCTGACACCTGTGTTTAAACGGACAAGCATTAACTTAAAACCTATATAGAGACAAAACTGAATGTAAGAACCAAAACCCAAAGTCACAACACCAAAAAAAAAAAAAAAAAAAAAAAAAAAAAAAAAAAAAAAAAAAAAAAAAAAAAAAAAAAAAAAAAAAAAAAAAAAAAAAAAAAAAAANAAACCCAAAGTCACAACACCAAAAAAAAAAAAAAAAAAAATCAAAGCAAAATCACAGAAGTTCTCAAATGAATACCTTATAGAACAACAGGATGAAGTTCAGAGCAAAAGCAAGGAAGAGAGCCAGGAAACGCAGATTGTAGAAGTTACGGGCCAGATAGTTCTATGAAAGAAATAGAAAAAAAAAAAAAACAAAAAACTATCACATTTTTACAGCATGCTTTTTTGCACAATTTATAATTTAGATTTAGTTTGCAAATTAGTCTACTTACTGGACAGGAGAATACATAATTTGTAGATTATGAAAGAAACAAGATTTAAAATGTAACATTCCCCTTACCATAAATTTATTTCTCTGGATTTCCAACTCATTCCAGAGCTCAAAGCCTTCCTCCACTTTTGACACCTTGTCTTTCTTGGTTTTTGGCTTTGCTTTCTCCACCTTTGCCTCCTCTGCCTCTTCAGCTTTTGCCTCTGCCTCAACATCAGTTTCAGCCTCCTTCTCAACCTTCTCTCCATTTTCAGCACTGGAAGAGAATAAAAATGAGTATATATATATAATGAGCAGTGAAAAATAAAGCACTGTAGAGAGCTGAAAGATTCTCACTCAGCCTTCTCGGGCTCTGGTGGTGCATCTTCTTTGACTTCTTGTTCAGTCTCAGCTTCATCAGAACCTAACTGCAATGGGAGCAGAATGGTACAAAATAGTTATGGGAACTTATGTGATCAGAAATGTGCAGTGGACCATTTCCAATTGAAAACTGTAACTAAACAAAATAATTAAGAGAAGTTTTTTTTAAAACTGTATCATTAACCTTCATGATGCAAACACAGAAAATCATAATGCCACAATGTCTTTGAAATGATATGAATATAATTGTTAATTATCAAGTTCTTATGTATGAGATTTCTGGAAAGCTTTCGCATGCCAGAGGATAACATCTCACCAGTTTCCTTTTGGTTATTGGGGAACCCTCTGGAGTGGGTGGTTCAACAGTAGCAGTCTCCCCGATGTCACCAAGACCCCCAGGGATATCAAAGCCCAGAATTCGACCTCCTTCTTTCTCCTTGGTTTCCTGCTCCTCTTCTTCAACTCCACCCCCTTCCATTAGGTCTGCAGTTTCACCAGCTTCTTGCACCACTCTGGCCCCAGGCTCTGCAGGTAGAGCTCCATGCACCTTGTCCTGTGTAGGGTCTGGCATGCTGGCCAGGATTTCTGTTACTGTTATGTTCTTAGCTCCCTCTACAAGACGACCCCCGAAGAGCGTATTCCACACAAGCAAAAAGAAACCTCGGCAGATGCTGTAGATAAAGTGCAAGATGCCAATGAAGATGGTCCAGAAGAAGCTGGCCAATGCGACTACCATCTCTTTCACTGTCATCTTCCTGATCCTGCGGTACTGTCTGCGCAGGTTGCGAAACGTGAACATGCCAAAGAAGTTAATCACACTATTAATGAAGTCTGCAAATGCAGAAGTAGATTCTGGAAGTGCTTCTTCTTCATTATCCCCCTCCCCTTCCCCTCCACCCTCCCCTTCTTCCTCATCATCATCCTCCTTTTCTTCTTCCTCTTGCTCTGAAATCTGTGCAGCAATGTTCATCTCAAAGATGGTGTCCTCACAGAAGTTGACAAAGAGCTCCATTTTCTCAGTCTCACCACCCTCATTAACCACATCAAAGATGAACTGTCTCTTTGACTCTCTCACCTGGGGCATCTCCCACTGGGTGCGGTTGACCTCACTGATTTCAAAGTAGATGCGTTCTATTTTCTTACTGGCACCCATTATTTCAATACGACCTAGGAAGGGACGGAAATAATTCAGCACACTCTCTGCCTGCTCAAGAAAGTTCTGCAGCCGGGAGTCATGGGGAACATGTTCTGATAGGTTAGTCAGCAGGACAGCAATATTGAAGCCAATGTCCTTGGCAGGTTCTTGGAAGCGATCGGCAAACTCCTCAAAGTTGATCATCTCATTCTCATCAGCCTCTGAACAAGACAACAGGAACTGGATCTCTGATGGTGAATACTGTTTTTGACTGTCCATGGCCTTCTGGAAGTCTTTCTTTGAGATCAATCCACGAGGGTCCGTTACATAGTCACGGAAAGCATCTGAAGCTACGATGTCCTTCAGTTTGAGAAACATGTCAAAGAACTTGAGGATCATTTCCACATTGCTAGATGACTCCACCAGCATGTCCACCATCTGTCGGGCAATGGTGCCATTCACAATGTTGCCTGGGAGTCATGAATAGTGGGAATGATTAGTAGAGACTTAGAAGAATGGGAGTAAAATATCAAAGACCTAGAAGAAAGACACATATAGCATCTCACCCTCCAGCAGAGACAACAGCATGACAACCATGTCTTTCTGAAGGTCCAGCAGTTCCTTTAGCAGACCAATCTGACTAGAATCCTGCAATACATAATTAGCAGACACAAAGAACATTAATGCAGAATTATTTACCACACTGGTGCTGTATTTTCTTTTTTTGCATTTCTTGTAACCAGATTATAAAGAATAGGTATTGGGAAAATCCCTGAAGTAATCTCATTCATGTGGGATTTGACTTTGCTGTGAAATATACACATAACATTAAGAGACTACATACAGTTCATTGGGTAGGTTGTTTAAAGGACACACCACTTGCATAATGGCATACTAATAAAGGAACAATACCTAGAAAAGGGTTTTGTCATGAAGGGTTAAATCTAATGCCACCAATTCTAATGTAACCATATGCTGCCACTTTTCCAATTAATACTGACCATGAATAGCCAAATCAAATAACGTAAGTGTGATTTAGCATGATCATACATTGCTCATTGATTCACATATATAGAAAGATACTATAAATCACCCATCTCTAGAGTCTGCACAGTATCCAATCCACAGCCAGACAGCCAGAAGTGTTTTGGGCACAGTATGGAGCCAGAGTGGTATTGTGTTCCTTCTGTGGCAATTTAAGGGGGAATGTCCACAAGATATTGGTCACCTTACCTCATAGTGTGATCGATTCCAGAAAAAATCCTGGGTTTGCGTATCAGCAACACAAATACACATTGAGCATAAAATCATTGGCATCATACAGATACATAGATAGAACTGGGGAAGAGTAGCAAGACAAAAAGTATAGCACCCTTCCTACTACATTACATTCTAAATTGAATACTCACACAAACGCATGAAATCATTTAAACGCTAGATTAAAAGACACAGTCACTGAGCCTTTAGTGCTGCCAGCCTAGCAGAGTGCAACCTGAATGTTATTCTGGGTAATGAGGAACCAGCATAAGAGCCAGAGGCAGCAGGCGTGGCACAAAGCTGGAGAGGTGAGCCCACAGGACAGAGAAGCATCAACTGCCAAACAGAGCAAAACTTAGTCTCACCCACCAACTTGACACAACCTTACTGTTAGATCAGAATCACCGCATACTGGACTGAATTGCAGAATCATCATCTGATATGTAAACACTGTCATTCCTGTTTACACAGCTGCTTTTTCAGGGGCTTAGTAAGTCTTCAGTTAATTGTTTCCAATGTAGGACTGTTTGCAAATACTGAGCAATGATGGTGATAAAGCCATTTATATTTACCTTATGAACACAACACTGTCATTTATATCTGGAATTATTTTTATATACTTAAAGTAATAAGAAAAAAAATCAAGTTATCTAATCTTTTTGTGAATTCAGTGTAGATTTTACTGTTTATGGCATCTTTAAAACTCTGTATGCCATGACCATGTTGTTCCTTTAAGGAAATTTATAAATAGGCAAGAAAAGCAGCACAAGAATACTTGGCAAAAAACAACAGGAAGCTGGAATATGAACTCAGAAAATGAGAAAGAGAAAAATAGGAAAAGGACCACATGGACAAAAAAGATAGATGAAGCATGGGGAAGGGGGTCAACAGTGCATGAGATGGCAGCTGAAATAGATGCGGATTCTTACTGCATTTCGTTGTCCAGGATCGGGGTGCATCTGGCAAGGTTACACATCAAAATAAAAATGTTATCCAAGAACATTTTTAAATCATTTTTGTATCCTTTAGCTCTTTCCATAGGGTGTAATGACCCTATATGGCTAAATGTTTTCTGAGGATTCATTTAGAATATTCTGAGACTGCTGCGCATCTTTCTTGAATGTGGTCTTTGCCTTAATAAGCATAGGGGGGTGGTCTATGTGTATGTAATCAACAATTACAAAGAAAAATGGAAAATAATTACAATTTAACACTTGGTTGGGTCTGTTTCTAATCACTGACATCTCTTTCAGATAATTTATTGTAATTTGTGGAATGGAGAGGTATACTTCAAGAAACAGTTGGGGGAGGAATGTAATAAGGCAAGGGATGTGGTGAGAGATGCGGGGATTTCATGATGTATGATTTTATAGATCACACATCTGTAGAAGAAGTAGCCTATAAACTGAGATCATTTAAACACTGGAGTGTTATATGAGTTGCACTGCAGTTCTAGTGCAACCGTCATTCAGCAACACAGGCAATAAGGTGTGTTCACATGCAAAGCACCTGGCCACCTACTATGTCTATTTGCAGTATAGTGCAATTGTTTTTTTCCTGCATTTTGAACTTCTGAACATAAAAATGAGTGCATACACCAAAAATCTTTTTTGCAAATCTACCAAAATATTATGCTAAGATTTTAAAGAATGCCAAGTTATATTACAGGACATACGGTCCTAATCCATCTTATTCTGCCCCTTATCTTGCTAACATCACATTTCACCACCTGCTGTAACACATCAGACTTCCCACAATGCTATTTCCCCAAAAAGCTATCAACCTCACCTCTCACTCTCACCATGCACAGAATATGTCACAACCTATGTAATTCTATCAAATTATACCGCCATTCACAGCTAACACTGGCCTCTGATGGCACCCTAACTGATGTAGGCTAATGGCTGCCAGCAAACCCACCTCCATGCACGGCTGCCGACGCCTCATTCAGTCACTTTGATTGTCCACTGCGTTAAGCATGGTTCTAAATCTATTGTTTCTTACTATTTTGCAGTAAAATCTCAGGTACACTAAACCTGTTTTGTTTTTGCACTTAACAGAAGACTGAGATCTATATCCGTCTGTGTACAGCAATAACCCTTCAAAAACACGGCAAGAGATTACACAACTGTATAGTGAGCACTTTGCCCAGACCATTAGCAGACAGGAGGTGATATTCTATATAACTATATATACTACTGCTGTGAATTATCTGGCTTATGCTATACTGACATAACCCCACCAAACTCACTTCTCACTAAAAATGTATCAGGAATATCATATAACATTTGGTGCTGAATGAGGGTTGGCCAGAAAATTTAGTCCAATTTAACATCATCCTGTGAAACAAGAAACTTTTACAGTAAGAAATACAAAAATGAATTTTTACACTGGGAATTTATAGGCACAAATCAAGTTACAACACACTGTTAGAACAAGACAAATGGGTGTATAATAAAGTTAAAGGAAGCACAAAAAGACAAATTAACTGTAACTTGTATTTGAAGGGAGAACACTTTACACCCAAATGGGGCTAAAGCAAATGCACATTGATTCAGGATCTCATTCCCCTCCAAAATTCTATTTTTTTCATACAAAACTGGATAAATCCTCAAATATTCATTTATCTTTAAATGGTATGTAGAGTAACAGAAACAATAAAACATAATAATATAGATCTCAGCCACTTAATTAGCTGTAACTTCAGCAGATGAAAACAAATTATACAGAACCATGTAAAAAAAAACTAATTATAAACATTCTGTACAACATAAGCTGAAGAAGAAATAATACAAATAACTCAAAGAAAACGTATATAAAGAACAAGCTGTATTTAGTATTTCAACTGCAGATATTTGAAAATTCATTTGGTATTTTTATTTTGTGGATATATATGGTCACTGAAATAGAACTCTAGATTTGTGCGTGAAGAAAAAATATAAAACCTAAGAATTTAAGATATAGTCTGTATAAATCTGTATGTAGTCAGTGTGGCTAGTATATGTCAGTAGTCAATGTGTTATAACGTATAGTCAGTGTTTATATGTATGCGAGCATGTATCTATGTGTGGAAAGTATGTGTCAGTAGTCATTAGGTTTGCCAGTTCAGATGGAGTGTTTGCGGTGTTTGGTGTATGCCAGGGCTCTTACCTGTGCCAGCTTCATCATCATGTGAGCAAAGATGTGCAAGAAGCCCACCACGGCATCCCACAGCCTGCTGTGGGCCAGAGACTGCTGGTTGCCTGTGCATGGGCCCTGGGACAGGGAAACAGACAGCTTTTAGAAGAGACAGCAGGTGGTGCAGTGGCTAAGGAACTTGAATTGAAGTTCAGGCAGAAAACTCCTATCACATTCCTGGAGAAAGATACTTATGCTTCAATTTTCTCCTTTAGAGGAACAGTGTAAAAGATAAGTAAGCGACTGATCAAAATGGCATTATTCAGTCTATTAAATAACTCCTTACTTGGATGTATTCTGTAAGGCTGTTGAAAACCTGCTTTGCCACTGTCATGGCTTTTGAGAAGTTCCTCTTGCCTGGTTCATCAATGATGTCCTTCCCAGAGTAGTACCAGTAGAAGTCACTGATGGACTCCTGATGGAGCATGTGGAGTAAAGGGAAAGCAGAGAAAGAAGAAACTGGGTTGTGAAGAAATGGACATTTTTGTGGGTTCAAGGGGGAAAGCTGGTGACTTTACCTGCAAGCGCAGCAGGTAGTCCACAGTGCAGATAATAACATTTATGGTGGTGGTGCTGCCTGTCTGGGTCCGCAGGTAGTTCTGAAAGTCTGCCAGGAACACAAGTACCAGTGTAAGACCCCTCCGACCTGGTTTTTTGTTTATGTCAACTTTACATCAGCTTTGTTGCCTACAGTTTGGTTATCTGTAGTCTTACATTTTGACCTATTTTCCAAAAGGTAGCAGGTACTGTGACCCATGAGGAAAGCTTAATCATAGGTGTACTTGGGGCAGATCTTTTTGGGCACCCTTGAAAACACTGCTGCAGTCCACCAGCACTGATAGAGTGCACTGACTCATTCACTCCTAAAACTGTTCAACACATTTGAGTAATGAGGAGGGTCAGCAATCTCCCTATAACACCCCACAATGGTTAAACACAACTATTTACAGAAATGCAGCAGCAATGTGTTATGGATACGCTACTGCTACATGTGTGTAAATAGTTAAGGTGTCTAACCACTGTGGGAGTTATAGTGGGATTATGAATCTTCTGTGTCCAGTAAACTCAGGAGTGTGTTGGTGTGATTTATGAGTTAGGTGTGCTGCTATACTAAAAAAATTAAAGTTTGTATTTTCTCAGTGTCTCAAGTCTTACATTCATATCCCCAAGAATGGAGGTGGATTAAGAAAGTAAAAACAAAACCACCTTCTTGTTGGAGATATTGCCGTTTAATTACAGATACACATCAGTAAAACAAGATATATATGGCCTAATACAGCTTCCGTTCAGACTAGACTTGATACACATACATTAGCCTGACCTGCATCGCACACACCTTACTAATAGAAACAAGAGCAAACTGAGGAAAGAGTCTGTTTTAGTGACCCCAAAAATCCATTTGTAAGGTCTTTTTTTTAAATTATCTGGAAACAATCATCTCTTGACATCCCTGGGAACCTGCTTCTGCCTGGCAACCCCCACTCCTTAGTGTGCCTTTAAACTCACCATTATTGTGCCCCTCACAGAGTAGCTGTAGGAACCGGAAGAGATCGCAGGTGAACTCATTGTCTGCCATGACCTTCTCATCTGGGAAGAGGAAGACAACCGGAGAGCATATGAGAGGAAAGGAGGATAGAGGACTGGGGTTTGGGTAGCAGCTCATGTCTTTCAGGTATATTAAAAGGTAAGGTGAGATAAAGATGTGGAGGAACTGAAAGAGGAGAACTTGTGTTTTTGACTATGACTATGTGTGAGAACAGTAAGGGTAAGAAAATGAACGTCAACATGAATTGTGTGCATGGTATGTGTTGATGTTTTGTATATCATACAGTGATAGGAGTAATAAGTGATAGGTGTGTAAGAAAAGTTCAAGATGCAATACATACACAATAACATTATGGTGCAAACAGAACATGTCAGATTTCCTTGCCCTTTATTGTTAGGAAGATGCATGTTAGAAAGAGCTGCACACTTTTCTAGAACATGTATTTTCCTGTACACCTCAAAGCCAGCTGCTGAACAGAGGAACACAAAAGTTCACAGATTTAGTTTTAGCTTTCCAGTGTTGTCCACTTCACACTCAGAGTCTGATCTACTTTTGCATGGAACTGAGCTTGGCACATTGAGAGAGGAACACACAGAAAGAGGAAAACAGAGACACAAGAAACAGATAACACTTTAACACCTACAGGTATACGGACACAAATACAGAAATACATAGAGATATAAAATGCACATATACACAAAACATTTTTATACAGTACATAAACTCATTGTTACAAAAACAATCATAGTGATAGCCACTAACAGGTTCAAACCATTGCGATGCAGACACAGAAAAGAGAGCCATAAGAAAGCTTGCATTTCAAAGCTACAACATATACATATGTATACATGCACTTATACACACAAAATCATGCAAAACAGATCTACTGCACTCCAGTAACCCCACAGCTGCTGAAAGAAGAAGAGAATTTGAGACTTTAAAGGACTGTCTGAACCAGTAGGAGTCAAGTGGGATACTGGGGCAGAAGCTGTTTGTGATGCATGTGGGGTAGATGAACATCAAGAAAGTACATAATCACCTTGACTGTTAAACCCTGCAGACACTCAAAAATTAGATTTGTGGTTGGAAAGGTGTTGTAAATATGTTGCTCTCACTACACAACTCAAAATGTCAGTTACAGCCCCATTTACACTGACAGCTCTTAGTGGCATACACTGAACAGTGGTGTGAAAAGCAACGTAATCTCCATCTGTAGTATTGATAGTTGTGCTGTTTATTGTACATGGCTATACTCATAGATAGACATATCCCAACAATTATCAGTGACAGGATCCATGCTCGCAAACTATTGTCATGCACCAGACACTTGCAAGATAAAGTTCAGCAAAACTACAAAGTAGATTTGACTGCTTTCTGGTGTACATGGTTGGAAGAAAAAAAAGACATGGTGCAATATATGCATACTATAATGATTTTAAATAAGATGCACATAAACAGCATAAGGCAGAGTAGCTGTGATAACTGTTAAAATATCAATTATAACTATTAACCCACAAGTAGGCAAGAGCCAATAAAACTGCATGAAATAAAGCTCAAGTTAATTATAATCCTAAAATTAAAACAGTTTTATGACCATATCTATTCAAAACTGTTATAAAAATGTATCATTTTTTACATATGGGAATTGGTACTCTGGATGATCATGATTATAATAGGGAAAATAATGAAACAAAGGGAAGTGTCTGGTCCCTTTCAGAGTGAATCTTTAAGGTATTGTTTTGTTTTTGTCTGGAAAAAGCTTTGAATTTTTCTCTTGGAGACTGCAATTCATTTCAAGATGAAGAGAATTTGCTGTTACTGACAATTCTCAGTGGTTTTCCACTAGAGAACTGATTAGGAAAGGAAGGACCATGAGTTTGGTTCAGCTGTCATTTTCTTTCCTTTTGATCAGTAACCAGTATTTGGCTTTTAGAGGTACAGTAGATCTGTAGTTAAGCACTCAAGGGTAAAACATAAGTAAACAAAACTTTTCACTTGGTGAAATTAAGAAAATGTATTTACTTTTCAGATACCTAGGGTATTTCCCAATTTAAAATATATTAAAAATACATGAAATTTAAGCTTAAGCTATTTAAGTGGATCAACACCACTGATCAAAATTTGATTTCCAGTTGAAAAGTTTTTTTCTATATTTTCCTTGAGTGCGAAATGAAATGCAGATTGACTTCACAGCACAAATGAATGAATGAATGAATGAATGAATAAATAAATAAATAGGTAGAAATAAAATAAGTATAAAGAGAAACAGAGACAGGTAGACAGAATGAGAGAAAAAGAAAGTGGGGTAGTATTTACCACGCTCTAACTTTATGTCTGCGACCCACAGAAGGTGGTGAGGGTGGGGGAGTAAAGGGAAAGGAGAGGTTGTGGGTTGACATAACGTGATGTTTGGAAAGAGATAGGAGAGAGAGAGATGGCTGGTGAGTTGACAACAGCAGGAGTACAGGTCCTGACCAGGCACAGGTTCGCCATCTAGTGTCACACAGTTGTACTGTTGCTGTATCGCCCAGGATTAACATATTTTCTACAACAGTAGGGTATGGTTAATCATAAAACAATCAATGGAGCATATTGTAAACTGTATATATTGAAAATATATAGAAAATCGCTCACAAAATTTAGAATGGGGTCAGAAAGTGAGTCTTTTTCTGTTTTGATATGAAAATAATCTAAAATGTCTGTTTCCCCAGCTTTCAACTTTTTCACTACAGATATAAAATTTCTTGATCAGGATGATTTAACCTAACACAGATATGCCAACCCAGTAACTGGGTTGACTGTAGCAGCAGTTGCAGATACTTTTCACTTACTTAAGTCACATTCCATGCATTTAGATTCAATTTGGTTGTAAAACCAAAAAACAAGAAAGAGTCTGACTAGGGCTCTCATGAAATAGCAGACTCCTATGGTAATGTAATAAGTACCAAATTGTTAGTACTGTACAGTGAGAAACCAATGTATCTGTAGATATTTTATGACTAGACTAAACAGAATGAAGAAAACAAAAGATAGCAAAGAGTAGCAAATGTATATATTGTCACCCATTGGCAGATACTTTCTGTATCTTGTCCCAGGATTCAACTTTCAAAACTACTACAAAATTCAGACACAGTTATTAGAGAGAAACATTTATGGATGTAGTATCACATGAACAACATTTTAGATATAAAATGCCAACGAATAACGTCAAAACTATAAAAAAAACTTTATTCACATAAAAAGAAAAAGGGAAAATCTTAAAAAAAGTGAAACATAAAGATAGCTTTTTGACAGACTATTTTTTATGTATTTTAGTGATACAGTACTGTGATATTATTATTAATGGACCTATAGAAATAGAAATGTTTTTAGTAGTGTTCAGACCTTGCCTTAATTTCTTTAAGATTGCTCTTACAGACCTTGATATAAATTATCCAAATTAATTAACCAATACTAAGGCTTTATGAGACTAGTATTGTTGACAAAAAGTTAGTTAACTCAGAGAACAAGTTATAGCATGTAACAGCTGAAAAGGCTGTGTGTGTGGGGGAGGTTACAATTGCCGATAAGATAAGGGTTTTCTACTTACTTGTGCCCTCCTCTGACACCATGCCCAGCCCCTCTGCTTTGTTCTGTCTTTCAAAGGCATTCAGGTCCAGAACACTGTAAAAAGGTAAGGAAACATAATCATTCACCTGATTTTATGAAGCATGTGCCACAAAACATTAAAAGAAAAAGATTTTCTTCAGTTTTTGGCCTGAAGGTCTCCTAAATTTATGCGAGCTAGAAAAGTACCTTAAATGTTTCCTTAAGGTTTCCTTAAATACATCATTTGTAAATTAAGAAAAAAAAAACAGCGATTTCCTCATAAAGCATCATGTAATAATTGCTATACTTTCCATGTAAAATTTATAAATCATAAAGCTTAAGTGAAATGAATGTCTTAATTAGTCAGGAAGTTAAATCACTTACCTATCATAGGTACTTCTTGTTGTACTAGTTGAACAGTATTGTAATTTCTATAGTTACAGTGGAAACTGAATCTCAGATAGTTAGGAAATAATATAAGGCTTTCTGAACAAAGAAGATATCTGAGTCATCTGTGCAGCACTATTTTATGGCCACATACAAGGGATATCTGTCACCTAAATAAAAATCTGTACTATAGAATGTAGCAAATTAATGTTCTTACTTATACCAGTGTAAAATAAGGTACAGAGTCTCCATGTTGTCTCATCTAGAAAATCTCGTGTATCCACTTTTTTAACACTCACTTGCAAGTCTGCATCAAGGCTTGTACACTTAGGAAAAAGCCGACATCCTTCTTGTCCTTGAGGTAGTCCAGCATTCTCTGCAAATATGAACATTTATTACTGAGCTGTCACTATATATACTAGCAAGTCTTTTCATGGGGTAGGTCTACCTGCTTTAAGTGTCTATCAAACAAAAAAAAAATAATCACCAGTAATGACAAAATAACTTGTTCATCTACCACTATATTGCTAGACACAACACATTCAAACCCACCAGTGATGCAGCTTGATCTCACCTGCTGCACATCACAATTTCCACCATTCAAGATAGAGATGCCAAGCTTCAGAGTGGAAGAAACCATGGCTCCTGGTTCACCTGAAACAGCATGAAATTAGAGCATGACACAAACAATGTTCCATTAAATGTTTGAATTCCTTCATAACAGAATTGGGGGCTCAGAAAGTTGGATTTGAGGTCTGCTAAGTGGATATGCAGAGTAGTATAACAAACTAAGCCAGCAACATAGGTAGGAGAGGGGGGTCTGCATAGTATTTCTGGTGCAGCGGGTAAGATGGTACCTTTGCAGGCACTAATCATCTGCAGCACCATTTCTGCTGCTCCACGGTTGTGCAGCCTGGACTGCTGGTACAGGAGCCTCTGTTTTTCCATTTCTTTCTCCTGTTAGTCACACAGACAGCCCATTTATTGGTATAGAGACAGACAAACCCATGCATGTGCAGGCACACTCAAATGGCTCAACCTGCAGTTACACTTCCTTTGTAGCCCATTTCCCATTTTCTTTACTCTTCATCTTTTCTCTTTCCACTATTACACCATTTCTCCCTTTTGGTCTGGTTATTCCAATCTCTCCTTTGATTCACCTGAATTTTGTCCTTTCTTCACTGCATGTGCTGATAACACATTATAATTATTCCTTATTTTTTCTATGCACTGTTTCTTCTCACACTCGATCTGTTACACCCCTAATCCACCCTACAAACCCACAGATCAATTACTAAAACAGTACAGATTCCATATTTGTTGAAAGGAGAAATGATTAGACTAAAAAAAAAGATATGCTAAGAGGACTACAGCCATTAGTCGACACCAAACATTTTCCCATACTGCTATACTGAAATGCTTCATGGCTTTAACATAACTCAAAAAGAATTTTATAAGACTTTAAGCATTAGTCTGCATCTACTTTAGTTTAAATGGCATCATATACTGACACCCTACAATTATTTTCACTACTGATACTGATTTTACTCCCCTCATCCCACCAAGAGCACCTAGTCACCCACCCAAACACACCTAAGAACCACTCCATTGTTTTAGACATAGGACCATTTCTCCTTGAGAAAAAGGAGACTAATAGCTAAGCACAGTAATATCAAAGTAGAATTTCTTTAAAAAGAACCCAGGTTTAGGAATCAACAGAACGTAAGCCCAGAAAGATTACCCTCCCTGCAAATTTGTACAATCACTTTTGCTATCACTAGATTTTTTTTCCTTAGAATACAAGACAAGGTGTCACTTTTCTCTTTAAGAAGACCTCAGAAGTACTCAGGAAGTACTCAGTTTATGCTTGTGTATTTGTGGACTGTTATCTGGCAGACTACAATTTTACCATCAGCCTGGAGATAGAAAGTAAAATTAAAGCAAATATTAAGAGGTTTGTTATTGAAACCCTGATCTGTTGGACACAGCTAATAGCATTTTACTTCAGCCTAAAACTGAACTGCAATATGCTCTTTTCATTTGATCAGATTCACTAAAAAAAAATTTTAAAAATCAGATATATTTTTCCTGACCCTGCTTAAAAAATAGAAATATCAAGTCAGATATATGAACTTCAACAAATACAACCATCAGTTTGCTAAATAATTAAAAACTCTTTAAAATATGCTGAAAATATCTTGGAGGTAACAATCAATCAATATTAAACATTTACGTAACACTAGAAACCTCTCAGCTAAACAGATAAGCCATTTCATTCATTGGTCACATTCTTCCAGAGAAGTCAGACAAAAAAAAAAACTGCAGGATGTGGCTTGGCAGAAAAAGGAAGCAGCTGCACATGCTAACCTCTGATTACAACCATAAATTCAAAGCCAATATTAATGACAAAATGTCTATCTTTAAATAATGGACAACTGCTGTCATGAAAGTTTCTGACTGGTCAGCCAAAGACTTAAGGGAACCCAGATGTTTTAATGTGAGTCATTTCTTTGCATTTTCAACGTTAATCAGAAATAATAAAAACATGACAAAAATCGGGAAAGAAAAAAACTGGTCATCAGTCAACAATCAACAGTAGAGTACCAGATGAGATGGCTGGAGAAGATTTTACATATGCCTGTGTGTGCTCACTTTAGGTTAAAGTGCTGGGTGCAGTGCTTGCTGTGAGTGCTCAATACAGACTTCCCTCTTCCCCTGCACCTGCTGCCCCCCCTCCTCACCCGTACCTCAAAGGACATTTCCTCGCCCCCTTCTCTTTCTTCATCCTCCTCGCCAATGTGACAGCTCTGGGAAGAAAAAATAAAACAGAAACATACATAAAACATTTGGTTGTTAGAATCTCAGTATTACAAGACTGTTTAAAACACTTACCTTTGCCATAATATCAGCATAGGCCATATAGAGATAATCTTCATCTAGTTTGCTGCAACAGAGAGAAAAAAGAACAGTAGAAACAGGAACAAAAGCAAGAACATTTTTTGTGTTTGAATTCTACCAATCTGTGAATAGAAGCATGATGGCTACATTTCTTCCCGTTTTTCTTGGCTGGATCTCTGGAAAATACAGCCTCACCTCTTTTCAGTGAGAGCAGTACGACTGAAATGAAGGATCAGCTGATGAAGGGGGTCCGGCTTGGTCTCAGTCTCTTCCTCCTCCTCCTCCTCCTGCTCCATGACTTTCTGAAATTCCCAGGAGGAGACAGGGATTTAAGGACAACACAGAGCTGCTAAAGAGGAATATAGGGAGAATAAGGGCCAACAGCAAAACAGTAACAGCAGATGACAGGAAAAAAAGAACACCTACTGATAGGTCGTCTATCATTTTGTCCTCAAAGGAGTATCCTTCATTCTCAACCCAGTTGCGTTTATACCCATCCAGAAACATATTGGAGGCCCTGTGCCTAATAGCCAGAGAGAACAGATGGAAGGAGAATTCTGTAATTTGTAACATAAATTATCACTATAATCACTGGACATGTTGTTGAACTCCTGTTCATGTCTGCATGTCTGCATCTGTGCTTTTCTGTTTTTGTGTGGGTGTAATTTTTGTGTGAGTATGCAGGATTGCTTGACTGGGAGTGTGTATGTAAATTACCTTGGAATATTGTAGAGAGGTGTCATTCTAAAGCAGGCCACTACGGCCCGGCGCCGTTGTTTGGACAGAAGTTTATGCCATGCCATTTTCTTGGATTTGAAGGGGTGTTCCGTCTGAGAAGCATAGAGAAAACTCACACCTGGTTTGTGTTTCATTTGTACGTGTTTAAATTTTGTACACCCATGAAAATTCACTCACCAAATCAATATGATATAGCACAGCAGAAACCTCCTGCACTCTCTTAACCACCTTCTCTGGGGCATCAGCATCCTCAGCTTTCCCTGCCATTTCCTTGTATAAAGCCATCTGCCAACGCATGGAGGGGTCCTCCACCTGTGTCCCAGGAACTAGGGATGAGTAAAATGTGTTTGTGTGTCTCCCCGGAGGTAAGCTATTTATACAAGGCCACTCACCTTGCCCTGAAGGTGAAGATTATTATGCAGGAACTCTCTGACCTCCTCATCTGTGTCTTTCTGTGGAAAAAAGGCAAAAAAAAAAAAACAATCAAGGAGCCCAACTGCTACAAAAAGAGCAGTACTTAACATGTATGGAAACATTGCCTTTAATCAGTTCTTTGTAAGAAGGCTCTATATCACCAGATACAAGAAAAATTGAGAGACCAACACAACTGGGAAAAAATAAGTGCAAAAATTGAGAACTGGAGAAAAAAATGGTTTTATCTGGGTCTATATAAGAGAGCAGGGCCTGCAGTACCAGAGAGTATCGGATTTTGCCCAGGTTTATGAGCTCCTGGTCTGCAGGGGAACACATGTTAAGGCCAATGGGGAGCAGCTTTTTCAATGCAGCAACAATAAGTGACGTCTGCACTGAGTATCGGTCTCCACGACGCTTCTTCTTTGAGCGCTCCACATCTGAGCCACCACCCTGTGTGCACATGAAAGGGTTCAGAAGGTGCCACCTGTGTTGGCATATACAGAGAAATCAGCCTAGCAAACCAACAAACCAGCAAAGGAGCATGGGAAACCAGAAGACCTGCACCAGGCATTCAACCAATTCTGATGCCCATCAAAAGCATAATGTTCAGTATCAAAATGAGCCACCATGAAAAACATTTAACAGATCAGAAAACCATGCTCTTTACGGACCTGTCTAGAACAATTCAGGCAAAACTCCAAGATACCCTATTAATTCTCTGTGAAGAAATAGGAGCTTACCTTGATATCTGGATACCACCAACACAAGAATAACTCCCCTTCAGCAGAAGGCCTACTGTTTATTTCCCACAAAAGGACAAGGGGGAAAGGGAAAGGGACACATTCTACAGGACACGTATCACATTCAAGTTTCACATTCTAGAGGAAGGTTCTGGTGAGGAAGGGGAAACAGTAATTGAAATATATTTTATTCCACTGAAGTAGGTAAGAAGGTAAAAGGGGGATTCTATTTTATAAAACAACATGCTTGTAAGGTGAGGATTCCACTCATTTTGCATAGTAGTACTGCAAAAAAGTGTATTTGTGGCAGTGTCTGTATCTGTGTGTGTTTGTCTGCCTGTCATTAATAACAGCTAACTTCTGCTCATGGAAAAGTAATGGTGTTAAACAAAGGTAAAACGTGGGTTAAAAGGTGGACTTGAGTAAAGAAGGTTTTAGATATAAGTCTAGAGAGAAGTTGTACTTTGGGGAAAAAAGGAGTAAATAACTATTTTGAGAAAATGTCCAACAGTGCTGCAGCCAATATGTGTGTGAAAAATATGGTCCACTAATGGTAATGTAATGTAGCTGAACCTTATCCTACAGAGTTAGCAAAAATGTTCACCAACCAGGATACTTTATTCATGCAAATTTGCAATGAAAAGTGTGGCAAATCTGACTACTGAATCAGCTGAGGATTCCAAAAGTTTAATTCTACTGCTCTGTAATCACCGTTACGAAATCACTACATAAAAGTTATATAATAATATAAAAAACAAAGATATTATAAATATTTTAAAGAAAAAATTCTTTTAGTTAATAATTAATAGCTATTCATTGAAAATACTAAATGGTTTCGTAAATCAACAAGTTCTTCAGAGTTTAAATTCTTAACAGTGAACGGTGGAGATGTGATGTGGACTAATTGTCCACAAAATTCAAAACTGTCGGACCCTATCTTCAAAACAGTACTTGAATGCCATGCTTCATTCATCACACATGTTGCTGGACTTAAAATCCTGCTTTTGATTTGGGCTGAATGCAGACTGCTGTTAGCACTCTCATGACAGACAAGCCTGGCTCCACCCACTGCAAAAGCATACACACTAGTGCCCCCAGTGATGGTGTTAATCTCCTGTCGTGTTTCTGTAGCAGTTCATTACTGCCTGTTACCTGCTCTCTCTGTGCATTTGCGTGCCATTGCAGCCTCCTATACCATGGGGTGCAGAAGACCAAGAAAGGCACTGGGGGAGAAGGTAACAGAGGTCCCTGCAGTAATACCTGGCTAACAGTACAAGACAGGAGAAGTGGGTGGTTATTGGTGTGCTCTGGAAACTAGTGCTTTAAAGCTGGCAGGGTGCTGTGTTTAATGAAACATCTGCAAGAGTGCAGCCAAGGTAACTATGTAAAGTCTAACATCTGAAAAGATGTACTCACATATAGTTATGATGGCTAATTTTCATACTAGCCATTTCAATATCTACACATTCTATCAAGACTGTAAATGTAACAAAATTGTTAAAAAGCAGGGCAAGGTTCAAGGCAAATAGACAGACAACGAGTATTTTAAGATGAGGAATGTAAATCTGCTTAGATAAGAGTTTGGCAGGGAGATTAAATGGTAACGGCCAAAACTACAAATGACAAGACCACCTGCTTGTAGGGTGATGTCAGGTTCTCCATATTACATTCACAATAATGCATCCTTTACATGACAACTACCCTTCTTATAACCACAGTCCACTCCAAATCCATTACTGCATATGAGGTTAAAAAATGGATATGGAAGTAATTCTGGAGATTAATAGGTGATTGAAATAGGTAGTTAACAGGGAAACAGACAAAAGATGGGTATGGACAGGGGAATTGAGTGTGACCCCTTACACAGAGTGCCAGAGCTAAAAACCAATTGCTCACAATACAACAAGAACAAAATGAAAACCAAAGAAACGTATTTGTTTTTAATTTTTTCTACAAACAACAACCAACTGAAGGCATATTCATAAAAATCAAAAAGGAGCAGGATGATGGAACTGAGCTCCTTCAGGCAAACCAAGAGGCCACTGTGCATGCGTGTGCTCCCTGCCCTCAGCTCCCTGTATCAAGGTGGAGCGAGGGCATAGTACTTTCATCAATAACCTCCCGTCTGCTCCTCCACACACTGGCAGGACAGGTGCTGGTCCATGGCTAGAAATTCAGTCTACTAGCTCATTCTCTATGTCTGAACAAAATTGGTGGTGTTGGAGGTTGTGTGTCAGTGTATGAACTTAGACTCATGCATGACGTAAAGTATC
The DNA here is from genome assembly GCA_900497675.1 of Arapaima gigas. Taxonomy (NCBI): domain Eukaryota; kingdom Metazoa; phylum Chordata; class Actinopteri; order Osteoglossiformes; family Osteoglossidae; genus Arapaima; species Arapaima gigas. The sequence goes on from UFQX01000657.1 coordinate 177,491, forward strand.
TCACCCACCCTGTAGTGGACATTGTGAACAGTACTAAGTTTTTCTGGCCATCTTGCCACATGCTGACCTATCAGAAGATGAGTGGTCTGTCTGTGCACACTAACTATGCTTGTTTAGTTTTTTATGCTTGCATATACGTGCATGTGCATAAATTTGTGCCAGTGTGTGGGAGAGGTTGATGAAAAGCCCACCCTAACGTGACGTGCCATGCATCAGCACAGCCTGTCGTGCAGAAACATGGTCTAACCTCTGAATCCCCGGCCTAGTGACCCCAGCATCCACACCGAGACAAAACAGAAGGACATTTGAAGAGAGAAGATCCATTAATACCTTTCTTCCTACTTTTGTACCTGCTGGAACTTAACACAGTTCTATTAAACCCAGTTCCTAGTATATCATAAGTGATAACAGTACATAAATAAATGACATCATCCAATAGTCTACATGATCCTAAAGACTAAATTAAAAACCAATTCTCACATTCTTGGGTTTAATTAAAAGTGCACTCAACAGATGCTTAACAGTCATCCACTGTTATTAGAAATTCACTTTAACAAACCATGCAAGAAATCTTGTACTATGAGGTACTTGCTCAATTTACCAACCACCATGAATGACTAAGCACATATACCAGCTGCATCTAAGTCCAGATTGTCTTGGAATCAGATAAAGAAACTCAAGACATTTCTTTAACTTTTGTAATGGCAGTAAAGATGATGATCATCATAATACAATGATTTTTGTGTGTAACACTACTGTTGCCATTACACTGTTTTTTTTTTAATTTTTTAATTTTAGTTTTGAGGAGTTGTGGTAAGAAGTTGATTATTTTCCTCAGAGCTTCATAATCTTTCTCTCAAATTAGTGGAAATTTGGTGTCCATTCACTGCAGTTTTGTTTATATGCAACGTTCAAGGAACAAACTGTGCCTGTTAAGCAAATATTGAGTGTGCTTTGAATACTCCTTCAGTTTTACTACATAGACCTAGAAAAAAGACTTGCTCTAAGATTAATTCTTAAGACAAAATTGCTTCAGAGACAACGAAATCAGTTGCCGGTGACTAAATGGTCTTGTTTTTGCAGTCTACACTGAATACACTGATTTCTTAGTTATTTTGCTGATCACAAAGATTAAACACAAGAGATGTTCTGCTCTTACATCCAGTCTCACTCGTTCTGTTATTAGTCAACATGAATGTCTTCAGTGAAGTATAAACAAACTTGCTGTCCAGTATTAGATACCCAATACCCAATTTAGCCAATAGCAGTGTGCTCAGTTTCACCTTGCTCATTTTGCTCTTGCTGTCAGCAGTGAGGAAGGACATGTTGTTGATCTCATTCATAACCACAAAGTTCTGCTCCTCTCTCTTAAAGTTCTGTCAAAAGACAGAAAGAAAATAAAAGGAGAAAGAGTTAAGACTAAATAAGAAGTTAAAAGACAGAGTAAGCATTAGAAAGACTTACATGAGACTTTGACCAGAATATGAAGACCTCTCCAACCATTCTGAACAGATCTTCTGCATCTGGATCTGGGCAGGTAAGCCACCTTGCCCTAAGGCACAGTAAATGTTTGAGAGTTCATGTATATGTCTACAGCTCTACAGCTGTCCCTGGGTCCCATCAGAACTTTGAATGGTATTTAAGGACATTGTACACACATATAAATAGTCAATTTGAGCATTAATCACTATGCGCAGAGAGGCTTTGAATAGTACCTGTTGTTGTCCACGTATCGAATAAGCAATGGGTAGAGGGCATACAGATCCCTGCAGAGCACAGAAAACTCATCCCGAATGGTGCTCTGTTCACTGTCTGACTCCATCTTTCCCTCCATGCGCATCTGATCTTCTTCAGCTACCACCTTAGCACAACGCTTCCTCAGTTTCTCCATGGTGGGGATGAAGTGGGACTTTAGCATCTCTGGCTTGGCCCTGCTGACAATGGGCTGCGCGAACACTGAAAAGTAGGCAGCAGAACAACATAAGGTTGCAATGTAATCACTACTAAATAAATAAAATTAATTAGATAAATATTGAATTTCAATGAATCATTCATACTCCTCAAAGAATAGATATCACACAAAGAACATTCAACCATGTCTGCTCAGAGGACATCCCACTGCACTGACCAGCCAGCCTCTTCATCCAAGATGCCTCGTCAATGCCCAGATTGTTGACCACAATCTTCATGATGCTCCCCAATAGTTGATTGAGGTGTTCAGAGGTGACTTCTGTGCAAAGCTGACCTTCTTGCTCAGGGAAATTTTCCATACCCCTCTCCCACCAGCGGGGAAGGTAGTTGCACAGCATGGGCAAAGTGACCTCGATTACATGGGGCATTTCAGTGTAACGTGCACCAGACTCTGCCAAGTCCCCGATCTCCTTCATTAGGACATCTAATTCTGGAATGTCTGGACACAGCTCCTTGACATGGTTGGGTAGGCCAAGGACTATAGAAAAAAAGAACATTTTGCTCAGGTCAGGGTGACAGATGCCAGGATATGGAGCAGGGATAGATGTGGACCAAGCGATAGCTACTCACTGGCTCGTTCACGTGGGGTTTTGGTGGTGTAGACAGAGTAAACATTAAATTCATTGAGGTGAGGCTCCAGGAAAGCCACAGGCATGGCAGCAGCCAAATGAGCTAGACACTCCCCTAAAGCTGGCCTGTGCCTGTAAAAAACACAAGGTGTACATCCTCACAAATTTTCATTGTACAAATGAATGTCCAGGTCGCAGGCCATAGACATAACAGTCAAGTCTGCACCAAGGACGATCCAGACCTGCCCAATGAACTTGACACAAAAGAATACATTTAATCCTGTAAACCATCCCTTTCTAAAACACCCAGCTAAACATACATACATACATACATACATAAATAAATAAATAAATAGATAAATCAGAGAATGTGCACTCACTTTTCCACATGTGGAGTTTTAATTGTTCCCACTGAGAAGATGCTACACATGATCCGGTAACATGAGATCTGCAAGTCATCAACTTAGATACCACAGAGAAAGGAGACGACAGGGTCATGGGGAGAACATTCCACACACTTTACGTTAGTAGTGTTAGTAAGACTCTCCGTTCACATACAATGTCATCTAGCACGTGTACACTAGCAGCAGGAAGCACATTAATTTTTGCATATGCTAAACCCAGTTTTGACAATTTTCATAATATTAAAGCAACAACTCACGGATGACATCATCTCCAAACTGGTGTTGTGCAATGTGATCGAACAGGGAGGTAAGCACAGGTAGCAGAGCTACTGTAGTATAGTTCATATTCTGAGACACCCCTTTCACCTGCAGATTGGAAAAAATTGTTTGGCTTAGTACAAAAGTCAATGCAATGGAGATTAAAGTTCTGTGCAGGACCTGTACTGACCTGGTTACGGCTGGAAACCTTGCCAAGTTTCAGGTTCTCTACCATCTTCTCAATGTCATCTGCAGCACTCTCAAAGAAGGAACGTAATCCTGCCTTCACAATCTCAGGACCCGATTTCATCACTGTCCTGAAGAAAGCCAATAAATAAATAAATAGATAGATAGATAGATAGATAGATAGATAGATAGATAATTAAAAGTGAAACAAACAAATGTTTAATGAAACTCACATAAAATCACTATAATTACAATCACAATAGATTGTTACTAAAATTACATTTTATTCTTGTGCTTGTAGACATAGATCAGTGATAGCAATTTAAATGTTTTTTACCATGAGTAAAAGAACAAATTTTTAACATCCAAAGAATGTTATTATGAAACCAAATATACAAATGATGAACAACCGTGGCAAGAATACAAGCATTTGTTACCTAGCATCCAACGATCGCGACAGGATGTGAAGACAGTTGACCACAGCAGCAGCATCCGTACCTACAAAAAAAAGACAACGCTGCAAAGTTACCATGGCAGCAGCCCATACATACTGTTCATGCCGGTGTGAGGTGCTGCAACCTCACGTCGGCACTGTCACCTTAAGATCAAATGTGGGCATGCACTTACAGCAGTTAGCACTGAAGCTGAACTCAGAAACTTGATCTGGCATCTGATATGGATGTCCGCACCAGATTCAGAGCTGCAAACTTGAGGTAAACTGCAGAAGTGTTAGTAGCTACGTACAATCAGTGCTAATGATGTTGTTTTATTAGTCTAGTTACAGTTCCCTCACTTAATGAGCAAAGCATTAACAATACCAGTGATCTGGAAAAAACAAAGCATTCATATTGTAAACTAAGCACTTTCATGGGGAGGATATGAAATTAGCACAGAGAAGTAGGCAAACATCAGACAAACAGTAGATAAAGTCTTAAGTGCATCAGGCTATAGAGCTAGCTGAAAGTGTTATGATGTTCCCAGTTAGAGCGGTCACCAAGAGGCAAATTGTAGCCACAAGGCAAACTCGTCCACCAGCTCTGCATCCAATACAGATGTGATCTCTACTTCTGGCACCAACTACTTTCTCAAAAAGCAGAAAGAGGTCTCCCCCACTCAACTGTGAACTCTAAACAATCAACCTTTCTAAAACTGGGGACAGTCATTTCCAGGCATACCATTCATGATGCAAAAAGAGATACAGTGAGGGATGAAATATATTTTAATCATATTTGAAAATATCGGCAGTGATGAAGAAAAACAGTTGAGTAAATTGTTTTATTTATATATTCAACAGACTATGACCAACAAAAATATGTATTTTTTGACACATTGCATTCACATTGTTTATTGCAGCTATTTTGTATATTGTGTAAATATTAAACATTAGCGGATTTCCTGATGTCCTGCCCAAATAATGTTGACTACGATGTGGTATTTCTAAATTTACATAGTTGTGAAGCACAGAGCTTTGGGAGAGATCACTCAAAAACACTTGCAAACATTATTTATAAAGCTGTTTTTTGTGAGGTGTGAGAAACTACTGCTACATACTTAAAAGGCCGCTGCAGCTCAAATGCACAGGAATGAGAGAGAGAGCAATGCAAAGCTCAACAAAGCAGAGCAGAAAGACAGAGGGAAGATTTAAAGGAGCTGAAACAGAAAGGGTGGCACACAGATGGGCCGATAAAAAGGAACTAAATGAATTCTGAAAGGGACAAAAGGTGAAGGGAAGCTGTTTCAAGCTGGGGGCTGAGTGTAAAATGAAAAACAGAGAAAAGGACAGAAACAAGAGAGAATCAGAGGCAAACAGAGAAGAGGCAGAACACCTCCATGCAGGTCTCTTACCAAAGAGAGAAACTCTGTGTCTCACCAAAGCAGCCATTTTACAGAAGATACTAAAGCAAAGGGAGAAAAAAATGAAAAGTAAAAGTAGGGAGCAGGGAAAGGAAAGAGAGGGGTTGAAGTTCTGGCAAAAAGAGGGAAGGAAACAGTCTCCAAAACACAATGGGAGAGTGAACATGATGAGAAAGAGGATGGCTCTTCAGGAAGGTGAAGGATAGCTACAAACAGGAAGAAGATGAGGCACGATAGGCATAGTAACAACAGTGTTAAGGTTGAACTCAACACAGTTGCTTATGTACATGATAGAATAGTTTGGATAGGGGTAAGAATGAAAGAAATGTACAGCAAACCTTGAGAAATCCCTCGAAGAATAAGGCATTGCACACAACTTATAAATAAACACTTTGTGAATAAACAGTACGAGCAAACATAATTATTTAAAAATCTTTCTAAATATGTCTGAGCATAGAGAGTAATGTATCATGTGCTATAGTAATATAATTGGTTCTTTCATGTCATGCTTAATAGTACATTTTTTTGTTGAGCAAGACTACAACAGTTATTTGTCTGTAAGGTAAGGTTTTCTTTTCTACATGGTTTGAGACTATATAACAAATAAAGCCCAGTCTATATGGTTTTGACAGAACTGATCAGGTTATCAGGTATCCCCAGAGTAACATGGTATTCCCAGGTGCTGAGTCAAGTCATGAGTGTCCAGTGAGTGATGCTACAGCAGGAATTACCTGGCAATCATCTCTTTCTCCTTGTTGGATGAGTGGCCCCCACTGCCCAACACCTTGGCAGGTGTAGATAGGAAGTACAGGCAATGGTTCTTAAAGAACTGATTTATCAGTGGTAGCAGAATCTGGGACCCAGGAGAGAAGTCAGTCAGCCCTTTTTTCAGTCTTGCAGTGTTGTGGTGAAAGGCCAGTCTTGTTAAGGGTTATCCCTACAAAGGTCCTATCCTGAGACACAATGGCAATGACTTCTCACCTTGGCAAAGAACTTTATCTCCTGCTCATGTGGTGACTTCTCCACCCTGCCACTGCTCACCACAGCCTCTGCATAGAGACAATATAAACCAATTTGTTGTACTTTAACATGAAAAATGCACCCTCCCCCAGAAATGAAATGCATGAAACTGTTATACCCAAATGTGCAATGAACTCCTGAGCAATGTCCAGCCACTTGAGCAATTTTTTCAAGAAGCCATAGGCAAAGCGTTTTTCAATAGAGGATATATCCTGCTCCATGTCTTTCAATCCCCTGAGAGATAGACAAAGAAAAAGTCAGAAAGTGGTAAGAAAAAAAGAAAAGGACATGGTAATAACTAGCAATAGTTATTACAGTTTAAAAAAGAATCAATAACCTTTACAGCACCTTGTGACAGCATATCCGTTAAGCTGAAGGAATTTAAGCAGGTCCTGAGCCTTCTCTCGATCACGGGCCTTTTCCTTGGCGGTCAGGGTATCATATGGCACAAGCAAGGGATGAGTACCACCACCTAAAACACACATTAATAGAACAACGCATAATGCCTAAAAGAACACCAAAAGTATCTGATAATTCTGTCTCAGATTTTTGATATCTAGATTGAACTGGCCGCAATATTCAGAAAGGAAAGGTACTGGGATAGTTTTATTACTTCGACAATGTTTGCTTCTACTAGAGTAGTCTCTTCTAACCTGCGAAAGAAATAGGCTTTAATACCTTTGGCCTGTAGCTCCATCTTCTTCTTCCTGCCCCATGTATTGTGGTAATTCTCTGCTAACTGCTCAGCCATGGACTACGTGGGCAAAAACACACACACACACACACACACACATTTTCTTTTGATTAGTACACAGGTCACATGATACCTGATTTTTTTAACATTTGTATATAATCTGTTATACTTTTGAATTATTCACTTGAAAATTCTTTTAAATTGCTTTGTACCTGTTCCAAGACAAATGGACAACAACAATCCTGAATGTCTCAGCATTAAGTATTTTTCCTCAACAGTATGTTATTATATCTGATACAAAATCTAATCTGTAAAGGAGACAAACCTAAAAGTGCATTTACTTTCTACCTCAGGTAACTACATAAATGTTCAAGATTATTTGATAAATAATAATATTTTGGTGTTTGTTATATACTGTCACCCAAAAAAATTAAAAAGACAACTTTAGAGGGGATGCACTTCTCAGCAAAACTGTACTCCTGCATTGTTTCTGTCTGAGTTAGTTCTTTAATAATATATTTGAATTATTTATGCAATTTAACTCTAGCTTCTGTTTCATTTTGATGGGCTACTCCAAAACTACTTGCAGTGTTATTGCTTAAAAGGATGTCTGGTACCTGAAGCTCTCGTGAGATTGCCATGCCAGAAATATCAATAGGTTGTGGGGAGTAGCCATGGCTAGGGTCGTAGGTAACCTGCAACAGACAAGCAAAGAGAAGTAAGATGTAACCTGTTAGAAGCCTCATTCTGTAACCAATACAGCCACATTATTGATTGCACATTATTTCATGACAGATCCTCTTTTTTGAAGTACCTGTGCTGTTTGGGATATCTTTCGAGTCTTCTTTTCTACCTTCTCCTCCTCACCATCCCTGGTCTTCTCTAGGTTCCACTCCCAGGCAAACATAGCTTTGATTGACTCTTTAATGGGCCAGCGGTAGATCTCCTTGTCCTACAGAAACCACAAAATCCATGACAGCTGAGAGAATAAGCCATATCAGAAGTAAGAAAAGCATTAACCAATGAACATACATGAAAAAATGCTACACAAGAAATATCCATGCAATTTTGACAGAAGCAAACGACAGGAGAAAACAGAAACACATGAATTATGAAGTAGAAACGTCAAATATTAGCAATGAGATTTAGTGTTACATTTTATTTTGAAGAATACGATGCTTTTGTCCAAGGCAACTTACAACTTGAACAAAGCAACTTATGTTAAATAAATATTTTTATGACGATTTATCCATTTATTAAGATGAAAAGAAAATGGAAGAACAACAATGGTGTGTATGAGACGCACACAGTATCATACATTAAAGTAAGATCCTCCTAACCTTCTCAGAGAAGGTCTTATATGGCCTCAGCATGGGATGAGTCTTGGCATTCTCATCAAGTGTCTCTCCGTAAGTCCAGTTATTCTGGATCTGAATGTAAAGTTAACAAAAACAAATGCATGCACCTTTTTTCTTCCATTTACAGCAATTAATCAATAATTCAATAACCTTGTGACAAAACTGTTACAGAGGTCAACAAATCAACACTTAAAAATGAACTTAAGATAGCCTTTGAGGTTTAAAATACTTACCTTTTCAAAGGCCCATTTGTCATGTGTGTGCTCTGCATATTTGTTGATGAATGCATCCAACTTCTCTGGTATAATGGTACTACAAGAAATGAAAATCATGTTTGTTAAACTCTCAGACATCTTTTTCTTTAATATGCTGTTTAATTACAATGACACACATTCCAGGTTCTTATCTTGACATCCAGCTCTCTGAAATCTTTTCCCTACTATAACATAACCTGCCAGACCACTCACTTGGTGGTGTCCACAGGTCTGGGGTCAAAGTTGCCCTCAGCATCAACGGATGCTTTCTTCTCAGTGTGAGAGTAGCTGGCATCCACATAGTCTGGTGGTATGGCACCAGCAATGGCACAGATGCAAGGCATGGCAATCTTGAACAGCTCTGCATCATATTTCTGTAATTGAAAATCAACAAGTAGTATATTAGTGAATCAAACCACATCCTACAGTACTGCATGGTAATACTTTTAATCAAGGACCCTACTGTCTTGTGAGTGAGTGATAGTATAAAGAAAAGGGTTAGTTCTCTTAAACTCTTCTCAGGTCTCACCTTATGTGCCAGTGACTCAAAGATTCCCCAGAAGAGCTTTCGGGAGAGATGCAGCTCCTCTTCTGAAGTAACACCAAAATTGGCCCAGCCATTGGGTAGGCAATAGTACTTCCAGCAACGTTCATAATGATTTGTTAAAAGCTGCAGCAATAATAATAAATAATAATAAATAATAATAATAATAATAATATCAATAACATTAACTCCACTAATAACAAAGGTAATTTTTAACATACTGAATTAAAATAATATTTACAAAAAAGTAAGCTAGTACTAAAAACAGGTATTGTTCATATACTAGAGATGACTTTAAACCAATTAGTATGAACTGCATGGACACCCAGCATACCTTCAGAGGCATCTTTGCATACTCATTTAGTATAGGCACATCAAATACTAGCCTCCTCAACAGGTGCTGCAGCATAGATGGGCGAAGGTACCTATGAGTCAATGAGTAAGAACAAGATAAGACACACAAAATGCTGTCTTACTCATACGCGCGCGCACACACACACACACACACACACACACGATGGGACAGCCCACTCACTTGCACAGAGACATGAGGCACTCTTCAATGATGTCTCTCTGGGCTTTGGTGAGAGCACGACCACGAGACAGCCGGTAGATGGTGTGCAACATGGAATCAATCATGATGGCACGATGATCGCTGCCAGCAAACAGTGGGGCGCACTTGGTGAGCAGAGGTAGCACAGCTGAGCATAGGTAGCGGTTCAGCGCTAGTGCCATCTCAGTGGTGCTGAAGGCAGCCTGACAGACAATTCAGATTTGAGTGACTATTAAAATATTACAGTAAAACAAGCTGAGGCCTTAAACACAGAAATTCAAAAGACAACTATTATATGCAGAATCTCAAACCACTGTATTGGCAGCTGTTTAGAACACAAAAAAGACAATAAGAAAACTTAATGTGGCAAAAGTAGGAACTGAAAAGAAATCAGTGGTGGTGTAGAAATATTTAATGCTTACCGTGTCAAGAGATGCAGCTGCCCTCATGTCTGGCAGGAAGCCCACCTCAAGCACATGCAGCAGGAAGTCCTGGTTGTCAATGCCATACACTCTGTCCAGAAATAGCACCATAGAGGCCTTGTGGTCTGGAACAAAGCTGGCGGACATTTTTGGCTCAACAATGCTTTCATCTAAAGAGTGGACAATAAAGAAAAAAATGTATTCAATAATTTAAAAAAACACTAGGAAGAGAAAAGACTGTTTAAAATTTTGAGTTATTTGTTTCATCCCATTGTCTACTGCGTTTCCTGCTTACCTTTCCCAAAGGCTGGAATCTGGACAGGCAGGCTGATCACACCCACCAGGTCATCAATGGGCACCAGAGATCTGAGGATAGCCCTAATCCTCAGGGCCTCTCCTTTTCCAGCCTGGATCAACTGTGAAGGTGCCAAACACTCGCTGAAAATTTTCAGTTTCACCTCACAGGACTTGAAATTATATTCATCATCTCTGAAGAGTCAATCCATCAAAATTATCCTGCACTGGCTAGTGTAAGCAGAAGCTATTCTGCAAATTATCCTGTACTGGAAAAACTTAAAACTGTGACGTTGTAAAAGATTAAATGCTTTAATGTCTGTGTGTATATCTAATTGTGTAAGTTGTGAACTAACTTGTTTTATTGCTTTGAAGTTCAGCTGCATTTTGTGACCTACACAGCCTGTTGAATTGACTGTTCCAGTCAGTTTTCTGTGTGCTTGTTAGAATCATGCATTCCTGGTTTATTACTTTTTTAGTTTATAAAGGTTTAAAGCTTAATGACAAGCAAGGACATCTGGGGTTAGACAGACGACCCGTGTAAGAACCGTTGTATGACATGGAAGGGCAACCCATGGCCTGCTTAAAAGAGAATCTCTCCCATTGCATCTCTGAGCAACAACTCCTACACACGCGTGTATTGCCAACAGAAACAACGACTGTATCAATAAAGATCTGGTAACACGATGTTGTGGTCAGAAACATCCACAATCTAGACTTCACAGATTCAGTTTTTAGAAAAGAAAATTGCATTACAGTTATAAAAGGAAAACACTGCTTATACTGTACTGACATGCATCTCAGGAGCACAACGCCCAAGGAGATCAATGAGAGCTGAATAGAAGGACATGATAGCATTCCCAAGATGCACTCTGTTCTCCTCTTGCTGCTCCCCACCAAACCTGAAATGACAAACAAATACACTTGAGAACTACACAACATTGGAAGGAATTAGTCAAAAGAAATTAAAAAATGATAGTAAGTTATAGAAAATTAACTAGGAACTATTTGTCACCCCTGCTGACAAATTGTATTCCGTCTACTGTGGCAGTTTTCCTTCCTTTGCATGAATTTATATAAATCCTCTAAGAGGGGTACTTTGGCTTTTCCCTTAACATTTTCCTGTCTTACATGAAGCGCCTATCCTTCTTGGGTGTTGGCCCATCCCTGACTGGATCCTCAGAGATTTTGATGGCATCCTCAATGGCAGCTAGTAGACCACTGCCCCCCTCACCCCTCAGAGCAGGACCAAAACATTCAGGCCTTCGGATCAGGAGGCGCACCACTACGTTGGCATTCTCCTCAACACTCTCCCCTGCAAAGTAGAACACCAGCAGAAGCTCCATGTCAATACCATTTTGCTGCCTAAACACTGCTATTCTTTTAAACCAATTTACAAAAGTGAAGTTATTTTGCTAAACTAATTTAGGCAAGTAACCTTTCTCTAAAGGTCCCAATTTTTTCTAAGATTAGGTTTAGGATTTTAGCCTTTATTTACTATTCTTTGTTGAAAACTCCTTTCCTCCCCTTTCCTTTAGGCTCTATACTAGTTATAAGCATTTTCCATACTGAAAATAGGTCATAATTTGATGAGATTAACAAAAACTGACCGTTGACAAATACAGCAAATCGTAGGAAGTCAAGGTATCTCTCCCCACCACAAGGGTTCCAACCGATGTCAGGGTAGCCTTTTGACAGAAGTATTGGGCAGCTCTGTAGTCCGCAGCCTGCCAGGTATGTTACCACCTAAGCAGCAGTTTTAACAGCACTTAGTTTAGTCACTACAGATAAGGTATAAACAGAAAACAAGAGAGATTTGAGCATTGAGTTTTGGGAAAGTTCTACTACAGATTTAGTTTTCCAACCTCCAGAGTCTAAACTCACATGACCTACAAAGATATGACAGTCTGACCTTCTCTAAGTCCTGTTCCTGTAGAGCCAGGGCTAACTCATTGTTGTCAATGCAGGATGCTGCTGCCACATCCAGAGGGGTTGAGCCACGCATCCCTAAAAGTACATGTCACAAAGAAACTTACTGATTATGTGTATCATAAAGTAAATCCTTAAAGAAACTTAATAAAATGCCTCTGTGGACATCATTAATGAAGGAAATTCATATGATAAGGCCTTTGCCAGGAGTTACTGGGCCCAAGATGCTTGACCTCTTAACACGAATATTTTTCAGTAATGTAACACAGTAGTACTTACCAAGGCCAATGCCACTGTTCTCTAGTAGGTAGCTGAGATGGTCAAACATTGACCGCTGGTTCTGTCGACTGATACGACAGAAGTAGCACAGGAACCGACAGCAGTTTGTCACCATCTGTGGGAATCGAATCTCCTGAAAAGATATAGACAAACATGGAAAGAGGGGAGGATAATTCAAATAATAAGGTGACAACAGACACAGAAATCTGGCAGGAGGTACAAAATGGTAATGAGGTCTTTTGAGGAGATAATTAAAGCTAATTGGTACCTCTCCTCCAGCCCCCAGGACATTGACCATAACCTCCATGACTGTCTCATGCATGCCCAATGCACGCATTAAATTAGGGTGCTGGTAGAACACTTTGTTGTTCATAATATTCCTGAAAGGAGAAGCAGACATGAGTATGTGCTTTAAGAGATGTTCTAGTTCATATCTCTAACATCCAGCACAGTCCATAAAGTTAAAAATCAGATGCATAAATTGCCAACGTACCCAATGCTTTGGATCATGAGCCTCTCTTCCTCAGGGCCCATTTGCACGATAAGCAGTGAGCGGATCTGTCCCAAGCATTCCAGTAAGTCCATGGTGTCCTGGACGGACACAGCATTGATGGCATAGGCCTTAGGAAGAGCACGCATCAACTCTCCAAGGGGGTCATACTGGCGGTGCAATAGGCTGAACATCAGCCGCACCAGCTCAGGGTTCTGGATGAAGGACTCTTGGGCCCAGTGGATCATGGTGTGAGAGATGAGCTCCTGAAGGGTGCCTTAGTGGATAAGGCAGCGCAGGGAACAAAAAGAGAACCTCACTGTCAATTAGAAGGACATGAAAGAGGCAGCAGTATCACACTACTTTAAGATCATCTTTAAAATACTACCCACTGAAAAGAATAGAATATAAATTCACCTCCTCTGCTTTATAAAGTTAGATTTTAGCAGTTCTTACTGGGTTTTGGCTCCTCCTTTGGTTCAGTTTCTTCTTCCTCCTTCTTCTTATGGAAGTTTTGAACCTTCTCTACCAGACTGAAGAACCGCCCACGAAGTGATGTGTCAACCTCTTCCTTTTCCTCCTCCTCTTCTAATTGAACACCTGAATTGGAGACAGAGACAACAAATGACTTTGTTGCATGCCTGAAGTGCACAATCTACTGTTCTGAGCCATTGTTTTATTGGAGTCATATGTACTTTATGAATGGTGTTGGGTCTATGTGGTGGCATTTTTGAAGGAGGTAGGACTGACCACAATGACACAGAAGTTCTTTGTGGAAATTCTGGAGAATCTCACGGACATCATCAGGTACTGGACACTCATCATCATCTGGCCCATGCTTGAAGTTTGTAAGCATAATAACCTGTGCCACATACAAATATACCAGTTATGTTTAACACCTTATAATTTATCCACTAAAACATATACTGATAAAGCCATCCCTTACTATCCATAATTTAATAAAGGATATAAGTAACAAAAATTACTTTATGAAAATTTGCTTTTACAACAAAACGTGTAGCCAAAATTCACTGTCCGAATTAAAAACCCACTCTTAAATCCGCATCTGAAAAAAATTCACACACCAGCAAAGCTGCACATAAGTCCAAGATGTAGTGTGCAGCAGTCATTTCTTAACTGTTCATAGGATTTCATCTCATGTTCTGTTTAAAAGTATGGTGCTTTTGCTTTTTTGCTATTATTTTTGCTGTATTAAGTGAAAATATTCTTAAAAGAAAAGGAATACAAGTGTGAAGAAGGCAGGTGGGCGCTCCACCATCTTCCTCTTCTTGACACCCAAACAGTTCAACTCTTCAGTCAGTAAGTAATCGTTCTTTGAAAATTGCCTTGATTATTGTGAGAGTGTTATATGCATTCATTATGTGTTTTCTGTCACATCACGCAATTGCTGTCAAAGGGCAAAGGACGCAATCCTACGATGTGACTTCCCTTAATTTGCTGTATTTAATGTAATAAAGGGTTCACTAGAATGACACGCAAGTGTTTGGACATCAGACCGCATCCATGACTCGGATGTTTACTTGTCGTTGCTCCAACCAACCTTCTTGTCAGTACTATGAGTTACTGCGGTTTACTTTCCTTTCACGTGTAGTCATTATCTTTGTGCCGTTTTATTTCTAACACCGTTTTCTGGTGGAAACTGCTAACTGTGTCAGGCGGAGTTTGTAGATTAAATTGTGTGCGTTGCTTTCTCTAATTGACTTGGTTATAAAACCACGCTAAAATTTTCATTACATGTTCATTCCAGTATAGAAGGAAAATGTAAATGGTATACAAATGTACACAGCACTGAGTTTAAGGGTTAAATAATTAGGCAGTTGGAGTTTTAAATGCTTCATATTGTAACATCAGGTGGAATTGTGCCTCCCATCGTGCGTTCCTCTGTGTACATAGTTTCCAACAATGATGGGAGGTTTAGAGCTTGGCAATGACCCTGAGGCTGTGCTGGATGTATGATAGATGCGTGTGTCATGCTGCTTGTTTGGTGTTCCTGTCCATCATACTATGCAAGAATAGAATTGTCGAAACACAAACTTTATCTTCGGAGTTCTCCATTAGTAACACAGCCAATGGTGGCTTGTTATAATATGCCGAAATCTTTGGTGAACTGTTATATACTTGTTTAAGAATGTATTAGTGATATTTTGGGAAACTGGTTGGGGGACTTGACATGTGCTACAAAGGAATTATTTTTCCAAAAATAATGATATATAGGTTCCTGTTATCTGAAAATTTGCTCAAACAAGTTTTAAAGAACAAATTAGATTTGGCTAACAAGGGACAGCTGTACTACTTTGCTCATCATCAATGATTTAAATGGCAAAAGTATTTTTAAAATTTTAAACTGTATACCTGCTCTTGAGGAGGTGAACGGAACTCTCGAGTTTTGCGGGCAGTCTCTGCAGCTGTCATGGTAAATGCCTGCATCAGGTCACCGTATCGCTGCTTCTGGTTGACTTGCATTAGACTCACATACTTGTCAGAGAAGGCAATGATGGCTTCCACACGGTGGCGCAGCTCGCAGTCACAGAAGTACTGGAGAAGGGTACACATCTAGAATGGGGGGAGGTATAGGAAGTTGGTACATGTCAGCCACAGAGATTTAACTTATGCAGTGCCCAGAGACCTACCTGCAGTTTTACAGTTTCTGGCAGCTTCATTTGAAGAAGCCCTTCCTCTGGACCAGCTTCTTCTTCTTTTGCATCAAATTCTTCACACCCAGATTCTTTTTCTTTTTCTTCTGGTGCCATCTCTCTGTCTGCCTTCTCTCCTTTCCCCTGTCCTTCCTTTTTACCTTGGTCTTCCTCTAGCTCCTCCTTATTAGTAACCAGTCTCTTCAACTCCTCTTCCTCCTCATCTCCCACTCCCTCATCCAACAGGTCACCTTCATGCTCCTCTTCCTGCACATTTGCCTCACCTCCTTCCTCTTTGTTTGTTTCCTCCTCTCCTTCCCCCTCCTCTCTCCCTTTCTCCTCCCCAGGTGCCTGTGGTTCTGCACCCCCATTGAAGACATTTGGGTCAATCATCTTCAGGATGTGTGTGACATCCTCATCATCAAAAATACCCATGATCAGGAGGGTGCTGATGAGTTTGAGAATGGGCACAAAGTGGAACTCCACGCTGCCACCCACAGGATCTCGCATTGCTTGACTGCCATCATACACAGCCTCAGTCACCATACTTATGGCTTTGATCTTCAGGACCTGAAGGAACAGAAACATGTGATTGCCAGCTACAATAACTGAACACAGCAATCTCATTAATGATATTAACTTTCTATGAAAAACACCTAGTCAAGTCCTACAAGGGCTTCGATTCTACCACTTTGTTAGATACTGTTCCAGAATAACTATTGTAAAAATCTGTAGTATAAACAATTTTTAAACTGAAAACTATATTATCAATTACTTTTTCTAAGGTGACTTACAATGCTTTATATACACTTATCTAGGCTATTGATCATGATTTATCCCTTTCAACAGCTGGGTAATTTTTACTGAAACAATTCAGGGTATTTATCTTAAGAGAAAGAGTGGGAGTTTGAACGGCATAATGACTACACTACCTAGTGCCCTCACTACATTCGCATTAATTCATATAATCAAATAGGCAATGTAATCAGAATACCTGCAGGGGAATAATGGGACTGAGGGTATAAATATTCAGGTCAGTGCCTACAAAGCCCACTGGGGAGAAATGAGGTTTGGGGCGAAGGCAAGTGCTCAATCCCACTCCAGGGAAGGCATGACTCTTTTGTTTGTCACCATAGAGGTTGATGCTAAGTGTCTCTTCTGTCATGGGGACAATAAACTCCCTGTTAGTCAGAAGGCGAGCACGCTTGGCTGACTCCAAATGTATGCTGATGAGCAGGTCATAGTAGCCACTGCGCAATGGGCCGGGAAGGTAGGTGCTTTCAATGGCATAGAACAGCTGAGATTCATCCACATGACTGCAGAGGGCATGTGCCACACGGTTGTTGCCTAGGGCACATACAGCACAGTAGAGCATAAGTGTGTGGTAGTGGAATTTCAGCATGTCCATTCGCTCAGACAGCTCCAGAATGTCGATGCACCTGAAGAGCAAGAAATAAGACTTAATTTTCAAAGTTTAGTGAATTTTAATTCCTCTATTGTCAGATTAATGCAGGCCAGGTTTAGGAGCTTAATCAACAGGGAAACAGACACGGAATGATTCAACTTGTATCAAGTAAAGGACATAACAGTAGAAATATACCACAACCATTATTTGACAAGCTAGAGTCAGAAACACCCTACCTATTCTCCTCAGGGATATGGAGGGCCATCATTGTCAGGGGCTCAGTGCACTCCACCATCCAGCCATGCCGCTCACTCACACGAGTCACCTCCGGGGTGAGGAAGTGGTTGGGCACGCGGCTCCAAATCACAGGTGTCAGCATCTGGAAGTCTAGCCGTGGGGGGCACTGTGGGACTGGGTTCTTCCGCTCACTGCAGAACATGGCAGCTGAGATGGGCATGATATTCTTGATGGAAGAAGCAGAAAGAGAGGGGGGCAATGAAAAGTACTTTAAAAACATTAGTTTAAGTTTATTGGAAATAAAATGCATGTGACAGGATCCTAGAGGGACATGCCCCAAATCAGAGCCTCAGAAATACAGAACATCAGAAGAATTTTAGGCAAGCATTCAAGAAATTCAGACCTTGAGCTTGCCCAGCTCCACCTGCAGCATATTCTGACTCGAGGGAAGCACAAACACGGCAGGGAAAAGCTTGGTGTTGGGCTCCACCTGAAACACAGCCCCAACGCTGTTAATCTCCAAATAAGCAGAACATGCTTTATCCTCCTCTGATACACATTCTGTCAACCTGGCTCACCTGGAAGAAGGTGTTAATCTCTTTTCCATTGGCGGTGAAATTTATTAACCCTGTTGCCAAGTCAACCAAACAGCCAATCACCAGGTCCTCCTGACTGAAGCGGGTCTGCTGGGAGCTATTACTGAACTCTCCTCCACAGACCATGTAACAGTTGCTATGTTTCATGCTAAGATTTGGCAAGAGAGAAGACCCATGAATAAGAGAGCATAGGTTGCACTGTACTCTGTATTTATACATGCCTTCGCACAATTCACCTGTCATGGATGTTGCCCTTATCATCGCCAACAGTGACTGTGACTGTGCGTACTTTGCTAAGGTCAAAGTTGAGGTCATACTGGTGGTAGTCAGGGGTGACCCAGCCAACCCACACACCACTGGGCTCCTGTCCAGCAAAGATCCGCACTGAGTAGTAGTACTGCAGAGAGAAGGATAAAGCAACATTAGAACAGCTCTTTTGGTTTTCACCTACCAGAGTGCAGTAAAGGCAAAATTACTCACCGTGGTGGTATTGAGAATAATTTCTGGGTCATCTCGATCATCAGGAACAACATCCTCAACCAAGCGAGGAACTGTAGGTACAACTGGAGGAGGTGTAATTAAGGCAGCCTTCTTGGCTTTAAATAGGAAACTAGAGGAAACATTGAAAGTACAGGTTAGAAGCATCTGCACCTCCTTTCTTCACCACCAAATATCTCAGCACTTGAATACCTCATGCTGCTCATTATTACTGTTACTCCTATTTTGGCCTTAATTTTTACAGAATGAAAGTATTTCCATCTGAAAGACCATCAGTCCCTCTCCAGTTTTTGTCTTTATTCCTCACCCTCTCTTCTTGGTCTTTTCTGTGGTGACATCCTTTTCATTCTCCCCTTTGATAGCTGGGATCTCCTTGGCCACTGATGGCTCCTTCTCCTTCTCCTCCTGCTCTTTGCGGCTAGCTGACTTCTTCAGGACCTCAAACTCTGAATCAGGCTCCACCTCCAGAAGCTCATCCTCAGGGATGGTGAGGGCACGGGTCAGGGGTGTGGTCCCTGCTGGAACCTTAAAGGTCTCGTGGAACTGCACTGGCATGCTTAGCCTCATGAACAGCATGTCTGTATTGGCATTTTGGGAACCAAAGGTCTTATGAGTCATCTTCAGACAAGGTGGGCTGTCCACTGTTCCGTCCACACGAGACACCTCCAGGAACAGATATATGTTATTAATCAATAGCAAGCAATGACTGAGCATTCATATTTTTGCCTATTGAATATAGGACCCAAAGGAAACAAACAAAGGCTTTGTCTTGTGATAAACAACAAACCTCAATGTGGTTATGATCAACAGGCACAGGAACAAACTGTGGCAGGCTCTTGCTGAACCACATAGTTATGTCCCTTTTCATGTTGATGGCGAAGGGCTCAAAGCCTTCCTGTAGGCCGCAGATGGCAAAGTAACGCAGACTGCTGACATTCTGGCCCAGATTGATCCTGCCCACTTGGAACAGACCCAAACTGCAGACTGGGATGAAGCCTGGCAGGAGAGAGTATAACTGAGTCATGGGACTGATATAGGTACAAGCACCTCTGACTTACAAGTACTCTTTTGAACCAGCAGATGTTTCACCTGCTTGTCTATCCCTCTAATTTCCCTACACTAGGGAAAATCTATGTATTGCGCCTTTCTTTTTTACCTTCCCCAACCTCGATGTCCTTGAAAGCCATCTCAGAGCCAGAGTCACTGATCAGCATCTCTCCATTGAGAGTGAACATGATATTCATCTCATTCAGGTCAATCATACAGCCCACAACGTCACCTGACTGCCATTGGCGGCCAAAAGATTCATTACCAATATGCCATCGCTGAGCCTGTGGGAAAGTATGACAGATGGATATTCATTAAAAAAAACAAAGATTACTTAATGTGATATTCAAATGAATCTTATATAATGAATAATGAGTGAATAATACATTCAAGGAGACAAATGAAGGTGAACATCTGACCTTGTTGCCACTGAAGACATAAGCTAATTCATCAGCTCCTAGCTCTGTGTCTGCTTGGACGCTGGGCCGTGCCCAGCCCACCCTCATTTCGCCCACTGTCACAGCCTCAAACTCAAAGTACCACTTCCCTTGCATCACAGCATATGACTTCTCGGCCCTAAACAGACGGCTCCTGTCCCCATGTGCACTTTCCCCACCATGGCCACCTACAGTACAAGAAGGAACAGATGGATAAGATGAAGGGAAGGAGACCCATCTTTGGAGAAGAGCACTAAGATCTTCATATGGTGCACCATGGTGCATAATACTATGACAACATAACATAAGACGATAAAAACAAATTGAGGTAGATTATAGATAAGTAGGTAAGTAACTAAATAGATTGATCGATAAAAGAGAATAGGTGCAAATAAAGTCATTAGTGATGGAGGTAATGATGCAGTAGATGGGTGGTCAGTGGTGGTGGTAGTGATTAGTTCCTATGCTGTCCAGAATTCAACAGCCAGACATTCTGCAGGGAAAATATGTTCCCAAACCTGGTAGTGTCAGCCTGCAAACTAAAATAGGTATCTTCCAAATGGCAGTAATGAAAAAAGACAATGGAACGAGTTGGAAGACTCCACGGTGATGATCCTTCCACAATTCATAGAATTGAGATCATTGACAATATAGTAGGTCAAAATAAATTCAAAGATGTAACTAAAATGAACTCACTGCTCTCCTGGTCGGGAGGCTCAATGTTATATCCATATCCAATGAGGGTTCGCACAGCAGCACACACACTGTCACGGTTAGTTTTCTTGGTTCTCTCATCTAGCAGGTTGTATGGAACCAGGCGAGGGTTGCGCTTATTCATGATGTCCTGGTCAGAGGAAGAGCATTATCTATTTTCTTACTAAAAGAGACTTATATTACAGTATTGTCACATCACATTGTTATAAAACAGAGGATACATACTTGCACAATACTGTAAGTCCAGCCCTGCCGAACCCGATCGCGTGCCCATACATTGTGCCCATTCTCTGCCAGCTTCTCCACCAGGGTGTTCTGATTGGGTGTCAGCTTCACATGACTGAGGTCCAGGGGGGCAGGTTTGTACCCATTGCTCATCATATAGCTAGTTAGTGGGACATTTATCAAGAAAGTCAGAGTGTGTGGCCACCATGAAGATATTATACATGGTCTTTGGAGGGATTTGGCAGAATACATATTACAAATGCAAATTCAACTTAAAATGCAAACAAGCTGCATTGTAGAGCACATGTGTAAATAGCTTTGGATATAATTTGCAACCTGTAACCACAATATATCACAACTAACTAATTATATACAGGTAGAAACTTTTACATTATACAGTAACCACTGCTTACGTCTTGGGAAGTTTGATCTTCCTCAGATTCTCCTCTGCCTTTTCATCTCCCATTCCTACATGACATCCAAGTGCAAGCAGAGTTCTGCAAAACACGAGAAACAAAGAAGCATGAGAAAGTGGTGTTTAAGAGTTCTTGTTGTCTGGTTCTGGATTCAGGTTTTGCTTTTGTTCCATCTTTCCATCTCTCTCCTTCTACCTCACTGGGTCATGTATTTCAGTTCATGTTGTTTATAATATGACAGACAATATTATTAGATTTACATGATTATATTTCAGTTTTATTGTTCTATGGTAAAATTACTTGAGTTTTCTTTTAAAATTATCAGCTGGGATGTCAATATAAGTCAAAGCTGGAGGATTTTTATATGTTTAAATATTCTTAATATACTTAAAGTAAGTGAAAAATTTGCTCAACAATGCATTTCATTAGCTTTATTAATTAACTAGTAATAGTTTGTCATGTGCTATATATGAAGTTCCCTGTGTAAAAACAGTGCTTTGCATGTATAGCTAAGTGATGAATTCTTTTCTGCTTAACATTTACATATATACAGATTCTGAACACCTTTTGGCCAGCAGACTTCTTTGATAATGGCATTTGATTACACTCTTGAAGTGTTGTTTGTCCTTGGTTTATATATGTGGATGTATCCATAATATTTTCCTTCTTCTGTTTCTATGTTGCTGTGATGCAATATTGTTGCTATGGCTAATCAAAAGATAAAGAAGCATGAGGGTGACATTATGCTTAATGAATTGTGCACCTGACCCAAACTCACTTAATGGTTTCTCCAGACATCTGGAGGTTGTAGTTTCTTTCAGGTTCTGGGAGGCTCTGGAAATCTACCAAGCAGGGATGTAGTTTCTTATTGTCATCCCGGAACTAAATAATGGATATAAACAGAGCTGTGTGAAAATATCTTAATCATTCCACCATATCAGTCTATTCTTGTCCAGTGCAGTTATGCTACCATAATACCAATGGTCACACCAGAGGAGCAGCTCACCTCTCCATAGGTCCAGCCCTGCTCAATGCGAGTGACAGCCCACAGTTCATGAATGTTCTCTGCCAGCTTCTCCCGGATTCGTTCCAGATGTGGGGGCAGCACAATCTTCAAGGACAACACAGTGGTCAATAGGGCTTGGGATGATGAAAATTCTGATGAACAGCATTGTATAAACAGAATTGAAGTGCAACAGGAGATTGGGAAACAGGGACTGTAGGACAAATTAAGAAAAGGTGAGAAAGTCTTGTGGGCAGCCGGGAAATGGCAGTCAGATATGAAAGCAGTATGAAAGCAGTATGAAAAACAGACAAAGTAACAGTGAGTGCAACAGATAACAAGAGAGGATTGGACATGGTGCAGATGGCTGGGTTTGGTTAATACCTGAATGGTGTCAACAGGACAGGGGGTGAAGGAGGTGTTGGTAAGTGACTTTGTGGGCCCCAGAAGGTTGCACATTTCACTGAAGTCATGCTTATACTCTTTGACAGGCTCAATGCACATCCTCTCCTTAGGCAGCAGACCCTCATAGCAAGGGGCATACCCAGGCGGTGGCAGGAACTTGAAGTCCCCATGACGACCACCCAAGAGGAAGCGTGCCCTTACAAAGGAAGGACAGAAAGAAGTTACCATCCTGAAAGTTGACTGTAGTTCAAAGGAAATAGAGTGCTAAAAACTGTTTCAGAATGTAGTATTATTTCTCTCTCTCAATTTATTCCCTTTCTTCTTCCAGGGACATAATTATCTCTCATTAGCACAGTATTGCCTTGTCATCTTTCCTAATCACACACTTCTGAAACAAAGTTTTGAATGGATTCTCTGTCAATTAGACCCATTTTTCTGAGGACTCTTTCATTTCTTCCTCAGTGTCTCCAGGTCCTTACTTCACACCAGCAGAGAAGCTGATAACAGGGAAGAAGAGTCCATCCACGTTGAAGTTCTCAAACATGCCCTGCACAGGATGGCCATTGATACGGAAGGAGATACTGGGGACACTGAGGTCCAGACAGCAGCTGACCACATCGTCCGCCGCCAGGATATGCTGATTGTGTGAGGCCACCGCACGAGGGACGTGTCCTGTAGTAACAGTGAGATCAGCCTATGCATAGGCCCATGAATCTATATTAGCATAAAAAAACAGTCCCACCTACCTGACCAAAGGTGCAAGCCATCAAACCCATAGGAGTAGAGGTCATCCCCAACACCATTTCCCCCCCAGCCTTCTCCACCACCTGGATATGGGCTGTAGCCAACAGTCAGGGCCCAGCCAACACGCAGATGAGCAGCCTGAGCTGTTACAAAGGGCTCCACGTAGTCCACTATCATCTCAAAGTACCACTTCTTGTACTGTGTGGATCCTTCACATGTACCCACAAAGATGTTTGGTCTCATACTGGTGAGAAGAAGAGATTAAAGTAGTGAGAATCTTGTGAAAGTTAATTATATAGTTGTCCAATTGTGCTGATTTAGACATCTAGTACATAGTACCACTTATTAGTTTAATTAACTAATAAACTACCAGCAATAAATGAAGAGGCTGTACAATATATATTAAACTAATTCTTTCATCACCCAAAGAAAGAACATTTGGCAGCTTTCACCTACATTTAGCAAAACGATATATTGAATGGCACAACAGTAGCAGGTACTAATCTCACCTGGTAACATAGTTGACAATGTTGGTCTGCAGCAGGAGGTCTCGACCTGGTAACAGGTTTTCCGTGATGAGGTTCTGATTGGACCTCACAGCCACACCATTACACACACACAGAGAGCGTAGCACATCCAGCACCTAAGGAGAAAAGAGAAAATGCATGAGGGCCAGCCAGTTCCAATCAACACAAGGAACTTGTTTGAGTTTTAGCCTCTAACCTTGTGATTGCGCCCATGCTTGTCAAGAAGGGAGATGATGGATTTGATGTGATTCTCCTGGATGATGTTTAGTACTTCAGGGCTCTCAATTAAAACGCAGTATAAGACTTCAAGAATGCCTTTGATGAGAGACATGCAAGAGTAGGTGAAATATAGTGTGAATATTAGCTCATTCAGGTGGGACTGTCAAGAAATTGTATTATATATGTTTGAATTTTAATGGTTTTGATGGTGAAGGTTACCTCCAGAAGCCTCTAGACGATCCAGTTTGCTGACAAGCCAGTCAAGATTATCACAAAACAGTGCACAGTTGGCCCGATTTCCTCGAATAAGTGATGCTTTGGAAAGAGAAAAGGAAAAAGATGAACAGACACTGCAATATTTGCTCTAAGCTGCATGTGCATTGATATCTCATATTTACAGGACACATGGACCTCATCTGTGAGGAGATTTACGACATGCATGTTAGTAATTGTGTAAGCTGCTGTGGAAGTGTTCATGGTTATATATATGAGGTCATACCCAGTAGTTCATACAGCAGGTTGACAATCTCCTTCCAAAACTCTCCAGCCTCTTCTCCAGCAAACTCAGCAAAATGAGCAGATGTATTGTAGACGTTAAGCCGGTCGACACAGTTCAGCACCAAAGTGATCATTCCCTAGGCACAGCAGTGTGGATATACAGTGAGTTTGCAAAATGGTTACTGATTAAGGAACGGAAGTTCTGACTGAAAGACAAGAACTGTTCTTGTAATCAGTCAATTTTTTCGATAAGCTATAAACACCAGTAAACAAGCAAACAAACTACAAAGCAATCCCAGTGAAATAGAGATGTGAACACAATATATCCTAGACTGATAGCAGTTATGAATGCTGCAGAAGCATTTGCCAACCTCCTCCTGGAAGAGGTTCTGCCGATTACGAAGGGACCGCAGCTTTGTCTGCTTTTCCTCGTGTTCCAGGTCCTCCTCTGGGTATTGAAAGTAGTGAATGAGGTCCTGAAGTGAGAGAACAACACTGTCCAGGGGCAGAGTCAGCAGTATCGGGGTCTTGTTTTTCACAGTCAGGGAATCCAGTTGCCTAATTTGGTCAGAAAAATGAATAGAACAGGTAGACAGGTTATAAGTTTGTAGGCTATAACTATAAACTGTGCTATGGAGCCTGCATTCCCTTTAAATAGTTCTTAATGCATTTCATCCTCACAGGTACAATCAGGCCATGTATCTACATTGGCCTTATAAATGTTCAGGTTCTCACAATACATTTACAAAATGAAAAAAGTCAGAACAAAACAAGATGGCAGACAAACAAACTTCACTAGACGAAAAGATATCTTCCATGCATTTAGTAAAAGTGCAGCTAGGATAGTGGTTAGAAGCAGGACTTAATAGTCATACTTGATGAACTGTGTGAAAAGGCCTGTGGTGCTATAGATCATGCGGGCTGCCTGTGACTCCTCTGTCTGTGAGCGGGAAGGGCACAGTGCATCATCCATGTGTCCCTCCTGGTGCAGCATAGCCTAGAAAATGGTAAATCATAGCAATTGTAAGTGTTACTCATGTCCTCTCTGCATTAAATATATAATTCCATGTTGGTATGAGTGGACAAGTGGGCTAAAAAAACAAGTTCAGCTATTAATACCTCTAGAATGCACATCCCCTCCCTATGCTTCTCCCCATTTTCTCATACCCCATCTTACTGTACTTCATTCAATTGGGTAAACAGTCCTGCCATACCCTTCTCTTGGGAGTCCCTAGACGAGCAGACTTGGCATCCAAAGTGGCATAAGTGAGCCACAGCCCTGTGGAGACGTGCTGTACAAAACACATGGACTCTCCATACTTTATCTCTGGTGCACCCATGCCCTCCACATCTCGCTTCGGAGCCATCTCCAGTTTCTCCTGCTCATGGAAAATGGGATGGGGGACACAAAATAAGGGAAGAGACAAAACTAGACAAGGAAACAAAAAAAAAGTGCAGAGAGCAGAAATATGAAGAGAAACTGAGAATGTGAAATAATTTTTCTGAAATTTTGCTGCTAGCAGACTGAGTAGAGCAGTATGATCCTCACTACTAAACTGAAACATGGAATGCAAGACAAAGCAAAAGTTGGATACAGAAAGTGGTATTACTTGTAGGGTTAAAATGGGTGGACCTGCTGTTGATCACATGACAAAATAACAATATATCAGTGAAATTTGCAAATTTTCCTAGCACAGCTCATCTTAGAAAACAAGTCTGTTTCAGTTTTGATGATCAGTGTGTAATGTACAATGGTAAGACATATCTATGTCTGAAGGTGAAACAGGCAGCTCTTTTCTGTTATTCTCAGCCAGACCTTTGAGGCACGGAAGCAGAAGGCTGACACTTTGGTGTTGGCCCGCTTAGGATCAAGCACCATCAATCCCTTCTCATCATCCAGGCACAGGTATCGACCTGTGGTTATGTGACGCACTCGAAACGGCTGACCCCACTTCATGTGGCTGCCACTCCACCTATAGGGGCCACAAAAAAATCATGATAGTAACCACAAGGTAAAATGTTTTGCTCAAGGATCATTTATTCCTTGAGAAGAAACATGGCCACTCACCCAATTCTCAGAGGCTCCAATCTCCACAATGATCTGGCTTGGCTGCAAACAGCACCTGCTTCATACTGGGCTGTTCTATATTAAGTAAATAGACATATACATGCAATTTTGTGAAAGGAAGAACAGAAAGTCCGGCACTTTTGTGAAACTGGCGGCTTGTCCTACGTGCGCTGGTCCTCTCCTTGGTCGGCAGGTGGAATAGCCAGACACTCATCCATGTGACCATGAAAAAGCCTGAGGACATGACCTCCAGTCAGGTACCCTGTAGAGACAGGATCAGAAACAGGCTGAGCAAGACAAAACTGATTTCAAGGGTAGAGATCTGTTGCTGTTTTCAAAAATTCCACACACCACACTAGATATTTGTGGCAAGGAGGCACAAGGAACACAAATATACCTTAAGTCACCCCCTCATTGCTCATTCCCACAGTCAATGGTTAGCTAGGCAGCTACAGGGTTGTGTGTGGAATCAGGTCAATAATAGTTCTCCTGCAAGTGTGTTTTGTTGCCCAAAGAAAACTACACCCTTCAGAAAGAAAATTGACTGGTGGTTCACAGGGTATTCACTGGATTAGATGTGTTGTAGTGTTCACCCTGTTTTGTTACAGGTATGATTTTTCAAGAGGGAGAATTGACACAGTGGAGTAATGAATATGATTGGTGTAATAATAGTACCTCAGCTATGTGACTAAAAGTAGGCTTGATCCCTGTTCAGTCGGTATGCAGATTTCTTCCAGGTCCTTCAGTTTCCTCCAGTAGTCCAAAGATATGTGTTTCAGGGGAATTGGTGAGTCTTAAATGCTCACAGTATGTATGTATGTATGTGACTGATTCTGTCAATGTTCCTCTGTTCTGGTGTATAGATTGGTGAATGCCTGAAGAGGAAGTTTAGTGTAGTATATCTTGAATGAAACAGGATAACTTTAGGGAGAACCCAAACACAGTTCATATAACAAATGATAATGCTGGACTCACCCTCAGCCATCTCGCACCCAGAACACACTGGGTTCATGTTCCATAGGGTTTGCATGAAGGAGGCATCCACCATCAGGTCCCCACTGGCACAGGACAGATGCTAGAGAGTCAAAATGTAAGCTTCAGTGGGGCACCATGGGACATCACAACAAGTACATTGACACACAATGTGGACCAATGTATCATTACATGCAGCCATTTGTGAATTCTCACCAGGTATCTTTCTGAGGACACACTGACCAGGATGAGGTCATCTCCAACCCGGACCTTCTCACCCTCTGACCTCTGCTTGGATGCAGGATGAATTGTCCACCAGCATGCCTCTCCTGTCAGAGGTGATTGCAAAATGAATTGCTACCCCAGGCAGTGATGTCACTCTGGAAATCCACTGTCTGCTGAGGTCCCCTGGGTGGCACTAACCTGTGGAATCTTCCTGCAAACCCACATCAAACGCCAGCTTGTCTGTGAGTGACCGGGAGCTAGTTAAGCAGCTGAGGTACTGAAACAGAGAGTGAGGGGCAGAAAGATGCACATAACTACAGTCCTCTTAATTTACTAAAATTTAATTTTGATGGTTGTCTCCAATGCTAATTAAATTTAAAAAAATAAATAAACAGGGAGCAGGGTAAACAGGAAGTCTCACCATGCCAGAGTGGCTGTGCCTCAGTAGGATGGCGTGGCCATAGAGCAGAGTACGGTGACCTCCTCCCTGGGATGACTGGAGGGAGGGACACCAAAATTAAAAGAAACATCATTAACATATAGACAAAATGGTAGGTATGTTTCTATTGAAACTCTGCTTCTGCAGCTGGAGAGCCTATACTCATCAGCTGATACAGAATCCAATGGACAAAACACAACGGGAGAGGCAAGCTGTAAAAATTACATTGTAGAAAAGATGACAAGTCATTTCAGACTATTCAAAATACCAGATAAGCTTTCAGTTGGGGGAAAAAACACTATACCACTGCATTTACAATACAGCTGCAAATATCTTACCTTTTTCCATTCTCTTGAAATATTTAAAAAATAGCATTTTCACTATTGTTTGTATTAGGGGTTTTCATCAATGCAACCACCAGGATTATGATTATTCCATGGGTAAGAGCAGGCCACCATCACTGGGTTAAACACACATAGTTCACCAGAATGCATGGCATGGCAAGGTTGGGTTTTGTTGGGGCAACTTATTCCTCATTCACATGGTCTCTGTAAAAAACCCTGCCCACCTGGCTACCCCTTCAGCTGACGGTACCACCCTGCCTTTAGAGGCATAGCAAGAGACACAGCCTAGACCATTCACTGGGCTTTGTGCCATGGTATTCTCATCTATAAGCCTGGGCTCAATCGGAAAGCCTGTAATTGATAAAACAACAACAGACTGTGTGAAGTCAGCACCCAGGTTAGCAGGACACTTGGCATGACCTGCTCGGGATTACAAGGGTTTATTTTATTTATCCAAACATGTGTTCCTTGGGAGTCTTTACAAGTAGAAAATAAGAGAATGGAGTTGAATGAGGAGGGGGCATTGGTTGGGTCATGCTTTGATTGATCAACACGTGTAATATAGGGAAAACATAAAGAAAAACAAACAAAGAACAACAAAGAAAACAAAATGTAAAACAATCAAGGAAGGAAATTAATGAATCTGCATGACATCTGTGAGTGTTTGGGGTCACTGGAAACATTGTGGTAGAGGAAATGCAGTATGGAACATAGCATGGCAATGATCAACAAAATGCATGTCTGCAGATCAATAATGGGTAACACAAAGACAGAAAAGGACTGAGTGAAGGATGCCCAAACTGGGTAAGGACTTTTCCCTTACTCCAGAAACATATCCATCTTAGATAGCCAGTTAACATTTGAAATGTCAGTCCTATTGCTACTGAACAAACTTAGAAACAGGTGCACTTAGTCCAAAAGTGTACCTAGAGCAACATTTACTCATTGGGTAAAGCAAGTAAGTCTCCTGTTTCAGCTGTGGGGAGCTGAGTAAGCAAGAGGGTGAGGGGTTGAGGTTTCAAGGGAAACTTCACAGGAAAGGAGACATATGCAAAGACATACCCATTTGTCCAAATCGACTGCCTATGGTTAGCAGGGTAGAGGGTTTTGGGGGAGTCAGAAGAGAGACAGAATGTAGTTAAATTACATCGGTAGAGATAAAACCTGAATCATGTAGCACATAGCATTCGAACTGAAAAGGCCTTTTAAAGACAAAACAAAATCCCAGGCTAGTTTCAATAAATGTCTTTTCGTATACCTACTTTCAATAAACTGTAAAATCTTGTATGTTGTAAAATGCATTATTTTCTAAAACTGCTATCAGTATCTGACAATTTTTTATAACACCCTTTAATTATACTGCTTAAACACCTGGCAGTCAGAGTTTTTGCATCAGGTAAAAGGACTTTAACAGGAAACATAGGAAAAAAGGAATTGTTATTTTTCCTCAGAAAAAGTCAATTTATTTGTTTTTTTATGGTGAGCTGTAGAAAAAAATGTGTAACAGCAAATACAGCTTCATGTGCCTGCCCAATGCTTTTACAGGCTCCTACCTCATTCATTTCTACAGTGTTGGCCAGCATCTCCTGTAGGGCACGTACTGACAAGGATTGCTCCAAGACAAAGCAACAGATTGCCAGATCTGGAGGTACATTCTGTAGGAAAACAAGCATATGAGAAAAGAACTTGAAGGAATGGGAACAGTAAGACAGCCAGTCAGTCTAAAGGTTTCAGGTGGCATATGACATGCACACTGAACCTGGGCATTGGATGTGGTCTCCAGGAAGCAAAGGCGGTTGCCAAAGCCCTCACAGGACAGGCACAGCTTGATCTGCTCCTTCAGCACAGTTGCAGTGCATTGCAGCACAACCTGGTCATCCTGGAGATGGTAAAAGAAAAAATGGGTTACAGAAAAAGTAGTCACTAGGCATGTTGTCAGAGAAATTGCAGTGAAAGGACAAATTCACAATGGACATATACTGTTTAGGCAGGAAGTTAGGAAACACATGGCTCCATCCTTCTTGGAAACAAGTCTTCACAATATAGGTGAAAAAATGATATTCAGTCAAGAGACACATTGTTGAAGGACCCAGAGGTCAAGAGACATAAAGTAAAGGGTAACAGTCATACATATTTTAGCCTATTGACTTGATGGTTGGGTCTACACTCAAACCAGCTCAATTTACTTGCACTAATTTGCAAGAACTTTTATAGAGTATTTACAGGAGGGGTCCAACACCGATAAAACACACAATTTTTGAATTTACCCGCTTGGATCAGATGTAAATATACGAATAAACACTCTCCTGCCCAAACATTGTCCACACACTGCGTCACTTCTGACTTGTGACATATGCAGCTGCTACTACCAGTCTGTCATTATGTAATTATATCTGAATGCCTTTTCTCCTCTTGCCCACTCTTTCCTTTTCCTTTTCTCCTTCTGACTTTCAAATGTAATCTTGAAATTTACTGTATGACACACATACTTTGTCAAGCAGAAATAAATATGTTTTGTCAAGGTTTGACATGTCACATAAAATCAGTAATGCCATAACCAGTTCCTCATTGAACATTCACTGACTACTTTCTCTTCAGCCTTGCCCCTTCCATTTCCTCAGTCCTTTAAAAACTTGTGTCCTGTCATTTAGAGATTAGTTGGGACTCCCTTTTGCCCCCTGAAGCAGAAAAATACAACACAGCATTATTTTTACAGTGATAAGGTTTTCCACGACATACAGGCAGTCTTTCCTGAGTCTTCAAGCTCTTGTCATTGCAGCTGTGGTCCTCTGGACTCACTCTGGAGCACACAGACCTAGGTGTTTGTTGACCCAGTATGGAAGTGAAACCATGCTCCTTATGTCTAAAAGAAGCATGCTACTCTAGCAATTGGATGACTGTGCAGCTATGCTCAAGAAATACAGTACATGTTGAGCAACCACAAAAATCCCCATCAGGGGTGGATCTCACACACACCAAGCAGTTTTTTCAGCTTCTCATACAACAAATACATGGACAATTTCTACAACAGCAGTTATGGGTTTGTAAACATCATGACAACAATCAATAACATCCTCTCTTCAAAAAATTAAATTACAAAAAAACTGCATGGTCATTTGAAATCCAATAATGGCTCTGTAAATTCATTTCCAAACTCCTGTTATGTTGTTGCCTTGTACTTGTACCTGCATTATAGGTACAACACTTAAGGTCATTCCATTATGACATGTTTACTTTATGAATTAAAATTTGAGGTTGTGACATTGGTTAACAAATGTAAATCATTATCTAATTATTATGCAGAAATTAACAAATAAATGTCACAAAAGCTAAGTTACATAAAAAGTCATTCAGAATAAGTCCTCTGAACCCTCACCTAACTCTGTGTTTGCCCACTCCACGTGTCACATAAAAAAAAATCAAGAATGGGGAGAGATCTCTTAAGCTTGACTCACCACTATATTTTTAGTCCTTTGTATTAGTCTGTTTTTTGTTAATCAGCTGCAATTGATATTAATGCATAACTATCACCTCTCCAAATCCAGTCAGACAAAAGGCAAAGTGCTAAAGAGACAATGTCAGACTGCAGCTGACCATAGGTACTTTTGATGACATGACCTATTGAACTGATACGAACACAGAGTGAAGATTACTTTCCTTCACTATGCAAGGTGTAGAATTTCATCATGGGGCCTATTTGGAGCAGGTTTAAAACCAGCTTGATTGTGCAGATGGTCAGGAATTAAAAAGGGATGTCCATCAGCTGACACTGTTGTGCTATTAATGCAGTTTTATGTGTTTCAGTGTGGAAGGAATGAATAGAAAGCCATCGATGGGTAATGGCTATGAAGCTACTCATATTGACTTGATGAAGTCCCAAAATCTGAGGGCATGACATTGTTTGAGGAACTGCATGTACTGTTGGAAATGAATAAAAAACAGAGAAGGCCAAACGTCAACAAGTCTATAAGTCTCTGTCTGAAATGTGAACTATTTTTCAGTCATTTAGGTGGTTGGTGGATTTGATGGATGGAAACATTCTCTGAATTCACTGACGTTTAACACTGAAGTATTACTTTTGCACAGTGGACCAGAAGAACCAGCTTTTTGTTATTTTTCACATGGATGAAAGGTGACCACAGACTTGCTGAATGAGTTTAAAGCTTATCACAATACATCAAAACCAGAGAACAGTACACTATGTTCCACTGTGTTAAAGGTGTGCAACAACAATAATGCATCCGCATGCCCATGCTCAATATAAAGAAAAAATCCTGCTCACGTGCACTGTTTTGTGAATGGATGTGCAGGTACTCTGTTTTATACTGTAGGTCAAATAGAAAAGCAGCTGCAATAAAACTAACCTTCTAACCATGATACCACTACCACAGTGTTTTTTTTTTTTACATTTTAACAGCTGTAGATATGGGGGGATGTGTGACGCTGGTGTGAAGTAGCAGACGAGTACAGGCGCATTTTGGCAAAGGCGGTTTATTAAAGAGGGACGTTCCAAGGTCGAGGTTCTCAAACAGGCAAGGGTCGGATCCCGGAAAACAGGGAACAGCAGTCAAGGACAAGGCTAGAGAGGTGGTCGTAGTTGGTCGAGGCCAGGACAGGTCAGGCAGGTTGCTTGGTATGCACAGTGAGAACATGGGCAATACTTTGCATCAGTCTGCTGTGATGCGGGGGTTTAAATACCAGAGGGAAGCAGGTGCAGGTAATCGGGGAATCAAGGAAGGCAGAGTGGTGGGTGTGACAGGATGGTATTTTCATTAGACAAAAAGCAGTAATACAAAGAGTACTACAGCTTCAAAAGCACTATCACCCGGACAGACTTGGGCATCAAATTATAGCACTGTGACAATTGATAAACAATATAACAAAACTTGAAAAAACTGATCAGTAGTTTTCAGATCATTTAATTGTAATTGATTTCAGTAAGAAGATGTACTAGCAGAAAATAAATAATACCTGCATAAAATTTGTAGAAGGTTCCTTTCAGTGCCCTAAAAAATGGTTATATATTACTAGTTAGGTCTGGGCAATACATAGAATACTGGCGATACATTCATTATAGTTTTATAAGTGATATAAAATGACATTATATCAAGGGTATTGTGTTCTGCTTACTGCATTATCGATGCTAAACATTTTCTGACAACCCGGTCAGGTGACCGAGTAGCAACATAGACGACACATGTATAGAAGCAGTGGTAGAGAAA
Source organism: Arapaima gigas (assembly GCA_900497675.1). Taxonomy (NCBI): domain Eukaryota; kingdom Metazoa; phylum Chordata; class Actinopteri; order Osteoglossiformes; family Osteoglossidae; genus Arapaima; species Arapaima gigas. Next base: position 211,465 of record UFQX01000657.1, read on the forward strand.
TAGACAGAGTAGGAAAATGATTTACTTCCTAAAAGAAATTCACACATTGATATGGAGATGTTTGGCTTTAATAGTTCAGATGTTAAACAAAGTGAGGTATTTTGTAAATTATACTCAAAAAAAGATTGCTACCATATCTAGGAGCACAAGTAACCTGTTTAAACACCTTTACAGCAAACTGTACACTACGCAAAGTTTATCAAATTTTGCTGTTCTCCAACTGTCGTCAACACCCCCCTCTCCCTGTGCAAGCAAAGCTGACACATTCTTTCTCTCAAGAGTGCAGTATAGTAAAAAGGGAAGAATGTAATCTTGAATACATCAAGATTTCAACATTACATTCTTCAAAATGGGAAGAACTAACCGCTGTTATTAAATTTATAAAATAAATTTCTCTGTGCACTTGCTTCCTGGTATTGAGGCAACTCCTAAAAAGGTTTGCACAGGCTTCAAACATCATATTATATTAAATAAAGCTTGTTTAAAAACCATTTCTCAGAAAATGCATGATTACTGGGATATATATTGTACACCGACAAAAAGCTTAACAGAATCTAGATGTTTTTTTTGTTATATGACCCAGCCCTGTTACCAGTAAGAACTGGGCATCCCCAAAACATGAAATATCCCAGCACTTTAAAATGTGTACAGGATGAGAATTCGAATATAACATGTGCAGTGACAACTATCTCCCAACACAGGGCAGCAAGTAGCAGAATAGTTATAGATGCAGGCATTTATCCTAAAGTTTTCCAGTTTGAGTCTCAGGAGGGTTCTCTTAATGTACTCTGAGTGATGTCCCAGAATTGAATGTCTAATGGTTAACAGCAAGGAAAAATAGGTTAATACGAATGAAACTTGGTTTAAATAATGAAATATGCAACTGCTTACATAAATAACATAGACAACAATATCCTTTGCTTAAATATGTACCTTTACTTCTGCTTCAGTCTAACTCTCTCCTGCTACTTTAGTTTGTATCTCTCATCTTGCTTCAAGCTGAGCTTCTTCTCTTGTTTAAACCTGAGTTTCTTCTTGTAATGGTGACCCACCACTGAAGCCCCCTCTCTGGCCAGTTCATGAGTCAATTTGCTACTGACAAAGAGGAAGTAGGAGCAACAGAAAAGGAAGAAGGACAGGAAACAAAGGGAATCAATGCAGACGTGACCTATGAAAAAGCCCTACCCAACAGGTACCAGAGAACTGAATCAAGGTAGCCCTGGCAGGAAATGTCAGCAGCTCAGATGCTGGGAATCACAAGGAGACACCTCAGGATAAAAAGGTCAGGGAGGAATGGGGGTGGGGGTTTACAAATAACTTTCCCTGAAGCAAGCTAGCAGTACCTCCCATCAGTTCCCAAAAATATCTCCCGTGCTGTTTCTTCCAACCAACTTCTATGTCTTTGCCTCGTCAAGGGTTTGAATCCATCTGAACCTAACCCTTAACTTTACTTGGTCATAACTGTGACAACTGCAAGCACACAGTAAAAATCTCACTAGGTGGTGCTTTGCAGCTAGGGGAATTACACAACCATTCCCCAAAGACTATACACTGTTCCTTATTACAGCCACTGCTAAGTGCAACCCTACTGAACATTTCAAAAGTTACACATAATATCACTGGAAAAGCAGCTCTCTCTAACTAAATAACAAAATTATTAAACAAAATCAAACTATATATTAAAGAGGCAGGACCACTGGATATCTTTAAGAATATAGCTTTTTAATTCTGCCTTTGGGTGTGCTTTCCGTTAAAATTGTAATTATTATTATTATTCTTGTTGTTGTTGTTGTTGTTGTTGCTGGTGGTGGTGGTGTTGTTGTTGTCATAAGATGAATTATGAGGAAAAAAACAGTCCTTAGTTGTTTCTGATGCATTATCTTACACGTGTTTTTCTTTGGTGAAATTTTAGAAGGATATACACTGAGGTGAAATCTGTTTAACATGTGCTTTGCCAAAAAAGTCAAAAAGAAGTAATTTGTAACTTACATGTCCTCTTTGTGATGCAATATTAAATATATATTAATATACTGTTTATATGATATTAGAGGTAACACTTCAGCTAAGATGTAGAACATTCTGTCTTATCTTATTATATTAAGTGCAACTTGGTATCCCTTACATTCTGTCTGTCACTTCCACTACACTTCTATACTGCAGTTCTGTACACTCCATCTCATCATTTACTCTCTTGAACTTTCTTGTCCTCTTTCTCCTAAACTTCTTTTCATTCCCCCATGTACCCACAGGTTTACTCAAGTTCTTCTACTGTTGTTGCTTCTGTCTTCCTGGTCCTGTTCTTCCTTCTCACCCCAACTCCGCTCTGCTCCCCCTTCTACCCTCTATTTTAAGAAGCTGCACCTGTCACACTCACATTCCCTTATACTGCTGACCAGCGGATACTTGGGTGTCCCACTTGGAGAACTAGAAGGAGGAGGAGGGATGCTGAATGCCAGGGTAAGTGTTGCCTTAACATGTTTTTGCCGTAGAGGATATAAAGCCCATTTTCAACACATCCATTACCCATGAAACCACCACTATTATGGTAACTTGAAAACAAAGACACAAACTATGAAATTAAGCATTTTCATCTGACCACTCATTCAAAATAATTTCTCTGCCTGACAATCTTGCAAATGTGTATATAATAAAATGGAAGCAAAAAAGTATACAAGATAAATATTCTTGGTCCATATTATATACTAACATAATCATACCTTGGTTAGTTACAGATACACCAAAAGTGTATTTGAGAGAACCTTATAAGCTGCACAAACACCTAAATAACCAGATCATTTTCTAAATCAATAAAAAAGAAGTGGAATGGGTTGTGTTAGCAAATATCCACCGATGGTCAAGAGATATGTAAACAGTTCCTTACAGAATAACTAAAATCTAAGGAAGTGCTAAATAGCACTATTGGTGCAGGACAGCTAAATACAGTATTTATTATTGTTTGTTGTTAAAGCTATATCTGGTAGCAACAATATAAGAGCTCCATGACTAAACTGCCATTATGTTGAATGCTTGAAGTTCAGATGAATGAGCATTTGTTTATTGTGAAGGCTCTGAACAGGTCAGGGCATTTCTTTTCCCTTTGATCTAGATGTGCTAATCCAAAATTTAGTCACTGTGATTTTCACACTTCTCACACAACTCCACATGTTGGACCCAGACAATGATATAGATTAGCACGTATAGGGGTGCCTCTTCCTGTTATTCTTTTCCTCCCATTCTGTCTCATACACATATATACATACTCTCATATTTGTCCATGTTAAACTTCTTTGACAATTTCAAATTCTTCTGTATATATGTCACTCTTATAAGGGAAACTGGGATGAGCATAGGCAAAGGATTGAGTAGTAGAGTGCAAAACAAGTGGAGAAAAGGTTATATAAGAGTAAAACATTCTGAGTCACAATGTCAATGCAGCTACTTCAGGCTCTGAATATCACATCTCACCTTTATATCACAGGTACTTTAGCCTGCAGTCATGTCTGTCACATTTTCAGCAAATATCATTTGTGTTCTTCCCAATGTTGCCAATGTACCAATGATAATGAGCTATGTAATCTACTAATCTCCAAACACACAAAGACAGTCAAGCATTCCTGGTTATAGAGGATAAAATAAGATACATGGTTCTTCTCTCAGGAGTCTGTGACAGCTATTGAAAGCACACTAGACAAAGAGTGTGCAGCTAATTACTAGAGATTTCAATGAGACCAGTTAGAGAATGGGTAAGTGAGTATATTCCAACTCACTGCAGGAAACCCCTGTTGTTTCCCAGGCTTACCCCTACCCTATGGTGTCAGAAGTTCTGGATTAACACCTGTGTGGGTGCATTTTAAAGCTATTATACCAGCACACCTGTGATCATCTGTGTTCATCTGCATTATTAAATGTCTCATAATGATCTGTGAAACACTTGTGTAACTCAAGTAAGAAAATGAATCTTCTAAATAAATGTAAAATGACAGTTGAGAAAAAAATACTGAATGCTACATTTCCCTTAACATGTTAAATATTTTGCAGACATGAAAGCAAAAAATGACTGTGATATGGTTTTTAAATCTATTTAAATCAGAACCTATTTCAGTCTTTCACTTTTTTGAAGACATATTTACGTTATGTAATCACTACCGAATTGCTAGGTTTTGACATGTCATGAATAATTTTCAAGTAAAATCAGAAAAAGCTAAACAAAAAAGTATATTTTCATACTATATTCATGTGAAAGCTACACCACTTTTCAGATCTTTCCATTTTGACCTATGACTACAACAGATGACTTGGTAGATCTTGTTATTCACCTGACAGAACTGTGAACACTTTCTTGTCAGCACATCCAAATTCACATTTACATTCCTCACAATCTCCTTGACATGATGCCTCAATTAATCTCAAAGCTATGTCATCCAGACCCTTTTCTCCTGAAAGGGTCTCTCTGGGCAAGCAAATCTTGGGGAAAATTAAGACAAACAACAGTTCTAAAAAATCCTCAGAAGATATGAAATAACTTAATAAACACTGACAAGATTAGAGTTTCTAGGACCCACTCCTAGAGCCATGCCAAAGAATGGCGTTCATCAGCAAGCACCTAGTGGATGTGTCTTCCACATAAGCTGGTCTGATTTAGCCCAAAATGAGATCCCCACCTACAAGACAATGGATCAGGGTAAGATGTAATGCTAGCTAAGTGTCATCTATAGACCTAGACAGACTACACACAGGCAATGGAAACTGACTCTTGGAAAGCAGAATGTTACCTTTCAGGTGCACAAGGAGCCTGAGCTGATCCAAGAGATAGAAATGTACTGGCTACATATAGTTGGTCACACTACTCATATTGTGGGCTTTGGAACAAAACTTGCTAATGGAGTTATTTCTCAGGAAATGGCCCAGGAGGATGAGAGGCTTGCCCCAATGCGGCTGCGAGTTGCAGAAAGGAAAAGGTTTTTCATGTGTATGCACGGCTGAGTATTCAATCTAGGAGAAAGGTTAGCAATATATTCAAGAGGCTGCTATGTACTGATTCTGTAGTCCTCCTGAAGGACTTCCATGTTCATGCTGAAAACCTTGGACATACCTGGTGATTTTTCATCCCACCACAGTTGGACACAACTATGTACAGAGCAAAGCATGATGGGAGTCACAATTCCACCTGATGTTACAATATTAACATGCTTGTCCTCGGTATAACTCACAGCATTGATGTTTGTAATGTAACTATTATTCCTTTATATTAAATCATTTCCAATCATTACTTGTTAGTTTTTGATCTGCACCTGCCAGTGTCACTCACCGCTAATAAAACTAAAAATAAAACCGTACAATGGTAATAACACCACTAAATTTATGGATTGCATGAGTAAGTCTAACTTTGTGATAAGCATGGATATTGATGAACTGGCTTTAAATTATAACTCGTGGTAATATTTGCCTTAAATTCTGTGGCTTCACCTAAAACTAAACTTTATCTGGAATTTAAGAAACTCGCCATGGTTTAATGAGTCGACTCGTACTTTAAAACTAGAATGTCATAACCGGAGTGTAAATGGCATTCAAATAAACTGCAAGTTTATTATTCAGCATGGTCCGATTGTCTGGTGAATTAAAGTAAGGTGTTTTATAAAGCCAGATCCAACATTCTATCTATTCTAAACTAATAGCTGATAATAAGAATAATCCTTGCTTCCTGTTTAATACTACTGCTAATTTAACAGGTAAGAACCTAAATATGCAATGTAACTTTAACACTACTCATCTTGTGGGCTTTGGAACAAAACTTGCTAATGGAATTATTTCTCAGGAAATGGCCCAGGAGGATGAGAGGATTGCCCCAATGCGGCTGCGAGTTGAAGAAAGGAAAAGTGGCTGTTTTCATGTGTATGCACAGCTGAGTATTCAAGGAGAAAGGTTAGCAATATATTCAAGAGGATGCCATGTACTGATTCTGTAGTCCTCCTGAAGTACTTCAATGTTCATGCTGAAAGCCTTGAAGATACCTGGTGATTTTTGTGAGAAATGGCTTGCCACATCTGAAATCAAGCACTGAATTGTTACTGGACTTCAGTACCAGTCACAAACTACTGCCAACAAAGACCATGTTTGAAAACAAGAATACTTATAAGTGTACCACATACTATTGCACTCTGGGCCATAAGGTGACGACTGACTTTGTGATCCATCTGACTTGAGACCATATGTTCTGAACACAGGTGAAGTGAGGAAAACAGCTGTCAATTGATCACCAAATAGTGGTGAGTTGGATTTTATGTACAGGATGCTAGCCAAACAAACTTGGGAGATACAAAAGTTCTGCAAGGGTTTTCTCTGAAAAATTGACAGGACAAGGTCAATTCAACTTCTCTCTCTGTAAGAACTTCTCCCTTGTTCCAAATGATATTAGGGAAAGTGAGACAGAATGGTCAGTTTTCAAGAACTCAATTGTGAATGCAGTTACTAAAAGCTGTGGTCTGAGGGTAATTGGTTCTTTCCATGGTGGCAATACTACAACTTCCATCAAGGCCACCTGTGGCGTGCAAAATTGTTAACCTAAGGAAAGAGGCCTTATGGGCAATATGTTTGAGCAGTTTCTGAAGCGACATAGGAGCCAGTGGATGATTCTGGAAAGGTCACAGAGAAAGGCTCTCAGGCAATCTCAAAGTTGTTCTGGGAAACTAGATTCCCTCAGACAGTTCTGTGGACTGTTGCTGGTAAAAAGGACATTGAGGTCTACCTGCTCATCCTGTTATTACCATAATTCTCTCCAGGAGGAAATGAAGGAAACTGACTAACCAAACTGACTGATCTCTCATAAAAATTAGCTCACTTGCTGCATCCATATCTGGTTACAATTTTGGTTTAATGAAATGAATGCAAAAATTCTGTTTTCAACTTTGTGATAAACACAATAGATCTTATTTTAGCAAAATACAATAAGGCCATAGAAATGAATTAATTTCATAAAATAAAAGGTTATTACCCATTTCCAGGTAAGAGGTCAAGAGTCATGAACAAATTATTAAACAAACATAGCAATACAAAGTCCTTTCAATTATTTGTTTTCCCTATGTATGCCCATTTTTAACTGGTCAATCTTCTTCCTTTCCAATCCTTTTTCTTTTATCCTTCCTTTGTTTTGTGTCCTTGCATCTTTTTTACACTTTAAATATGGTTCCAGTTAAAAAAATGGCACATTCTGCATTCACTGTTAGGGCACTCATGTCATCTGCCTGTGGGCAAGCTGGGTAAGGAAGGGAGAACACTGAGTCAGACAGAAGGCCCAACCAGCTCTCCCTCTCAGCAACTGAATGTGCACTTTCATCTCACTCACAGAGCCCTCAATGAGGTAAAAATAGATGACGGAACCAACAGATGCTCTCCTGTCTCCTCATGGTTTGCTCAGAGCAAAGAAATTTCAAGAAAATTCTACCCACCCCTTAGGAATAGCCTTAAGCACTGACTAAAGTGTGATGGTCAGCCACTGGCCTCCTGCAGCCTCAATTCTACTTACAGTGCAACCTTGCACCACATCCACTACTGGACCACTACTTAATAAACATGATAAATACATGTACAAGTGGTTGCAAAAAAATAGTGTACTATATGCAGAAGGGAAAGAGTATGGCACAGGAGTAGAAAACCCATTATCATCGACATTGAAGGCTATATGATGCCAACAGTTCACATCGTACAGCAAGAGGATGAGACAGTTATTTGATATGTAGGGCAGAGTAGCTGGAGAGTTCAGGGTTTAAAAATACTCAAGACAAGAAGTGCATCTGGTCCAGTCAAGCAATAAGGAGACACAAGGAGACCCTGAAAGGTACCACTGAGGTGAAGGGGCCTCTTATTGCAAGCATTACTACAGTGATGTATTTATTTAAAGACCCCTGTCCCAGTCTCCAGAATTCCTGCTAAAGCTACTGTTCCATGCAGCTCAGCCCACTGACAGTTGTAGACGGTGGATAAGATGGAGAGTAGGCAGTACTCACTGTTCGAAGAAACTGGATCTCCTCCTCTCCCTCTCCTCCTTCTGCCATCCTACCACCAAGGCTACTCGCAGCTCAGCTCCTCAGGAAAATGAGAAAATCTTTCCCTTTTTTCTCTCTCCCCTGCTCTCAGTGTGTGTGTGTGGGTGTACTGGAGGACAGCATGGGTTCCTGTGGCTCTAGTGGGTGTGAGAGAGGGAGTGACGGACAGCTCCACAAATTTCTCCCTCTAGCACTGGGGTGATTAGGGGAAGGGAGGGGCAAGGCAAAAAAGCTCTGTAACAAAATTACACACACAAGAAAAAACTGACACACGCACACCATACATCCATATTTGCAAGTCAGGGCCACACCCTCACAGCGGCAAGCCCCTCCTCTACTCAAAGGGCCTATATAAGGCAAGTCCTCAAACAGTTCCCAGGAGGTTCTTGTGGTGCTTGCTTACAAAACTGCTGAGTGTTTCATTTTGGCTGAGGAGTCTTTCGAGCTGCCTTTCTAAACAGCCAACTTGTGTCAAGGAAGTTACCAAACAGGAGAGTCTTGACCATAGTTGGCCTCAGTTTGTTGACTTTTTAACCTTTCACCTCTGGCCTACCTTTATTATAAGCCTGAATATTAGTTACTTACACAATTTAAACATACAGACTTTGTCTATACTTGAACTTAATGTAGGACACAAGAACATATGAGAAAGGTCAAAAAGTAAAGAAGTCAAACTGATCTGAGCAAACTTATGGGTCAAACTAAAAATTGAAACTTTAATACTTCAGAGAATGCACAACATTGTATTATATCACTAATAAGTTCTTAACATGTACTACTTACTAGTGCATAATTGAATTTATTATTTTTGTAAAGACCTGTGTCAGTGGTGTTACTCATAAAGGGTTCTGAAGGCAGTCATGGGAACACAAACTTTATTCTTGTGCAGCATGATTAACAACACGCCTACCCACAAAACTATCATACACCCAACACAGCCTTAGGGTCTGTCACGCCCCCCATCGCTGGTCCTGATGGCTAATCCCGTACACCTGCTCATCATTCCTCCCACTTGCATATATACACCTGTGTCACTCACTGATCTCCACAAAGTATTACCAATGAGCTCTCATAGTGTATTGCGCATTCGACCCCTGCTTCTGTCTGACCACCGCTTAAGCCTCACCCGTTATTGTCAAGTCGCCAGTATTGTTCTAACTCCCGGTTTTGCCCTACGCCTGTTTTGTGACCACGATGTTGGATTCTCCTTCGGCAATAAACTGAGTTCGGTGAATTCTGCCTACACGCCTCTGCGTTCTGTTGTCAGCAATACAGAATACTTCGCCACCCAGCAGACGGAGGGTGTGAAACACTCGAACGCAGCCCTTACCGACCCCGCTCAAGCTCTGGATCGGCACCAACGGATGCTTGAGGGGCTCCTGCAAGCCATGACGACTCTCACGACCCAACAAAACGAACAGCAGATGCAGCTTAGACAGGTGACGGAGAGCCTGAGGGAGCTGAAGGCAGCTCAACGAAAGCGCTTACCGGAAGACGCCGAAAGTTTCCGAAGTGCTTCGTCCGACAGTCTGCCTGAAGCGCCTTATCCGCTGAGCAAGCCCCACAAATTCGATGGATCGCCTGCCGCTTGCAAGGGGTTCCTGCTGCAATGCTCCCGTTCTTTCGCCCATAACCCGGTCAACTCCGATTCAGCACAGATTTTTCTTTTCCCAGCAGACCAGAAAAGCCCTGCAATGGGCCACCACCATTTGGCCCCGCCTTCAAACTGCGTCTTACCTCCGCTTTGAACGGGAGCTGAGAGCTGTGTTCTACGAAGGTAGGAGTAACTGGGAATTACTCTCAAGGATCCGACAAGGGGATCGATCTGTGGCTGCTTATGCCCTGGAGTTCTGGCCCCTCGCCGATGGCAGCGGGTGGAATGAGCCAGCTCTGATGACCATGTTCCGCAAGGGGCTGAATGCGAAAATCCAAACGGAATTGGCGTGCCGCGACTGGGACATGGGGCTGGAAGAGGTAATGGCCCTGGCCATCTGACTAGACCATATGATGCGCGCTCGCCCCGGGACACGGAGTGACACAAGGAGCATGAAACCGAGGTGTCCCAGCCCGCAGCTGCCCGAACCCATGGAGTGTGAATCCACTCGCGTGTCACGGGAAGAAAAACAGCGACGTCTGTGCCACAGCCTCTGTTTTTACTGTGGAGAACCGGGTCACTTCACGCAAGGTTGCGCAAATCGTCCGAGGGCCCAGTCCAGTCCTCTACGACCCGAGTTGAAAAGTCCGGCGAGTGCGGTGAGTCTGCCCGACATCCAAAAAGATATGGCTTCCAAATCCTTCACTATCCCGGTTATGTTTTAATGTCCTGACCTTGTCTCCATCCCCGCACTAATCGACTCTGGATCCGAGGGAAACTTCATTCACGTTGACCTAGCTAAACAGTTGGGACTGGTCCTCCGGACCCTGTATGTGCCCTTATGGCTGTCAGCCCTCGACAGGAGACCTATAGGAGAAGGTCGCATATCCGCTATTATACCAAATCCGAATGGACGCCAGTGCACTACGTTCCGAGTTGATATCTATCTTTGTAGTAAACCAGGCTAGTTATTTGGTAGTACTTGGTTTGCCTTAGCTACAAAAACATGCACCCCACATCTCCTGGTCTCCTCTAGGCATCCAAGCATGGTCCACTTATTGTTTACAGAACTGTATAAGTAACTGCCCTGTCGCATCGTGTGTAACGTCTATAGAAAGTCTGAGTTTAAAAGGTATAACAATTCTGTCCGAATACGCTGACTTAAAAGAAGTATTTAACAAACATACTGCAACTAAACTGCCCCCTCACCGATTGTACAATTGTGCCATCGATCTCCTAGGGGGCACACCTCTTCCAATAGGTAAAATCTACTCCTTAACCCAAGCAGAGCTCATGGCTATGGATTCCTATATTTGAGTCTCTTGCTCAGGGATTTATCAGGCTGTCAACATCACTGGTGTCTGAGTTTTTTCTTTAAGAAAAAAGATGGGGAACTTAGCACATGTATTGATTATCAAAATCTCAATGCAGTTACCCAGAAGTTTCCTTACCCCCTATCTTTGGTGCCGGTGGCCTTAGAGCAGCTTAGGGGAGCGAGATACTTTACCAAACTAGATCTGAAGAGTGCCTATAACCTAATCTGCATTAAAGAGGGGGATGAGTGGAAGACAGCTTTTGTCACACCAAGTGGACATTGTGAATACTCGGTGATGCCTTTTGGCCTTTGTAACACGCCGTCCATTTTCCTGTCATTCGTTACATTCTTCGACATGGTGGGCAACTGTCATAGTTTATCTTGACGATATATTGGTATACGCCCCCACTGGAAGACTCATGTCTTCCATGTATGCAGCGTCCTTTCTAAACTTAGAAAATCCATTATATGTAATGGGAGAGAAGTGCAAGTTTCATGCTCAGGAAATCTCCTTGCTAGGTTACATTATCAGTACCGTGGGGATTGTAATGAATGATAAGGTGGTACATGACTGGCCTGTTCCTAAAAGTGTGCAGGAACTACAGCACTTTCTTGGCTTCAAACTTTTATTGATGCTTCATTTGGAATTTTAGCAGTAAGACTGCACCTCTCATATCATTACTAAAAGGTAGAAAGGGATCCAAAACTATACCCTGGAACCCTCAGGCAGAACAGGTGTTAAACGCTCTGAAACAAGCGTTTACTGTGGCGCCTGTGTTAACATATCCTGATCTATAAAAACCATTTGTGGTAGAGGCTGAAGCCTCTGACGTAGGGATAGGCGCCATGCTTTTGCAGCAGGTAGGGATTCCTCCGAAGTTGCACACCATCGCCTTCTGTTCCCACAAATTCACTCCAGCTGAGAAGAATTACAGAATAGGAGGCTGCGCTATTAGCCATAAAATTAGCACTTGAAGAATGGCGTCACTGGTTAGAGGGAGCTAACTACCCTTTTCAGGTCTTAACGGAACTTGGAGTACCTGCGAAATGCCAAGTAGTTAAACCCTAGACAGGCTCAATGGGCTTTTCTTTTCAATTTCAATTTTCTATATCGTATGTGCCAGGTACATGCAACACAAAGGCTGACACCCTGTCCAGGAGAGACCCTTCGCCCGATGAGCCTAGGCAAGAGGAGCCTGCTCCGGTTTTGCCTCCAGACTGGAGCCTCTTCCATCAGATGGGAGACAAGGAAATAGTACGTACCTTCATCATGCAGGAATTGTCTAATCACCTGGGTTCATACGTCATTGGCAACAGGTCATCCCGGGGAAATCCGAACCCTCCAGTCACTTTTGAGACGCTATTGGTGGGGAAAGTATGGCTCAAGACATCCACAGATGTCACCTCATGCACTACGTGTGCCAAGTGTAAAACTCTGAACCTTACAGGCAGGAAAATTGGTTCCCCTTCTGGTCCCTAATTGTCCCTGGTCACACCTTGCAATAGACTTTATCACAGACCTACCACCTTCACAATCTTATACCTGTCTTTTAATGGTAGTTGACTTTTTTGCATGGGGTTAGATTTATTCCATTCGTGGGTTTATGCACAGCATTTCAGACTGCTGAGGCCCTTTTTAACCATGTGTTCGGGTTTGTTAGAATCCCAGAAGATGTAGTCTCTGATCGGGGGCCCCAGTTCACATCCAAACTGGTCAGCCTTCCTCAAATGTCTTGGTCAATGTCAGTCTCACCTCAGGATACCATCCACAATCCAATGGTCAATGTGAACAAGTAAATCAGGAATTGGGGAAATTTCTCAATGTCCTGTCATGAATAGCCTATGGGCTGGAGTTTTTTTTACCTTGGGCTGAGATGGCACAAAACTCCTTAGTTTGCACATCTACTAGAGTCACCCTGTTTGAGTGTTACCTAGGATACCAACCCCCACTAATGCCTTGGACAGCAGGACCAACAGACATCCCCGCTGTCGACAATTGGATGAAAAGAAGCAAAGAGGTCTGGGAAAAGACACCAACAAATTGAGATGCTGCTTCACCGCTATAAGGTCCAGGCCAATAACATTGTCAAGAAACCCCCATCTTCCAACCTGGAGACTGAGTCTGGGTATCCTCAAAGAATTTTAAATTCCCTGAAGGATGCAGAAAGCTGCAACCTAAGTATCTGGGTCCCTACAAGATTGTAAAGCAGATCAATGAAGTCTTACAAGCTAGAGTTACCTGTGAACATTAACGTGTCTGACACTTCTCATGTCTCCCTACTAAAACCAGTCATCCCGGGACTGCTGGATGAAGCCCTCCCTGGTGACGTGCCACCCCTGCCATTGGAAGTAGGTGGTGCTCCAGCTTACACGGTGAGCAAACTGCTAGATTCTCAAAGGGCAGGGAAATTACAATACCTAGTGGAGTGGGAAGGTTATGGTCCGGAAGAAAGAAGCTGGGTGCTGGCACAAGACATCTTGGACCTGGGGCTAGTAAGACTTTCACCAGCTCTGCCCCTACAAGCCGTTCCCCATCCTATGCTGACAAACTGCACCATCTGCCCAAATGCACATCCCCTCTGATGCTTGAACCCAGGCCCAGTCCTCTGGGGGTGTGGGAGGTAGTCGTTGTGGCTGTCCCAGTCACTCGGGTGGCTCTGACTCCTTGGGGGGGGGGTACTGTCACACCCCTTATCGGTGGTCCTGATGGCTAATCCCATGCACCTGCTCATCACTCACTGATCTCCAAAGTATTACCAATGAGCTCTCATAGCATACCTAGTGTTAGCCCTTCTCGTATTCAACCGCTGCTTCTGTCTGACCACCGCTTAAGCTTCACCTTATTGCCAAGTCACTAGTGGTCTGACTCCTGGTTTTGCACTCCCCTGTTTTGTGACTACAATGTTGGACTCTCCTTCAGCAATAAACTGAGTTTGGTGAATTCTGCCTGCACACATCTGCTTCCTGTTGTCAGCAATACAGGGTCATTGCCAAGCTATGGACGTTCCACCACGGTTGGACACAACTATGTACAGCGCAAAGCATGATGGGAGCCACAATTCCACCTGGCGTTACAATATTAACATGCTTGTCCATGAAGTTGGTGTAACGAACACTGTTCTCAAGTGGTTCCATTCCTACCTAGCTAATCATTAAGTTGTACAGCGATCTGATGACTGCCTCCATTTATTTCTTTCTATCATGGTGGCGCTCAGGGTTCTGTTCTTGGTCCATTACCGTTTTCCCTTTATAGGCTGCCACTGGCTGATATCATCCATAAGCACAATGTGAGCTTTCATTCATATGCTGATACTGTTTACTTTAAGCCCAGTGATCCATTGCATATTATATCCTTATCAAACTATTTTGCTGATATAGAGCGGTGGATGAATAATTTGCTGTCCCTTAATGTGAATAAAACTGAAGTACTCTTGGGTGGGGGTGCTGCATCCTGTAACCAAATCACCTTAGTCTTTGGTACTCATGGACTAACTTAAGTGTACTGAGTGTGTAAAAAATGTGGGTGTTCTATTAGACAGTGGCATATTCTTTGACCCCCATATTACTGTGAGAGAATTTTGTAGTGGGCATTTTGGGGGTTGGGATTTGAGGTGTTGGACACTGTGGTCATTGAGTTGTGCTGTGGCACTTCGGTGAGAAAGGGGCAGGTGGAGGTGAATGGCTCCTGAGCCCTAGCTGGTCAGCAAGGCCCACACCAAAAGAGGGACTAAGTGTCCTGACAAACAGAACCCCTGACATGAAAGTGTTGGTGCGAGAGCTGAAAATTCTGTTCCCCTAGGGGAGGTGGATTAGAGGGAAAGAATGCAAAGACAGGTGTAGACTGGGCAGTTTAGTTGGGATGTAGTAATAGACTTGCAATAAAATGTTTGTGCAGACATGAATTGAGGAAGCGTAAAAGTTAACGGCTATAAAGGAAATTAGGGGTCACACACATAGGTCAATACCCAAGTTATGCAGCAGAATACAGGATCCAACCATATATGACAACTGGTGAGGTACCTGTAAACCTATATAAAATTGTACTGAATCCTATGTTTGGGGTGACACTCTCCAGGAGACCCACCCATGCGCATGAACTAATAAATGATCTCAGCAGACTCGGTTACTTGTGGTTGATCATTTTTCTTCCACAACTGTTTTGACTAGATCCTGCTTCCTTCAATTAAGAAATATAGCTAAACTACAGTGATTCCTAAGTAGGCAGGATGTTGAGAAGCTGGTTCATGCCTTTTTTTCCAGCAAAATTAATTAATGTAATGCTCTGCTATCGGGCTGTCTAGGACAGACCATATGCAGACTACAGTTAATACAGAATTCTGTCACTCAAATCAGGAAGTATGAGCATATAACACCGGTTTTTAGGTCCTTACAATGGCTTCCTGTTAAATTGAGTAGACTATAAACTCTTACTCTTAACTTAGAAGGCTATACATGGCATTGGTCCTGTGTACATTAGTGAGATCATTGACTTTTATGTTCCACAGCATTGCCTGTGATTGTTAAATGCAGGTTATCTTCAAGTACCTGTGATCAATAAGATTACAGTAGGAAGATGTGCCTCTAGCTATAGAGCACCTAAGCTCTGGAATAGTCTGCCTGGTGATATCAGAAATGCCCCTTCTGTGTCGGCCTTTAAATCACTGCTTAAAAATCATCTTTTTTCTTTGGCATTTGTGATATAGGTGCTGTTGAATCCTGCGGTTTCACTTCTGCATCTTGTCTTAGATTCTGTATTTAGATACTAACTCGCCCTTGTTCTGTCTGAGTTTCTTTGAACCACTAGCACAGATTGTTGAATCCCACCACTGAGTATTTGAAACTAGTAAACTCTGGCCATTTATTTTGGAATCTTCAACCCTTCATGTCAGTACAGACCTGAGATAGCCCAAAGATGTTAAAAAAAAAACAGAGATGCCACTTTTTACCTCCATATGAACAAAACTGTTGTGTGAGAAACATCAGCCAGGCCTGGCAAAATTCCCTTGGCACACAAGATACAGCATGTGGGATATTAATAGGAGTGAGGTGTTGTGACTTTATCTGTCCCCCTTGTGGTGGATCTTGAAACTGTACTCTCTGCAAATCATGCAAATCACATAGAACAAGAAACATCAATGGCAGCTGAGGGAGCTCATAAACACCAGGCAGGGCAGGAAAAACAAAACTCTCACATCATTACTAAACAACCACATCACTATGTTCTCCAGGTCATACTTCAGTGTACGCTACCTGCATCATGACTGTCTACAAACTGGTAGTTTGTTAAACTTGTTTTTTAAACACTGAAGGACCGTTTCTGTGGGGTACTTAAAACACATTGTCACAAAAATTAGTCTGTAACTAGAGTTCTATAGCTTGCATATAGTCATATACTGAACCCTGACTCATGTTATTCTTTTGTGATATCTCTTTATCCTATTGTCCTAAACAATCTAAACTGATAGCTCAAATTTGGTTTCTTTCATCTAAAGATGTCTTATTTTCTGCATATATAACAACCTTAGTGAACCATCAACTCACTCTGCTTTGGCTCAGATCCACAGAACACAAATCAAACAGCCTGTAGTCAGTCTGCCAGACTGAAAAACCTCTTTGGACCCAAACATGCATTGTACATGACACAGCATAAAGGCAGGATCAGAAACACATACATTAATTTCTCTATTAACATTTGCTTGCTCACCTCCACAATTTCCATCTAAGTTTCTTGTCTGATTGTGCACCCCCTCTGTCCAGCCTCCCATAGCAACCACAACTGGCTGCAGAGCAGGAATACCAGCAGTTTTTGGGGAGCTCTTCCTAGAACTGTGAATGTGCCTTCAATGGGCATGCTCAGAGAGGGCAAATGAAAATTAGTTCAACTCGTGAACATACTTTAATGTATGCTGGGAATTGGAGTTTCCATGTTTTTGACATCAGTTAACATGAGGCAGCAAGCAACACTGCTGTTTTATAATCTAAAGGTTCCTAGTTTAAATCACACTCTCAAGCTAGCATCCATGATCAGTGTACTTATCCTGAATTGATACAGCAGGAATTTTCTTCTGGATAAAATATTATAAAGATGATTAACATTGTAAATCGCTTTGGAGAAAGGTGTTAGATAAATAACTTAACAATCATCAATTTTGGACCTGGACAAGGAATTTAATTTATAGGTTTTTTTATATTATTCATAACCATACATATCAGCACATAAAAATGCCCAGGAGGGTAGGGCAGTCACTGGTACATAGGTCCCTAGAGGTTTACATTTCCTCCTCAGTAAATGCAAGTTTTTTTGTTTTCTCTGCTCAGGTACCATTTGCCTTATTCTATAGTAAACTGTAACTAAAACTATAACTGCTATTATAACTGTAATTATAACAAGCTCACAATAACTAAAACTAAGCCCAATAGAGTACTGCCATGAGTAATGCAGTTGCCTCACAAGATCTGGGCTGTTTGGGTGTTGGATTGAGTTCAGCTCAGTCTGTGTGGAGTGTGCATATTCTCCCTGTGTTTGCATGGGTTTATGCTTGGTGCTCTGGTTTCCTCCCACTGTCCAAAGATATGTGTTTCAGGTTAATTAGTCACTCAGAAATTGCCCATAGTGTGTTTGAATGTGCATGTATGTGTGTGCTCCTACCCTGTGATTGACTGCCATACCAACCAAGGTGTTGTTTCCTAGCCATGCACCCACTGATTTCAGAATAGGTTTTGGACTTCCATGACGCTGACTGGGATAAGCAGTTGAAGGTAATGGAAGGATGGATATAATCAAAACTGTACCTGTAACCAGGGATATATTAAATAGTTTTGGGGGCCACAGGCAAAGAGAGGTACTGGGCCTTCATCAGTTCCAATTCTTACCTTTTACTATACCTATTAGTCTAATCAGTCAGGCCTAGTTGTAAAATGACTATATACTATAACCGATTGTTCTAGACCAGGATAGCAGTCAACCAACAGCTACTTTGGCGATTCCAACCAGTAACAAGCTCGTAGTGTCATTGTTAAAATACATATAACAATAGTGTGTAAAATAGAGTATCTGAAAAATCACACTTAAGGAAATATTTCAATACCTTTGCTAGGTACTGTTGTCATGCCCTCCGGTCCTGACCACGCCTCTCATGATTTCCCTGCACCTGCATCTCATTAGACCCTTTAAATACCTCTGAGTTACAGGTTGGTAGTGCTAAGTACTGCCGTGATTTTTTTTGTGTGTACCGAGCGGTTTCCCTGACTGCTATTCTGGTTTTTTGACTTGCTTTGGACTATGGATATCATTTGTGTTGAACCCTTGTTTGTTACATTGCCTTTCTTGGACTGAATTCTGGTTTGGATCTATGCCTACCTTTTGACTACGATTTTGGAATAACCCTTATCATTAAACGAAGTTCTTTGTTTCGAATCTGCATGCGTCTGCGTCTTTACTGCAACGTGACAACTGTCTATGAGGCAAAGTGGTGCAAGAACACGGAACTGTCCATTACAGCCTGGACTGAAGGAAAAGGGAGTAGGGTACATTAATGGTAGATTCCTGAAAATTATATATATATATATATATATATATATATATATATAAAAAAAACAGAAACCTTGGTATGTTTAATATTTTGGTACAAGTTCAAATAGGAGCAAAGCCGGCTGAGGATCACCAATTTTATCATAAATGCATGAGAAAATCAATCAAAAGTTTAAAAACAACGTTTTCCAGAGACAGATAGGAAGGGATTTGGGTATTTCTGCCTCAACAGTGCATAATATAATTAAAATATTCAATGAATCTGGACTGCATCAAGAACATCAATAAGTGATATAACCACATGAGCTCAGGAATACTTTATCCTACCTTTATCAAGTAACACAATACATAGTTACATCCACAAACACCGGTTACATCTGTACTGTGCAAAAAGGAAGCTGTATGTTAACAGTGTCCAGAAGTGCTGTCGAATTCTCTGGGCTCAGAGGCATCTGGGATGTACCATCACACAGTGGAAACATATATTGTGGTTGGACGAATCAACGTTTCAGGTTTTTTTTGGAAGACATGCATGTTGTGTCCTCTAGACCAAAGAAGAAAAGGACCATCCGGACTGTTACCAGCTACAAGTCCTAGAAGCCAGCATCTGTGATGGTATGGGGTTGTGTCAGTGCCCTGGGCAAGGGTAACTTGCACTTCTGTGAAGATGCCATTATTGCCAAAAAGTACATACAGATTTTTGAGCAACATGTGTTGCCTTTAAGATGACATCTCTTCCAGGAATGCCCAAGCATATTTCAGCAAGACAATGCAAAACCACATTTGGCCTATTACAAAGGCATGGCTGCATAATAAGAGGGTGTGGGTGCTCGACTGGCCTGCCTGCAGTCCTGACCTGTTCCCAACTGAGAATGTGTGGTGCATTTCGAAACGCAAAATGCGACAATGAAGACCCCATACTGTTGCACACCTTAAGACTTGTTTGCAAGAAAAATGGGACAAAATTATATCTGAAACACTCAAATTGGTGTCTTCAGTACCTAAATGTTTGCAAGAAGTGTTGTGAGAAGGAAAGGCAGTTTTACAAAGCGATGAATTCTTTACTGTCCCAACATTTTTGGAATGTGTTGCAGGCCCTCAACAGCAAGAACAGATGTATATTTACAAAAAAAATGAAGCTGACCAGACTAAACATTAAATATCTTGTCTTTATACTGTTTGTGATAGATTACAAGTCAAAGTGGATTTTAAAATCGCTGTTTTCTGTTTTATCTGCATTTTCTAAGTTGTGGTTGTATAAATGCAAATATCTTTTTTCATGGGGGAAGGAGCTTAGGGCCCATCACTTGTCTATCTTTGTATGATGGTAAGTCTGCACCTACCTAAAATGATAACATTTGACCTTTCCCAATAAATTTGTTCTATAAAATTGAATTGAAATGTTCTTTAATTGCTGAAAGAGAGGGTTAAGGAAAATTCCTCAGTAATATTTTAAAGAATAAAAAGAAAGAATTTACTGTTAAAGACTTTATTCTCTGGGAAATGGAGCACCTCCAGAAAAGCTACAGGGTGCGGCACAGGGCAGGGTGGCCGGAGAAAGCAGAGGAGTGAATCTACTGTAGTGCCTCCCAACAGTAGATGGTTGTAAACCAGTAAAGGCGGTGTGGGTGGATTTCTGGTGGTGGGGAATCCTGCTGCTGTGCACCACTGATTCTGTCCTCAATTCTCCAGTGAAGTGGGCCCACCACCCAGTTGATTGGAATGATGGGCTCTGGTGATGCCTCGAGTCAAGGCAGGTGTGCTGACGAGAGTGGGTGTCCACTTTTGTGTTCTTCAAGCCGGGATGTTAGGATAGGTGGAAGTTGAACTGCTTGAAGAACAGAGCCTACCTGGGCTGTCTGGGATTGAGTTGTTTTACCTACTGGATGGCTAGCCGGTTCTGGTGGTCCATCCAAACCAGAAATGGCTCCAAGCTGCCTTGGAGCCAATGCCGCTACTCCTCCAGGGCCCACTTCATAGCCAGCAGCTCACAGCCCCTACCCCATAACGCTGCTGAGAGGGAAAGAATTTCTGGGTGAAGTAGCAACAGTGCTGGAGTTTCTGGTCTGGGCTGCACTGGGAGAGGACCACTCCTGTGCCCACATCAAAAGCTTCCACCTCCACCACAAATGGCTCTTCTGGATTTGGATGGATAAAGATAGGTGTGGAGGTGAACCCAGCCAGCAGATTCTGGATGGTGGCCATGGCTTGGGGGCATGATGTGGAACTGCAGAGGTGAGATACGAGCTTAGTGAGAGCCGTGAGTGGAGCTGCAACTAAACTAGTCCTGGATGAATTGTCAGTAGAAGTTAGCAAACCCCAGGAAGTGCTGGAGCTGCTTTTGTTAGTGGGCAGGGGCCACTCTGCCACAGCTGACAGCTTCTGGGGATCCACTGCTACCCCCTGGAGTGAGATGACAAATCCCAGGAACGTAGTGAAGTGCTGGTGGATGGCACACTTCTCCAACTTACAGTACAGTTAGTAGGTGAGCAGACACTTCAGCACAACCCAAACATGGCAGACATGGTCCTTTTCCATCTTCAAGCACACAAGGATGTCATCCAGGTACACAAAAACCCACTGGCCCAGAGCTTGATGGTGACCTTGTTGAGCCCCCAGTAGCATATGCAGGGCCGAAGGCCTCCATCCACCTTGGACACAAAGAAAAACCTGGCGGCAGCAGATGAAGTAGAGGGCCAGATGAAGCTGTTATGGAGGACCTCGGTTATGTGCTCCTCTATAGCCCTGTTCTCCTAGGGGAACAGGGAAAACAGACAACCTCTAGGGGGTATGGAACCTGGCAGGAGGGTGATGGCTAAATCATATGGTCGGTGAGGTGGCAGTTGGATGGCCTTCTTCTTGCTGAAGACCTCTGCCAGGTCCTGGTACTCAGGTGCAATGGCCTCCAGATCAATGGGTTTAAGGGCTCTGGACTCCCTGGAATGTACCTCAGCCTGGGGTTGGAGGCATACTCTCTGGCACATGGGCCCCCACTGCAGCACATGGCTAGTTGACCCAGAGAAATGGGGGAGTTGTGTCTGGTGAGCCAGGGGTAGCCTAAGATGAGAGGAGTAGTGGTGGCACCAATGACCAAGAAACGGATCTCCTCATGGTGCTTTCCCAGGGTCATGTGAATGGTGCTGGTATGTGGGTGGTGGGTCCAGATGTGAGGGGTTTGCCTTCCATAGAGGTGATGGTAAGAGGCTGGGGCATTGCTTCCACTGTGAGCCCAAGAGAGGAACACAGCTC
Source organism: Arapaima gigas (assembly GCA_900497675.1). Classification (NCBI taxonomy): domain Eukaryota; kingdom Metazoa; phylum Chordata; class Actinopteri; order Osteoglossiformes; family Osteoglossidae; genus Arapaima; species Arapaima gigas. Next base: position 233,196 of record UFQX01000657.1, read on the forward strand.
ATGATTAATAAGGTTCTTCTCTACCCAAGAGTCCACAAAAGCCATTTCTTTTCCTTGCTGCTTCCCCCAGTAAAGTTGCATGGGCAGAGTCAACCTTAGCAGCATCTGGGATGGGGGAGATGTGAGAGCCAGGCAGGACTCCCCAGACTCCTACCTGGCACCCCTGTTTTCCGGCTAGCTGGGGGCACTATGCCCGTATGTGTCTGGCAGCGCCACAGTATTCGCAGAGGCCACTCCTCTGTTGGCACTCTTACTCTGCTGCAGCTAGAGGCAAATGGGCTGTCCGCATGGGTTCCTCAGTAGGGTGGGCCACTGGAGAAAATGGAGAGTCAGGTGGGGCCACCACAGCTGGCGCAGGTGGTGGTGGAGGTGGTGTGCCAAATGTACATGGAGCAGGTTCAGTTCGGGTTGCCAGGCACTGATCCAGGTGTAGGGCCAGTTGGTCTAGCCCTGCTAGGTCCTAAGGCATCTCCTGCCATGCGAGTGCATCCTTGAGGTGGCTAGACAGCTGCCCATAAAATGCAGTGCGGTGGGAATCCATGTTTTGTTGGCAGCCAAGGTCTGGAACTCTGCTGCATCGTGGCTCACAGACTGGTTCCCCTACTTCCGGTGGTACCACCTCACCGGCTGGGTGGTCAAGTACGCTCTGGAGCTCTGCTGTGAATTGTGCGTAGTCTCCACAGCATGTGGTATTAGACTCCCAGAGCATGGAGGCCCATTCTAGGGCCTGCGCAGACAGCAGGGAAATCAGTTGGGCCACCTGCATGTGGCTGGTGGGGTAGTGCACAGGCTGGAGTGTGAAGATGAGGTTCAGCTGGGTGAGGAAGCCCTGGCATCAATTCCTTGACCCGTCAAACTTCTCAAGCACCCCCATCTGTGGCTCAGCTGCAGGGGAACCGCTGGTAAGTAGTCTCTATGGGTGGAGGATGGTCATGGATAGCTGGTGCATGGTCTCTGAAAGAGTGCCTAGTGCAGTTTGCCAAAATTTCACCGCCTCATCCTGCAGGGCAGTGAATTCCATTGGGTTAAATGTGGGTTTGAACATTTTGTCACAGATGTAGTATGGTTTTATGACCCAGTTGCAGGAAGAAAGCAACCAGGAGGGTGAACACATGCAGTTTACTCTACATATGCTGCCTGACACAGTGAGTGGTTTCTACCAGAGAACGATGTTGGAAATCACACTGAGCACAAAGATAATGATGACACGAGAGCAAGGAAAACCTCGGTGATGCAAAGGAGGATTGGAGCAATGACAAGCAAACATCTGGTTCGTGGATGCAGTGCAATGTCCGAACACTTGTGTGATGTTCTCATGAGCCTTTTATTTCCCAGATCATGTCCTTTGCCCTTTGACTGTGATCCCGTGACTGGTGTGCAATGTGACATAGATGTGGAAAATGAGCCATCTCTTGGATAAAGCCAGGTGCTGTGAAGTGACCAGGTGATGGAATGGGGGCCTAAGTAAATCCTTCTGCAGAAAGTCTGGTAAAAGAACAGTTCCACAGTTCTATAGGCTATGAAAACTATGATTTCAGCATGAACCAAATGTCAATATCATGTTTGGTACTGGAAATGTGTGTTTACACAAACATTTTTTCTAATGTGGAAACCAAAAGTTAGTAGTAGTGTAAGGTGTGATGTGCTGCGATGGACTAATGTCAAGTCTGAGATGTTCTCTGTCCCACACCTATGCTACCAGTTCCTGATGACCAGTGCTTCAGTTGGGTCCAGTGCACAGGGAGTACCAGAACTTCTACGTTTTGGAGAACCAGGACTTTTTCTTGTGTCCCAGCACTTCTCATAATCTCTCGGTCCTCTTGCCTACTCCTGAACAACCTGGTTGTCCAGCTCAGCTGCTCTCCCAGTAAAACATTGCTGTAGTACATGGCCATTATTCATAATGATCTTCATAGCACGCTGTGAGATAAGCATAATTTAAAATATTTTGGACTTTTGCTTGAGTTTTGTACTCGTGCGACAAATCCACTTTCTCTCAGCCTGAGTTGTCAACTGTGTCATGTCAAAACACACATTACTCTTATTCCGTCACTAGACTTTACATTTCTACACTCATTCAATGTCAGTAACTATCGCAGTAAAAACAATATTTTGTCGGTACTCCTCTTATTGACATGTTAATGTAATTATCAATTGGTATTAGCAGACTACTAAGTATTACATCTATAGCTTCTGCAGTGGAAAAAAACGATACTGGGAGACATCGCTTTTGAAAGAACAGTACGTATAAGTCTTGTGACTCCTCTGTGCATTTGGAGAAAGCTAAAAGGGAAAAAAGTGTTTTGAACGCAAATTACTCAAGTTATATTCAGTTATTTGAACTAATAACTAATGAATTATAAAAGAAATAGTCTACTCATTTTTTTATTGACATCTAATATAAACGAGCCATTTAAACACCAAATCAAAGAAAACAAAGTACAAAATGATATAAATGACAATTAAAAATACTATTGTACTGTTGCGTGTCACTGCACAGTGGCCTCAGCTGCAGTGAAATACCGCAGTAAGGGGGGTAGATAGCGTTGCGGGGTTTTACGCTGTCATTTCAGAGAAGTGGACAAGCGTGACAGCGGAATCCTTCACACTCTGCCTGTTGTGCTCCAACATGTGCTGCGTCTGCGTTCACTTCACATGGTAACACTTGTGCATTTCCTCCGAAGCTTCCACTGAAACTTAGAGGTAGAACACGCACACACTCATCAATATGTGTTCTTAATGTCAGTCTCCTCAGGCCGAACAAGGATGCCTTTGAGCCCTGGCGTCCAGCTGCTCCTGCTGAGATCAAACCTCACAGACAGAGGCACAGTGTGTGTGAGGACAGGGGCAGTAAAGAGAGGGTAATCTGCCCAGGGGGGTGGGCGAGTGAGGAGGAAGAAGAAAGTAAAAGAAAGGGAGTTGGAGCAGCCGAACATAAAGACTATGCAAAGGAGTAGACATTACCCAAGTTCATCTTGCGAAAAACTTCTCAAAAATTTCTCAACATTACATTGATGTAATACAGTGTTTCAATAAGTGTGTCTATGTCTTATCTCTGTTCGAACCTACTCTAAACCCCATTAATCATTTTAACCCAGAAGCTCATTTCAGATTCTCTTGCACTTTCAGATGTCATATGCAGTTCCTGTGTAAATATATCTGTCCACACCCATTGTGCTACTGTATAAACTTTTATTAACCTCTCTCTCTCTCTCTCTCTCTCTCTCTCTCTCTCTCTCTCTCTCTCTCTCTTTCTCTCTCTCTCTCTCGCACACACGCACACACACACACACACACACACACACACACACACACACACACAATGACAGTTCCCCTATCTCCCAGATCCAGTTCCAGTTCCTCTGTTCAAGAGTCTGACTTCTCAGGGGTTTGAAAGGCTCGCTCGCTTGTGTTTTTGGTTTACCTTCTTTACACCCTTTGTGTTTAGTCCATTTGTCTCTGCACTCTGCTTTACCGCAGAGCTCATGGCGTTCGCCATTCGGCAGGGCTTCTGAGTTTCTCTGTGTGCCTGAGGAAGTCAGTTAACTGACAGAATTGCACTTGGGCCCTCGAGGAGCACAAGAGGCACTAAGCTGCAGACACTTTGGGGCGGGAAGCAAGGCTGTCGTTGATCAAGTGACAGTCGTATTGTGCTCCCAAACAGCTGGGGGGCAAATACAACAGCCTAGGGGAAAACCAGGTGGGCCATGGAGTTGTAAGGTGCCCAAACACTCACTGACACCAGACCTGGGTAAGAGGAGGAGGAGGAGGAGAAGGAGGAGGAGCGCGAAGAAGTGGAACCACAGCAATGCTTCGCAAAGAGAGCAGGTACAACATCATGTGTGCATGTACAGAGGCATGTGTTTGGAAGAAGTAGTGCAGAATTAGTGCTTCTGTTTGTGTGCAGTTTAGCATGAAATGAAGTGCTCTGGCATGTCTCTTTGTGGGTGTCAGTGCAAGCTTGTGCTATTTATGAGTTTCACTCTGAGAAGACACAATGTTTTGGTTTTGGTTTTCTGTTCTAGGCTAAGAAGTGAGAAGTTGAGTTCTACTGTAAAATAGCTACTGTCAAGCCTCTCAGTGTACCAGATGAAAGTGGTTGTGTCTTTATAGTCTTGCATAGGAATTCTTGTAAAGGAATTACATGATAAGTAACTTCAGGGGCATAGCTTTTGTGCTGAATTGGCTTTGTTCGGGTACCTCTTTGTGGCCCAGGACCCTGAACCTGTTTATGTTTGAAGACATGACTGCCCAATGTCATGACCCAGTTTGAGTATGTTTTTGTTATCAGATGTGAGGACAACACACAAGCATATGCCTCCCAGGTGTGTGCCTCCAGTCCACACAAATGATGGCAAGAGTTTAGCCACAATCAAACCAAAAAAAAGTCAGCTTACTGTTGTTCCCATCAGGTCTTTCTGTAAAAACGCTGCTTTACCAAAGACAATGGTATATACAGCTGCGGAGCCAAAGGGGTATACTGTATGACACACATCTTAGGTAGATGAAAACACACTAGGTGTACATCAAGTGATAGCAAAGGAAAGGGACCTGGAGACTGACACAAAAACTAAATGTTACAGTGATAGTTCATAGCCATGGTCTTAAGCCACTAGGAAGATTGCTGTAACATGTATGTAATACCAAGTGTAAGAAAGAAAAAAATGGAAAAGAACATTGTCAAAAATTGAATCACCTCTCAAATCTCATAACAGGATTATCAGATGGCAGCAGTATTTTAAATAAGGTCTCAAATTATGACTGTTTTTCTCATGATAAAAACTCTTTTCATCAATTGTATAATATAATAAGCAGCCAGGAGAAACATACAGTTTCTCTTTAGGCTTTTGTCACTTTGTTGTATTTGTTATCACTATTACCTTATCAGGGTGCCAGGAAATGAAACTTTCTGTAGGTTTTTAAGTGGTCAGGAAATGATGTTATAAGCTATTTATGATGGAGCAAGAAAGTGATGACAAGGGGGCCTTCAAATAATAACCAGTTTCAATTCCAAACATTAAGACCTAACCCCTGACCCATTGTATGTGAATGTCAGGCCATATATTAAAGCATTTAGTTGTAATCCCATGTATGTACAAATAAACTGTGTATGATATAGTAATTTGAATTAGCTTTGGTATTGATCATGAGTGGAGAAATTGCTAATGAATAAGATCATTAGCAAGAATGGGCCTTTTAAAGAACTTAATGATATGTATCTACATAGTAAATAATATATCCTCAGTCCTACATAGGTACATATGTTATTCATGTCACATATTCTGACAAGTCCTTTTGTCCTGAATAGTCAGATCGAAATGAATTTGATGGTTTACTGCTCATTATTTCAACAGATACAGTGGCAAAGTGTTAACTCTAAAACAGATACTTAGATATGTATACAGCACAAATCAAATGAAAGAAGAAACCACTTGTGGTCAGGCTAAAATTGTATCTGTGTGTTCAGTTAATTTTTTGACTATACATATGACTGGATAATGTCACATTTGTTTGGTTTTTGACCAGTGCATAGACAATTTCATATATGTTTAAAATAGCTTTCATTTCCATTAACAACATGTTATATTATTACATTTAAATGAAGGATTCTCTAGAGCATCCATTTCATCTTTTTCAGAATGATGGGAGTTACACCAGCTTACTGAGTACTGGAAATGACATAGAAACCGGTTTGGATTAGGCAAAGTTTGCATTAGGGTTTCTGCAAAATGACATTATTCATATATGAAATGTAATTATGTATACTACAGCATATTTAAAACAGATTTTGTTAGAAGCATAGATTGGAGTTTCATCTCTAAGCTCTGCAGCAGCAAGATAACATTTTGCTAGACAGTGAGAAGGAGAGAGGCTGGGAACTGAACACAAATGGGGAATTCAAATGGTTTGGCATCCATTGATCAATCAAGAAAAGAAAGGGAGGAATTTGCATGCCTTCTATCCATGTGTGAGAAAGAGAGAGGGAGGGAGAAGGAAGGAAGGACCTCAAGGCAGAGAGTACGACTCACACATTGGACTAGTGCAGGGAAGGCTAGGGGTGAGCAGGGGGATTTCCATGGCAAAAAAGAAACAACAATATTATTTTGGAGAATGAGATGAGTGTAGCTTGACAGAAAAGAGAGGAAGAGAGAGTAAAGGGAGATGGACGAGTTCCGGAGTGAGTGGATGACAGTAAGACAAAAACAAAAACAGGGTAACAACTGTTAAAATCACAACAGTTTATTTTTCTCTCCCTGTGCTGTAGTGGACAGCCCTTTTCCACCTTGTGATTTAACATTATTTTGTTGATTTGCAAATTATGTCCACTTATCATGAACATGCTAGACATAACATGTCTACGTCTAACCTGTCCAGAACATGATGGAAAAGGAATTCATACTTCTGGTTTAAAAAATTGTTGCACATCATTAAAATGTTAAAAATGTTGTCACTAGCTGTCCACATCAGAAGCATCATGGACAGGACGGACAGCCTGAGACATCCAAATCCATGCAAATCTGCCTGATAAATCACAAGCAGATAGACACGTTACCACACAAGCCAAAGTGAGGCAGTCACTCACTGTTTATGGGAACACGCAAATCTTCATGACCCTTTGACAACAGGGAACGATTGTGCACAGATTTGCATGGATGTCATGCTTCTGGTATTCTTCTGATTGTTACCCCTGATATTACACTGCTTTAGATAGTCCACTATAGGAACTAGACAGGCTTTCAAGTTCACGGGAAACATATATGCAAAATGACACACAGACACACATACAGCCTCTTTGAGTTCTGAATGTAGTTCCTTTGGGTCTTCAGCTTTAATTTAGGAGAACAAGTGTCTGACTTTTCAGAGATGTGATAAATGCATCAGTGAAGTTCATCATCTTTGATTCAACCAGAGCCAGAGATAGATAGTTGAGTAAGGAATTTTACAGGGTTAGCAGGTGGAGTAAGAAACATTGTATTAAAGATAAGGCACTAACTTCTTAAAAATAAAATTCAACTTTTTTGAAGCTAGCCTACATAACATTTACCTGAATAGTTATCTAGAAATATCTATTAAATAGTAACATTTAGTTAAGTTTATATCAAAGTCAAATAATCTTGGGCACAAAAGTGTCATCATGAGCAGGAAAAGAGTAAAAATCAACAAAAAACATTCTTGAGGAAGCTAGATTTTTGTGGCAAACAGATACAATGCAATCATTATTTGACAGAAATGTTCCATCAGTTAGCTTTTCTTCCAATATTGTGTAAAGCTAGTGTTACATCTAATAATTGCAAAATCTCTGACTGGCTACATTCTAGCCATCTAAAAAAGCTTTTTCCCTTCTGTTAATATGGAATGAAAACATTGATCATAGGAGATATTGTTTTCAAATAAGAAAAGCAGGAATTTCTTCCAACTGAAAGTTTTGGCTTTAAGTAATTTCCCTTTTAGAATGCTTCACCTGTGAGGTGATGAAATAATTGCTGATTTGTGAATGAGCAAAGAAGAGCAATATCACAGCAAATAGGTGAGATGCATTATACAGTGTGAGAGTTGTGATGAATACCAGAATGACAGTACAGAGGGCTGGGGCTTTTCCCAGTGGGCCACTAGGTTTTTCATTGAGCACCTTGAAAGTTGTGGCATGCAATATCCAACCTGAGCACCAAACTTGTGGGTCTTCACACTTGACCTCTCAACCAGATACATGCACACGCAAGTCATTCACAGGCAAAGATCATGGCACAGTCATGCTGCATCAAAAGTTGTATCTTTATTTATCACCAACTGCCACACGGTAACGATGCTATAAAAAAGTTTTTTTTTACATTTTGCAGATGTATTGCCCAGTTGGAGGCTAAATTAAAGACTGACAAATAAAAATGGGAAAAAAAACTGGATGAAGATCCATTGAAGTGCTTGAAGATAATCAATATATTTTGAGTTAAAAACAGAAGCCATTGGCTTTTGTTTACTCCAAGTTATATGTTGCTTTGGAGAAGAGAATCTGCTCGGTTACTAAATGTAAATGTAGCGAAATTAGAGGCATCTAAAAAAAGACAATAAAAAAATCATAATTAAACAAAAATTGCAGATTTATTCTGAAATAAACTAATATTTTCTGTATTCTGTCCAATACATTTAGATTAGTGGAAAAGTATTTCAACTAATTTTCTCCCCTCATGTCTGTAAACAGTAGAATATGATCCTTGCAGTACAGGAGCACTTAGGAGCATTTGTATTCATATCAACAGAGAAAGAGAATCACATTTTCTTGATAAATGATGTGGTGTCAAACAAGAACACACGTCATGTGTCCACACTGAATGGACTATTTTGGGATGACGTTTGATGTTTGAGGATGACGTGGAGGTAGCGTATGAGAGGAAGAGATTGAGAAATGACAAACTAGTGGCTGAGGCTCATGGCCAAGAGTGGCAGGCATATGTTAAACCGGTAGAGGTAGGTGCCAGAGGCTTTGTGGCAAGAACTGTTACTGCTCTGTTGAGTGAGTTGGGAATTAGAGGACGTAGGTTAAGGGAAGTGGTAAAGGAATTGTCACAAGTAGCTGAGAGGGGTAGTCAGTGGCTATGGTTGAGGAGAGCGCAACTAGAATGGGGGAAGGTGAGGTAGTATAGGTAGGTGAGGACCTTTGACCTAGTAAGCTTGGAGGGGGGGTGGGTCTGGGACGCCAGGCCGCACTGCTGAGCCATCTGGAGGTGTCGTGGGCCTAAGTCAGCAAAACGCCGATGAAGGATGGTGTCTACCTGATGACCCTGGTGAAGAGCTTACAAGGTGGTGTATTAGGGGAGGAGGGGGGTAGATAGGTAGGGCGTTAGCTGGGTATGGTAGGGCTCTATGCTACATCCCAGGCTGCAGGATATCTGTCAATTTATCCTCTATATTCGTAATATGCTTTAATGTGGGACAATTCTTGTCAAGATTTTCCTGCGAAAATAACAGTGTGAACTAAGGAGTAAGGTTATTTAAATGATTTATAGATGAGTATAGCTCAGATGAGTTTTCATTAGTGTTAATTTATTTTTTTGCATCATTGTTTAATTTGTTACATGGAATAGCCTATTTGCTTAGTGCATAGTGGCATGAACGATATATAGATTATGTTGTTTTATCATTCACTTACCAGTATCACTAAAGGCAGGTCTACAGCATGTAACTCATGGCCTGAAACTGAGTCCACGCTAGCCTTGGCTGCGATACTTTTTACAGAATTCTGCTGTCCCTTTTATGAAATCTGAACAGTTACTGATATTTAAAGAAAATGGACACACCACATAGTTTTTCCTCTATCCTTCAGATGACGTTGCTTATCAACAATCAACAATCGTTTATTGTTGAACACCATTATATAGCAGCTATATAAGTGAACATGAAATGAAGTTCCTAGGGGCCATGGTATTCAGATTAGGGAGAAGAAAATTTTGAGAGAAAATAAAAAGATAAAATAGTTAAAGATAAATTAAAGATACTTATAAGATTTAAATACAGTACTGTGCAAAAGTCTTAGGTATGCAAATTCAATGTCTGTTGAGAAGTACAGGTAGATTCTTATCTACCATCAAGGAGGTTTCTGATTGGTCCCAAATTCATTCTGCAGCCAGAGAAGGACCTCAAACACCCAATCTCAGTCATACACAACTATCTTCAGCAAAAAGAAGGAATCCTGCAACAGATGGTATGGTTCTGTCAGAGCCCTGATCTGAACATAGATCATCAAGTCAGTCTGGGAGTACATGCAGAGACAGTCAAAGTCTGCAGAAGAACTGTGGCCAGTTTCTCAAAATGTTTGGAAGAACCACCTTAAACTGCATACAAGTTTGCATAAGAGAACTGATGCTGTTTTAAAGGCAAAGGGTGGTCACACCAAATATTGATTTGATTGAGGATTTTTTTGTCTACTGAATTTTTTAGAGGGTTTATTGATTAATTCATGGCATTATTTTTGGAACCATCCTTGCTTTATAGCATTTTTCCCACAGGTGCCTAAGACTTTTGCACAGTACTGTATATCTGTTATCTTATCCGACTACATATGCTTTCCACTGATTATAGCCACTTAATGGCACACAAATGGATACTAGAATGCCTAGTGCTATACAAGGTCAATAAGCTGTTAATAACTTTCATAAAGAACTCAATGGACCACTAGAGCACAGCATTAGAAACCAGCTCAAAAACAATTGCCCAGGTGACCATAAAACATGGTACATATTAAGGAAATGCACTATCCCCACTGCTGTTCTACACAGGCCTGAACCCCTTCAGCCAGATCATCACTAAGAGTGGTTATGGATACAGGTTTAAGAGTGGAGCTACCATCAACCATCTCCTGTACATGGATGACATCAGGCCGTATGCCAAGTTCGAGAGAGACATTGACTCTGACCAGGATCTACAGTGAGGATACTGGAATCTCATTTGGACTAGAGAAATGGAGCAGGTTGATTGTAATAAGAGGGAAAGTGATGGAGATGGAGTTGAACTACCACACAGCCACATAATAGACATGCAGGACAGTTACAAGTACCTGGGGATCTTCCAATCACATAGGAACCATGAGGCAGATACTAGAAAGATAGCAACATCCAAATATCCTCATAGAGTAAAGCGGGTCCTAAAAAGCCAGCTGAATGGAAAGAATAAGATCCAAGATCCATCAACACTTATGCTGTGGTAGTCATCAGCTACTCAGCTGCCTAGTAAGTTGGCCAAGAGAGGAAATGGAAGCTGCAGGCAAAAATTTCTTACAATTCTTACAACAGAGTCTTCCATCTAAAATCCAACATTCACAGACTACATCAGCCTGAAGGGGGAAGGGGCCTGGAAAGTGTGTCAACTACTGTCCTGAATGAGATACAGAAAATCCATGAGTACATCCAAGGAGTTTCCCCTAAAGATGAACTGATAGGGGAATGTCTGAAGCAGATAGGGGATGTGGACAGCAGGGAAGCAAAGGAGGTGTCATATCAGGACAAGCCTCTTCAAGGAACATACCACTGATAGATAACAGAGGTGGCTAATGTGAGGAGATCCTACCAGCAGCTGGAAAAATAGAACTGAAGAACAGTACAGAGGCACTGATCATGGCACAAGATCAAGCCCTCAGCCCTAAGTCAATTGAAACAGTGGTACCATATCAGTCAAGACCCCAGACTGTAGGTGCAGATTGTGTAAAGAAGCCCCTGAGACAATCCAGCACTTAGTAGCAGGCTCTAAGATGCAGGCAGGGACATTGTATGCTGAGAAGAACAACCTAATGGCAAAGATCATATACAAGAACATAAGGAATATGACTTGGACACTCTCTCACACAGAGTGACGGAGAATAACAAAGCTAAGATCTTGTGATGCTTCCATAGCCAGAAGGATAAACAGGTAATGGCCAACCAACCAAATACAATGATAATAGACCACGAGGAGAAAACAGCAGTGGTAATAGATGTGGTGATTCCAAGTGATAGAAATATCAGAGAGAAGAAATATCACAAGCTAAAGAAATCCCAGGGCTTGAAAGAAGAACTGGGGAGAATGTGGAAAGTGTTGTCCCATTGGTGATAGGAGCACTTGGGTCCAAGACCCCTAAGATGGAAGAGTGGCATTATCAGATCCCTGGTATGACAACATTAGGCTCAGAGCGCAATCCTAGGAACAGAAAAAATATTGCCCTGTACCCTCAAAGTCCCAGGCCTCTGGTAGATGGTCTGAGCCTAAGGAAAGTTAACACCTTAAGGGGAAAACTGGGTGAGAAAGTTCATGTAGTGTTGGTGGTAGCGATTGGACCTGAGATGTCAAAGTTCAGCAGCCTGACAACCTATTGTACAAAGCTGTTCCTGAGCCTTGTGGTGTTGGCAATCGAGCTGCAACGGCTAGATGGCAGTACTAAAAACAAATGGTAGAGAGGGAGAGATGGGTCTGCGCTGATGTTGTGAGTTCTCCTGATGCACCGCTTGTTGCAGGTAGTCATGGGCCATCTTCTGAGAGATCAGCTTTCATAGTAGAATGAATTATGACCTTTGGTCTTCTTGTCATCCAGATGAGCCAACAGGAAATGACTCGTAAAAACTACAGACTGCTGAAACAGCAACCACATGCTATAGCAACAAAAAGAAATAAACAGCACCAGTAACTAATGAAGAGCTCTGCCTTTCTGTGTATAAGAGCTTCCCTCTTCTCCCAGTGATATGGTCAGATTGGACAGTCATTAATGAAGACAGCCAGGTGAAGCTAGGGATGTTGCTCTTTGGTTATGCCTGTTGAGTATAGTTTTGAAGCAGGTTTGGTGTGACGCCATGCACACAACACTAATAGCCCAGAACTGTGTTCAACAGCAATACAATAATGACAACAGCAGCAGGAGTTTTTTCATATAAAGATACTCACAAAGGTGCATCTGCTAATGTTTACCATAATGTTGAAAATTGCATGGCAAAGCTTAAAACTACTTATGGTTCCCAAGAGTTATGATATTCATTTCCATGGAGTCAAATCAGCATCGAAGAAAGGAACTTAAAGTTTGTAGCACTCAACTGGTGTCACAGATACAAAAATAATGGATGCAACCTGTCCCATAGATCTTTAATATTCATGTAGTTACAGTACAGTCATAGTACTATTTGTGAGACAATACTTTTCACAGCTCAAGAAAAGTTCAGATACCTTATTATACTTAATAAGGGAAATAGAACCCTCGGACCTGAACCTTATCAAAAGCCTTTACAGAGAACAAAAGGTTCAGCCGTTACGGAATATAGATAGTTGTAACAATGTATTTAAGGCCAAGGGGTGACAAAACCGGAATATTGTTCATGAAGAAAATGGTTTATGTATCTGAAAGCCCATCAACATCAATTTTTCAGTGCCTTGTTGTGTGTTTCTCAGATATCTCTATTTAACACAAATCTGGGATATGAAACATCAGAAATAAAGAGGGGTCTCTGACAATCAGCTTTATAATGGACCAATTGTTTCCACTGAAAACAGCAAGGAAGACCAGACCTGAACTTAGACTTCTTAATTAAGATGACTCTGACGGTTTATTGTCATTGGCTTCACCCACAGACCAAACACAACCTAGGGTTAATTTGCACAGATCACCCATTGAGTTTGCCTTCCAGAAAGTCAAGAGTTTCAGTAGACACATTCAAGTACAACTATGGAGGTGAGGACATTGGCCCTGGTGTGCAGGGCATGCTAACATAGTGTTAGAATGCAGGATGTAGACAATCTCTTCTAATCAGCTGAGAAAAAGAGAAAAAAAAACAGTTCTCTGTAACTCTACCATGGTCTTCCCATGAGTAATGCTGACAAAATACCACATAGCTGCAATGTACATAAAAATATCTATGTGCCTAATCTTCAATGCCAGTGAGCAAGCACTGCACTAAGATATGTAAAGGAGCAACCAAACGAACCCACAAACCCTGCTGTTACCACATGGTCTGCTGTAGAGCTTCATAAAAAGCTCTATGGCAGAAAAACAGAAGCCCTTACTCCTCTTAATCAAACATTCAAAAGTCCATGATTCCTGATACATTTACCTGTACATGCATAACAATATCTTCATGAAAATGTTAGGCCCATAACATAGTCAAAAAATATACATGGATTCTGGCACCACTTTTTAACATCCTATGTTTTGATGTTTTATTAGCTTGCAACATGGTTTAATATTGTTTAGGTCATGAAACCCTGTTCATACATTCAAGTAACAGTCCTTCCAGGGTTTTTTCCTGTTAAAATTTCAAGTCAAGTCCCCCTTTCTTACCTCAGCCTTTGTTCCTTCTGATCTCCATCTCTATATGTTCCCAGGAAGAGTCGTAAGGTGCAGAGGCGGATGACCTGCCCCACCCCCAGGGAGATCCTTCAGGTGTTGCAGGTCCCTGTGACTCGCACTGTGGCTCGTTCTGTCACACTAGATGAGCTCATCCAGCAATGCCTACACTGTTTCGGTGAGGCTGTGCATGCATGTGCTTTCACAGACCTGTGGACTTGATCAACACCACTGTGTCGCATAATATTGTCCAAAATCTTTCTAGCAGCACCTTTGAGAAATATCTATGAACTCCTTTCTATCAAAGTGCATCTGGTACATTTTCCTAGAGTCTAGTATTCTGTGGCATTATGCAGTTTTTTTTCATTTTCTTTACCTCTGCTTTTCTGTGTGACTTGCAGCGTCCATCACTCTTTTGTCATACTTCCTGTATGTCTTTACTGGTTCCCCATATCTTCACCAGTCTAGTTATATAAATAAACAAAGACTAGAAAAACAAAGAGGAATGACTGCTAATAAGGAGGCAATATTCAATGTAAAGTACAATATATTGTTTAGATCATGTGTGCATTATGTATATACCTACTGGTAGTTACAAAATGTGCCATAAAATCTTTTTGAATACAGACTGCTTTTGCTAGTGTGTGCAGCTACAAGCTGTTTGATAAGCATTCAAAGATAGTGGTTTTGATACCTCCTGTTTTTTAAGCAGCATTGCTCAGCTTTTAACAGCATTATGTCTGTGCTGCAGACTCGGATGGGAAACTAAGCGGGGGTACAGACGTGGTCCACATGACCCTGATGATGCACAACTGGGTTGTTCCATCCAACACCTTTGCACGCAAGCTGCTCTCTCTATATCCTTCATGCATGCCCTTTGTTAACCTCCCCCTCCATGCCCATGTCAATTTTCATGATCCAGTGTTTTTAATATCCTTGATTCTACCACCTATAAGGACTGCCCTGAGGACAGGAAGGAACAGCAGCAGTTGCAGATCTGCCACTTCCTTAGGTTGGTGTGTCTCTTTACCTGCCTGTCATGTTTATTGTTTCAGTACCTACACATGGACTGTATGAATTATTTTGAAGTACATTATGCTTAACTGTCCACAATGATGCAATGCTTATAAACTTAATTTGTTCAAGAAACTTTAATATCTGTGCCAAGTTAAAATATTTTACAGTTTTGCACCTTCCATTTTCATGCACCCAGACATTTCCTGAAATAATTCATAGTAAGACGATTTCTCAAGATTAAAGCTATGTATACAGGTATCATGGCTTAGTCAGCACTCTAGTGACATGTTGATGACATGGCAGCAGTGTGATGTTGGGGTCAGAAGTGTTTGGAAAGCAAGCCCACTGAAACCTGGTAATGGTGTAATAATGACCGTGAAGAAATCCTCTTTACCATGGTTTGTGTTTCCTCATGCCTAGGCAATGGATTCGCCGATTCCCAGCAATGTTTGAGGCTGACCCTCTGTTGGAGCAGGTGATGCAGGAACTGCGAGTCCTGATCAAGACAGAGGGCCATGAGTCCCACTACCAGCTGATTGATACTTCCTACCTGTGAGTGAACTAGTAGTCACAAGTAGTCAAAGTGAAACCACCAGGGGGCTCAATTATATTAAAATGAGCTTCAAGGCCAAACTCAGAGAACTGCTTTGATGATCCAAACATTATGCATAATGTGTGCAATCACTCAAACTCATTTTAAATGAGAAATTTGTTTTTCTGTTTTTGTTAAATTTAACTCACCATCTACCATTCTATTCCACCAGTGACCCCCCTGTAAAATCTTCACAAGGGCCCTCTCCTCATGTAAAGAAGAGGAAGGTATCACTGCTCTTTGACCACATGGAGCCAGATGAGATGGCCGAACTCCTTAGCTACCTGGAGTTTGAGCATTTCTGCAAGGTTTCGGTGTGTGCAAAGCAGCCCACCACCGTTAGACAAAATAAACACAAGTTGCACACTTCTGCTGAGTGGAGGCTGAATTTCACTCTTTCTCTGTAATTGTCAGTATTTGGACTACCGCAGCTACGTGACACGGGGTTCAGTGCAAGGAAACCCGGCCCTAGAGCGGTCGGTCATGCTGTGCAATGGGGTGTCCCAGTGGGTGCAGTTGATGATCCTCAGCAAACACACACCACAGCAGAGAGCCCAGGTCTTCATCAAGTTCATCCATGTTGCCCAGGTAACACAATACAGGGAAACAAAGGACAAAACACAATTCTAGACTTTTACTGCCAGACAAGAAATGAGAAAAATGCTAATTTGATTGGAAAATTTGACCATTAGAGAAAGTGCCTCTTGGCTGCATTATACATGTATTTTGTGCAACATAAAACAGCAACAACAAGTTATGAAAATGTACACCCTTTTATTCAGCACAGTGGCAATTTTGCCTATCATTTTACTTTTGAGACATTTTTATTCTGTACAATGGCTTGTATCAGGAATTTTTGGACAAAGATGACAAGGAAAAATATAATATCATGGTCTGGATTGGGCTGTCATCCTTGTCAGTGTATCCTGCCTCCCACTCTATGGTTCTAGGATAGGCTTTAGACCTCCACAACCCTGCATAGGTCAAGCAATTATCAATAATTAATGAATGAATGAAGGTGTAGTATTAGAAGATAAGCTAGAAGTAAAAATTATTAATATTTTAAAATAAGTTGGTGTTATTGCCATGCAAAAATACATTTTATTTGATATTTGAATGGTTTTTCTGTGACATTTTTTGCCCCAGGAACCAGTATTTGTCTTCCATAAGAAATAATGGTAATTTGATTCCTTCACAGTTGGAATTGACCTAACAAGGTGATTTCTTGGAACTATATGACCCCTGTTATGTGAGAAACAGACCCATAATTGAAAGCTTAACCATATCAAAAAAGTCACAAGTAATGAAATCATTTCAAAGCTCATTATCTAAATTACAGAAACAGAAATTACTCTATGATGCTAAACACCAATTAGTTAAAAAAAAGCATACAAAGACCTCAGTGGCTGCTTTCTGTACTCCTCTTTATGTAGAAGCTGCGGGCACTGCAGAATTTCAACACACTGATGGCTGTAACAGGGGCTCTCTGTCACACCGCCATCTCACGCCTGAAGGACACTGCCTGTCTGCTGCCCCCAGATGTCACCAAGGTCAGGCTCCTGCTTTGCCAGAGTCTCAGCAAGCAGCATTTCATTATTTCGTAATCCACAAAAAAACCAACCAAAAGAGCCAGAAGACAATAAAACCCTGAATGCTGCCTCTAAATGCACTCTACACATTAACCTGTTAGTAGACGATTTTGTCTCAGTTTTACTTAACTGGCTCCTGAGAGTAAGGTAATAATTTGCATTTTTCCTATTTTCTAGAAAATGATTGGTGGCACACTCTGTACACAAGAGTTTATACTTGTAACATGTAACGTAATGTTAGGCAGTGGGCTTCCAAACAGCACACTTCATGAAACCCAGGAAAGTCTTAGCTCTTATACACAGTGATACTTCATCAATATGAACAGATACTTGGGCCTAATGGTGACAGCACGTATAAACAAACAAGCAAGCAAGCTGCTTTTGGGGGGGTATCCTCGGTATCCTCAATGACACATGGATAAATTGCTATTTACCACCTGGGTGAATCTGGGTTTCAGTTCCCAGGGTGTCACATTAGCCACCTATAGCAAAAATGCCTTAAGAAAACAAACTGGTCTGTGTTTCTTTGTGTGGGTGAAATAGCTTGGGGTCCTCTCCCCTTCATTGTTCAAAGCAACAAGTTTTACCAGCCAGAAGCTATAGATTGTACAGGATTAACAGGATTCTCCTCAATGTTTGTTGTCACCTACACCCTTGAAAGTCTGACTGCAGAGTAAAACAAAAATGTGACTTGCAGAACATATGACACAATGTATGTACCTTCATTCAACCTGCCTGAGCTGTGGTCACACATTCAGGAAGTATACAGCAACTGATTGTTGACTATATTTCTGTAAAAGTAAAAGGAATCAAATGGAAATGACGTTAAATTTTGTTTGCCCTTTTTGAGCATTATCTGAACCAAGTCTTCCTGCCTTTCAGACTCTGAGTGAGATGACACTGCTGCTGTCATCCTATAGCAACTACTGCACCTATCGTCGAGTTTACAGTGAAAGCACAGGCTTCAAGGTACCCATCCTCGGCGTGCATCTGAAGGACCTTGTATCTCTCAATGAAGCAATGCCTAATTACCTGATGGAGGATAAGATCAATCTAAGCAAGCTGCAGCACCTGTACAGCAACATCACTGAGCTGCTGGCCATTCATTCATGTACCCCACCCTTTGAGCCCAACAAGGACCTACTGCATCTGCTTACGGTAAGCAAGATGGGAACAAGACCAGGGGAAGCAGAGGATATCAAAATAATATTAATGCAATACTCCATTATTTGAACTGCCTCACTTGGGCATTCAAGTCTTTTCACCAACAGTGGACCTGCATCCATATGTATGACAGCCATCCCTACCTATGTAAAAGATCACTGCTACATTTAACTGTTAGGTCAAATTTATTTTTCTTTTCTTTTTGTTATTTACACTCATTGTATTGTAATAGTTACATAATAAATGCAAATTAAAACATTCTAAGCACACTGCCTGGGAAATTAGAAAAATGTGACTGAGATAAAATATTCTTTGTGACAAAACTTGCATGTCCCCTCCAGTGTGTAGTTTCATAAGAACCCAGTCATGATGGGAGAGGCTCTGGATCACCACAACCCTGACTGAGATATAGTGGTTAAGAATAATGTATGGAAGGATATTGTTAGCTCTAGCTCTATTTACAAATCAAAGAACAAGATGAGCGCTGTGTAGTGTGTGTTTATTATTACAGAGCTTGACATTTGATAACCTGTGCATGACCTTGCTCTAATGATGGTTTCCCATCAGCTGTCCCTGGATCTATACTACACTGAGGATGAAATTTATGAGCTCTCCTATGCAAAGGAACCCAGAAGAAATACTGTCCAGGTTAGTGAAATGTCATCTGACAACACCAGTCATTTCTTATTTTCATTACTAATAACCTGTGTATTTTTGAAGTCTAAATCACTGCATATTATGACACTTTGTTTGCCACATGCACTAGTTTCTCTGCTTCTTCTCTTCTGGTAGCCTGTAGCCTCAGTGAAGCCACCTGTAATCGCAGAGTGGGGCTCAGGGGTAACACTCCGACTTGACCCTGACACAATTTCAAAACACGTCCAACAAATGGTGGATGTGAGTAAACAATCTGATCTACTTTTACTTTAGAGACAATACAGTTATCAAAGAAGAAACAAACTGTAAATATATATTTAGCCTATTTAGTTGTCAAAAAAGTAATACGTTGTTGAAAGGACTATATTGCCCCCTACAGTCCATAATGAAGAATTATGACCTTGACTTTGATGATTACATCTCCCTGGAGGACTTTGAGAACATTGCTGCTAACTTTCCCTTCTCCTTCTGCACACATGACAGTGACAGGTGAGCAGACTGACAGGTGAAGACACACTGTGAGTTATGGTCCAACAGTGTTTTTTACTGACCCCAGGAACTGTAAACAGACAGTCATGATCTACAGACATTGTTCACATAGACCTATGCAAAATGATGTCAACTGATCCTCACATAGGAGTTGCCTCTGTTTTCCTACTACCTGCTCTTTGCCTTTCAGGGAAGGGGAAATAAGCCGGGAAGAAATTACCTCCTACTTCATGAGAGGTATGTCCATCTGTGCCAAGCTGGGCTTCAACTTCCAGCACAACTTCCATGAGACCACCTACAAGAAGCCCACCTTCTGTGACTCCTGTGGGGGCTTTGTGAGTATTACTTCCATGCTCTTCAGTTGGGTCTGTCTGTCTTTGGACTCCCTTGTCAGTTGACCCAATGTTTAATTTTGTGTTACCTTACAGCTCTGGGGAGTGATCAAACAGGGTTATCACTGCAAAGGTAATCCACTCCTTCATCGATTTCTAAAGGTACAGAAAAACCTTAGATAAGACAGTAAAACCACAGAGACTCCTATGCTATTCTCTTTATAAATATGGGGATGTTTTTGTGGCATTTGGTTTCAAATAATTGTACCTATCCAGGTAATGTAAAACTGCGACAATGTGCCACTTTTTGGATTAGGAAGTGATGTTTTTGTTTTAAGATTTTGAAACCATAGCATTTAAATACAGTTAAACATCAACTAAACAGCCTACCTTAATGGTTACAGCATGTCACTAGTGGTACCATATCATAGGTTCATGACATTTCTCTCTCTGTCAGACT
The DNA here is from genome assembly GCA_900497675.1 of Arapaima gigas. Taxonomy (NCBI): domain Eukaryota; kingdom Metazoa; phylum Chordata; class Actinopteri; order Osteoglossiformes; family Osteoglossidae; genus Arapaima; species Arapaima gigas. The sequence continues at coordinate 253,288 of UFQX01000657.1, forward strand.
GTGGAGCAAACTGTCACAAGCACTGCAGGGGTCAAGTTGGACTAGAATGCATGAAGAGATTTAAAATCTCTTCTGGAGGGTCCTGTCCATGTACCCCTGCCCCTGAGGTCAAAGCTAAAGGCTACAGCTGGAGTGAGTTACCTTATCTGTACTCCATCCTGCTCAAAAGCCATCCTCTTACTGGAATCCAGCAGTTTGTCTTCTCTGCCCATTCAGGCCAGTCATCTAATTCTCTTTCCAATCAGGCTCTGAGGAGGACACCTTTGTGTTTCCTCAATGCCAGGAAACAGAATCAGCTGAGAACCATACTGTACTGCAGAAAAATGGAGAAATTTCAAAACTTTTGGACCGATCTACACAAACAGAACCTGGGGTGTGGACACCAACTCACCAAGACAGGAAAGGTGACCACATCAGCACAGATATCTCAGGATCTTTAGAGAAGGTAAAATGTTAAAAATTTAAAAGACACCAGAAGGTCACAGCATTTTGCCAACTGAGGTCTATTTAGCTGATACTTTTCTCAAAAGCAGTTTGCAATGTTAAGCTACCCAGTTGTACACCAGGGTAATTTTTAATGAAGAAATTAAGTACCTTACTCAAGGATGCTATAGTAATAGAATCAAACTTGGGTCATTCCAACGCTACAAGTGTTACATTTTTGCTGTTAAAAGAATGTGAACTCCCTTATGATTAGGATACATTCTAGACGACTGATAAGTCATAATTCTCTACCTTTGACCCCCTTCCCAGGATAGAGATGCTTCATATGTGCCTCTTGAACAAAGACAGAGCCAGCAACAGGAGAGGTTTCCAGCACCCCAGGGAGCACAGAACACCACCATGCCCACATCATTCCTTCTAGACAAGATGGAAGAGCTGCACCTGCATAAAGATAAAGCCAGGGCACCTGACTGAGTCACACAATGCTCATGCTAACACCTACTGCACTATAACATTGAACCCTGTAGGAAACACCCTCTTTAGTCACCAGGATCAGCAACCACAATAAATGGAAATGGGTTCTACGCCAATCTCCACTACCGCACGGATGGAACCATACCATCATTGTTGCGTCTGCTTGATCATCATAATCTACACTGTTCGGCCTGCACATTGACATAATTCACAGCTTACGTATTCGGCTCCAGGCTGGCATTTATTCGGGAGCACACAGTGGCATTAATCTACTCTTCCCAGGCTACAGGGTAAACCCCCCAAAGGGCATTGATTCAGGTGAATTGTGACCTGTGATTTCCAAGAAAACCACAGGACTTGCTTCACATGAGACTGAGGCTAAATACGCCAGAGACTCATAATCAACAAGATAATACATCTCACATCTTCACAGAAATTGATCATGTCCTGCCCTTGTATTTCCTGTTCATTTGTCTCAAATTAATCTACTTCTAAATTTGTGTTTTACATTAAAAATATTTAATTTCTCAGTAAGTTTTATTTAAATATAAATTATTTTAAAAGTTTAATTTTATGTTGGAATTTGTAGTCAGTAGTGCTAAATATAACAGAAAACGGACTAAATATGACAATGTACAAGTTGTTACTGAAACCAAAAGGTTAAGAAAAATATAGTAAAAAAAGTCCATGTTCTTCAGTTTTCAGACTGTATTCTCAAATACAAGAAGTGAGTGAACCAATTTTACTCAAAGAAAAACAATTACATAAAATTTAACAGCCTTTTTTTTTAAATAAAAAAAGGTTGCACATAAACATAAAGTTAATGACGTTCAAAAAATGAAGGAGAAAACCAGGGCCACACAGAAAAATGTTCAAAGATTTGAAAAGCCTACTCTTCAAATGTTATTAAATTCTTAAAACCCTCTTAAACATCGTTCATAGCTTCACAAAAAACCAAGTTAAAAGATCTTCTCACGTTTATTTTAATAAATCTAAAAAGTAAATGCAATCATTAGTTATTTGAATCAACATTTCTGAACACCAATTAAATGTTAAACTATTAATAATTTAGTAAATAATTCAGTTCTCACAAAAAGCAAACCAAGATGGGAATTGTGTGTGTTAATGCAGAAAAACCAGTCAACTCTCCATGTACCTGACACTACTCAAGTGTCATCCCAGAAGCTCCACCCATGCCAGATTAGAAGTTTAATGGGTAATTCCAGTTCCCTAGCTCAATGTGCTCTGCTATTTTTGTTCTGTAACTGCTATATAAGGGGGTCTGAAAGATAATTAATGCTGTAGTGTTTTGCAGTACAAGTTAAGAATCACCTCCATCCCAAATTCTTCAGGAATTTGGCCCTCAGGCACTGAAATTTACCACTCTTTTTTTTTTTTTTTTTTTTTTTTTTTAAGAAAATCCAACTGCATGATCCATCCCTATTAGGGTAGGACTGGTCAAGAAAGGACAAAAGAGTTACAATGAACTTCAGTAAGAGTGCAAAAACAATGACTATGATGAGATACAGTGAGGTAAACTGAAATGAGTCCACTGGCCTTCCAGAATTGAAAAGCTGAATAATATCATCTGGCTACTATGTGTCTTGAGTTCCTTGTGAGCCCTGGGAGCCTTGCCCAGGGTAGTTGCTGTATTGGCCCTAGTACTGGTTCCATTGGCTTTGGTTCTGGTAATACTGCTGCCATTGCTGTATATACTGTGTAAAAAGACAGGTTTATTGAGGTATTAGTCACAAAGACGAGCGTATCCTTTAGCATGAAACCTGGCTAAGAGCAGAAAAATGGTAATCCTATCCTAGTACCTCTTAGTACTGCTGGTTGGAGTTCTCGTGCTGGTAGTAGTTTTGCCCACTGACTGAGGTCTCATTGTAGCCTTGACCATATCCAGGGTACTGCCTGTAATTGCTGTAATCGTAACACTGGTTGTAGTCAGTCTGGTTGTAGCCTTGACTATAGCCCTATGATTACAAGTGAAAAATAACTGAGTTTTTCAGATTTCCTCAGCAAAGTTTGTTTGTCACAAAGGTGCAGATATAGTGCACACCTGTATTTGTGGCTGACTGTAGCCTCCTTTGTTGTAAGAACTTTGGTGACTGTAGGCACCTCCAGACTGGTGGTTGCGATTATAACCACCTGCAGACCCACCATCTCTGATTGACACCCCAGCAATTTTGATTCTACCCGCCATGGTTGTACCCGGTGTAAAAGATAAAGTGATGAGCAACAGCTTTCTAGGTAGCAAAAGTACACACACACACACACACACACACACACACACACACACACACACACACACACACACACACACACACACTTTTACCTCCCCAGAAGCCACCTGCTCTGCCGTGTTTTTGGTAACCCCCACAAGGGCTACCTCAGTTGTTGTAGCACTGATAATGGCCATGACCTCGGTAGTCACCCTACCAGCCATCATAGCGCTTGTCTGGTGGCGCTTGTCTCATTGTACTGCTTCACCAACTGACCAGTCTCCTTGCACTGCAGCTCTATGAAGGTTACCTCATTAAGGAATTCACCAACCACGGGAAGTACAAAATTGGCTGCAGAAGAAGGTTGAGAAAAAAACAGGTTTAAATATTTATTTATAACATTTATACATAAATTTAAACAAATAAAAACAAAAAATTTTGGAAGGGCCATAGTGAGGACAAGCATAAAAACCCACTGAAAGGGAAGAGTACAAATAGGAAAAAAAATTGCAAAAGGAACAGGAATACAGAAGGGGAGGTAAAAACAACTAGAGGTTTGAAGAAGGTACCTTAAGAGAAAGAGGATGACAGATCTCATACAGTTAATGTATGCAAAATGGATGTAACTAGATGATTTAAGAGCTAAAATAATAACAATTAAAAAAAGGGGGGGGGTCAATGTTCCACAAGTACTGAGCCGTTTTCTTGACTTTAAAACTAATTCACACCAATGGGAAAGGGAAAAATAGCTACTTTTGAAAATAGAGTGGTGCAAAATATGGCTCAGACCAACAAAAAAGTACAATATTAACCTTGTTGCTGTTTTTTCTTACATTTCATTAATCTTGCCACTAGATGCCAATACTTTTTCATAAAGTTTGGAACAAAAGCAGTATGTTTATTTTGTAAGGAAAGTGTTGTAGTGTTCAAAGTACACCATCTCAGTTGGCATTTTACTTTGAAACATACTAGTTATGTCAGCAATCTATCATGCACAAGCAGGTTAATAGAGTTTCCAAAGTAGCAGCTAGTTTACCGGCTCACAGAGGAGGAGTGTGGGCCAACTTAAATGAAGTTGCTTCCAAAGTGTTTACAGGTCATTTCTGTTGTCTTATTGGAGTTAGAATCGAGTTTTAATAGTATTCATAGAACAAGGAGGCAGTCCGCTTCAAGAGTTTTGCAAAATATCAACAAAGATTCTCAATGCGCAAAAAATTTCAGGGGAAAATATTCTTCTAATATTAACAAGTTTTGGAATGTTGGAAGGAAAAAAAGTTACATTTTCAACAGGAAGTGAGGAGACAGAACCAAATTAAGAAATAGGATGTAAGCACAAATCTGGAAAAAATGGAAAGATACAGGAATGGGGTGTCTTAAAAATATAAAGAAAAAAAGGCAAAAATGCAAATCGAGTAAATGCTGCATGATTTTTTTGTTGTTACGCTATAGCGATCCTACCTTTCATCTCTAGCACAGTATGATCAGGTACATCCTTCCCTTCATCTTGAGTCTGCTTTAACATCTGCTCTTTTAATTCCTCATCCGTGGGACAAATTACAATAGCCTTGCCTTTAAAACCTTCAAAAGGACACATTTTTCGCCTCTGGGCTGATCCATAAACATGTCTAGCAATGGCAACAAGAGAGAAGCACAAGTTGTTTACTATGGTCTACTGTCCTCAGGAAGGGTGAAGGTTTTTCTTCATGGCCTTCTCATTCTCAGCTATGTACTTATTTTGGCTGGGTGGCAGAATCTCTTCATTCACTTTGTAATGTGAACACCAACCTCCAATAAAAAAAAATGTTCAATTACAGTAAATCTGAATACTGCTGAAAAGTATTAAGATATCAACTGCCTCAGTGATGTAAAATGAGAAAATAAATGATCACCTGTGGTATAAATAGGATAAATTGTATATTGCTGTGGATACTATACAATGAATACAACAGTTTTTCAGCCAGGCATCAGTCAAATAACACAAACAGATATTACCATGACTTTCCTGTTCTTAAAGTCCAGGCCTTCTCTGAATCAAAGACCACTTACTTGCACTTACCTTTAAAAACTCAAAGCACATTTATAAGGCCTGACCTATTGTGGAATACCTGAATAATAACAAATTTCAGACTGTCAGTGTTTTTTAAATCACTTACCTTGGTATAAAATTTATCCACATTTGCAAAAATTGATGATTTAGAATACCTGAAGTCTACACTGGATTTCTGTACACAATTACAAACTAAAAAAGGTATATATGTTACTCACCAGGCACTGTAAGTTTCAACAATTTTCTATGCACAGAAAACTATTTTTTAAAATGCCAAAAAAGCTAAAGAGTGTAATAATCAAACAATTGAAAGATGAGATCAAGTTCTATTTTATATGTCATCCTGAATACAACACAGTTTTCTTGAGATAAGCTTAAACAATAGTGTGATCAGTTCCCCCTCTGCAATAATCCCACTAATATAATGCTTAAAAAAGTACAATATAAAGATATTTACGGTGTGGTTAAGTGCTGGAGGCAGGAGTGTGAGCAATACCTGGTCAAAGGTGTAATTCTCTGTGGCCTGCTGGTTCAGAATATCTCAGCAACCAGCGTAGTTTCGCTGAAGGCGGAGTGCCATGACCTGAGGATGAACACGTGCTGTGGCTGTTTAAATGGGTGAGAGTACAAAGAAGATAGATCAGTGAATGAATTACTGAATGAGTGACCTTCATTTTTTCCATGATGGCATTTGTACTTCTCTGGGTTTTCCTCGGCATGCTTCATGGCCCACGTGGTCTTGCCTGATGCTGGCAGGCCAACCATCATCAGGATCTAAAAATAATACACCACATGCATACAGCAACACTAACAGCAGAGGCTTGATTCTTGCAGAATTACCTCTGGGAAGACCATTAGAAGAAACCCGTCTTTGCACACCTCAATCAAACTTGCAAGAGGATCCCACTGTGCCTCTCATCCTTTCATTCAGCTGCATGTTCCAGATGAATGCGTACTGCTCGGGGCGTGGAAAATAGGCCTCATCTCTGTGGCCAAAGTTGAATTCAATAGCACAGTTCTTCACAAGGATGTGCGGAAACAGCACATGGCCGGCCAACTGCTCTCATGCAACATGGAAGGCAACACCAAGCTGCTTCCCATTCTTGGAGAAGACTATTTATACCTTCTCATTGCTCTCAAAGTCCTGAGACAAAGAAGGAGTAAAACAAAAGAGTAAATAAGACCAAGCCTGTTTAATCTGGAGACAGAGCATACAGAAGCCTCTCGAGGGGTTAGATGATCATAGTGCTTTTGCTTTGGCATGAACACGCACTATGAAGCAGCCGATGACATCATTCTCACCAAACTTTTCCCCGTAATCCTCAAATTTGCAGCATAATGATTTCTTCCCTCTTCATCCATACCTGTATGAAAATGCCTCCTCACCTGGGGCAGGACATGGTAAAATATATCAGTAGAAAAAAAATACTTCAGAGTCCCATTTCACCATGTCTATATGATCACCTGAATATTCAAATTCCATGCATAGGAGTAAATTGTGGGGGTATAGAGGGTATATGGCCTCCAATATTTAAAGCAAGATAATTTTCCCTACCTCCTCTGAGTAAGCACAAGAATATATAAGGCCCTTGTCAATACAATATTGACAATATTTTGAAATGTCAATAATGTTTTCACCTAAGCGCAGGGGGATGCAGGGGGAGAACACTGCTAATAAAAATGGTTTGTTCCCAATTTTTCTAGCATGGTATTGCCAAAACACCGCTAGCCAAAGCACAACCCCTCATCACTGAAGTACAGCTTTATTTGCAAAATTTATAAAAATATTTTTGAATGCATCTAAAAATCAGGACCACATATCTGCTTGAGTGTCTGAATTTCAGAGCAAGAAAACTTTTTGCCCCTCACCATTATCGTATGCATGAAATTAAGGAATAAAGTACAGCATTGTTTATTTTTAATGTTAGATAGCTTAAGCAATACAAAGTTATTTTTAAAGTGAAAAGTAAAGTTAGTTAAACAGATTTCCATGAAAACAGGCAACTCAGGTCACCAACCACTTCAACAAACCAAACAGTGTACATGTACACTTTGACAGTAAGGGAGTCCCACACTTCCCCGTTTACCTGATGATTTGAAAGAAATTATTAATGCACGGGATGAGAAACATAATGGGGATATTTTGGTGTGCATATGGTGAATAGCTCACACCATGTATCAATGTAGTGTTCACTGTTGTGGCATAGGGCTTGTGAAATTAAAGTGTGGCAGACAAATTCATAATTTCTTGTAGCATCTTAAATGAAAGCTGAAGAGGTTTGTAACTATCTAAAAATATCTACATATACATGGCTTTGAATATGTTGCACCTGGTGCAAAGACAAGGTTGTAGCGTGATATTTTTATTGTGATGACATGAATATACTATCAAAATTATAAACCGAAAGAAGAAACAGTGAGCATCAGACACTTCATATGCACACTAAAAGTAGGCTGTTATGTAGCACAATTTGTTTAAACAGCAAGTTAATAAAGGTGATGCAGAGATTTTATTAGGGGTCAGTTTACAGTATTTTCTCACCCACCTATTCCTCTCGCCTACCCCCCTGCCAAAGGTAAAGTCAAGATTATACCACTCCATGTGTGTACTGTTTCTGAGTATTTAATGTACAGCATAAAAACTATGAATGTATGTTTGTGTGCATGCACACATATTTGATTTAAACTCACCAAGCTGTGTGCTACAGGAATCCAGGGACCACCCCACTCAGACTACAAGGGGGTCCGGCTCGCTGCTAGGCAAGTGCTTCACTGAGATTTCCTCACTGACCTGTGACAGGAAAAAGGACAAGAAACAGAGGAGCTGTGAAAAAGGAGCTTCTACAGTTTTATGGTACAGAAGTCTCACAGCCTACAGTCTACTGTATCTGAACACAATCTATCGAACAAGAACTGTGATATAATAAACTTGCTAGTACTAACTGGATAATACTAACACTTATTCAAGAAGGGTAACAAAACACCTCTTTTGGACTCACTTTAATCCTAATGTTCTAACATATATATAAAGTTGCATCTGCCAGTGAAAAAAAGTGGCATCTGACAAGGAGACTCTGCTTTGATAATCACATCTGTACCTTTAGCACTCTGTCTGCTGTGAAATGCAATTTTGGATACCCCAAATACTTTATAAAACTATCCTAATGCATCTAAGTCTAAAGATTTTTTTATTCCTTACTTAAAGTAACACATCATTTTCCATAATACAGAGTGTGAAGGCAAAACTCTTTTTCATATTTGACTACCTTCATCTCATACCACACACGCCCACTTTTGACCCCATAAGAAGCTCGAGCTCCAGCCCACAAGTAGGCAAAGCCCTCAATGGTAAGAGGGTAGCCACTGTATTGGTCACAGGCAACCTTGAAGTGTAAGTCACAGTTATCTATGAGGACACAACAGGGCTGGGTTAGGCTGCCACTGCAATACACACATGGTCAATTCAGTACACAAACATTATCAACCGGTTCATGAAACACCATGTGTCAAGGCTCAATTTGCTTCCAAAGTTAAATAAGGTGAGACAGTAGGACAGGCATGTGCTGCGGTGTGCTGGAAGGTCACAGCACTTCCTAAATTTAAAAAAATTAATTATAGGCAGGCAGTCTATGATTGAGGTTTCTAGATAAATCATTGCAATGCAGTTTCCAGATAAACCATGGTAATGATGGACACACAGGGCCCACCCTCTGTTCCCATGCAACCTATCTTAGGTAATACATATTGGCATTCAATCAGTAAAGTCATTTCTTGGAATTTCATTTATTTGTCACAGCACGTTTCTCTCTTGGTTTCTCTAATATCAGGTATATGCATTATACACAGTGCCTTCTCCAGCACAGAAATACATTTGGCACTTGATCATTGTTCACAACTTATGTTATAATCAGTAAATGCTTAATAATACAAATGTGGCCAGATAGTGTATAAGTGAGTGACTTGATTAAGTACACCCATCAAGTACTGAGTGAGAGCCTCTTTTGCCTCCAGAACAGCATGAATTTAGTAACAAGGTGCTGGTCACATTCCACAGGGTTCTTCAGAGGCCATGCTGGATGGACAGTACCAGACAGTTTCTGTAGATTTTGTAGGGACACATTCGTTCTGCAAACATCAGGTTCTACCTCATCCCAAAGATGCACTATTGGCTTGAGAGGTGGGGAATGTCAAGACCACTGGATTAAAACAAAGGCACTGTTGTGTTTTTGGAACCATCCCAAGACAATTTGTGCTTTGACAGATGGCACAATATCCTGGTGGAAGTATTATTTTGAGAAAGACCAAACTATCCATGAAGAGATAAACCTAGTTAGCAACAATGTTCAGATGCTTTGTGCCATTCAAATGCTAGGAGGCTACTAAAAATTCTCCACACCATTACACCAGCCAGATGGACATCATAAAGTAGCCAGTGAATGTATGTTGGTTATGTTCAGTAAAAAACTTGTCTAAAAAAATGACAAATGCATTTCAAAAATATTTCCATTAATTCTGAGCTACATTACAATAAATTTAACATGACTGAAAATAAACACAGTAAACTTAAAAAAATATTTGCATGTCTGAATAATTATACCCAGTCATAACAGAAGATGTCACGGTTTCTGTACAGTATGCCTTAAGGTGCTGCATCAGAGCCTTAACTCACATGTGTCAATGGCCACAAGGCTGTCATTGAAGTCCTCCTCTTCTTCTTTTTCTGCTGGGGGCTGAGGTGACCAAGACCTACCAGAAATGATTGAGAAAACATGTTGACATAGCAAACATACCAACCGCATCACATAGGCTACCTGCAAAAAACCACGCTGGGCATTAACCTCTTATCTTCACAATGTACATTGTAGGCATGCCCTCTGGACTCCTTGTATGGCCTCTTGCGGCCATAATGTATTCTCCTGCTCTCCAGGTTGGCTAGGGTTACCTCCAGTGACCCAAATTCATTGCCTGCTTCTGCGTGCTGCTGATCTGGTTGAAGAGTTTCCTTCTCTTTCAATTCTGTTTTCAGTTCAAACTCTGGACACAGAACAGCATTTATTTGGGGTATGATTTTACACTTTTATGTAGCTGTCAATTTACAGAAGCAGTTTTAAGTCATGTACTTTAAAAAGGTGTAGCGGTAGTTTAGTTCTTGGGATTTGACCCTGAAGTTTTTCTTTCATGGAAACAAAAGAGGACTGTCTGACGCAGGGTTTAGTTCACTTACGTAATTCAAAAATTAAGGCCAATCAATCATCCTTAAATGTGACTAACCAACCTTTTTAAGATGTAGTCACTTACAGGAAATTTGATGCAAGTATCAGAAATGTCCCATGTAAGGAAAATAGAAAAAGTATTGCTGATCAGCTTCAATGACATAGAAACTCACCTGGCTTGTTATCAGCTGACTCATGTAATTCCTCTTTAATGTCAAACCCATCAATCATGCCTTGCTTTTTGCCCTCATCTTGTGACGAAAAGTCCTCTGTGACGGTACCCACAGCATGCGCTCCCTCTCCACTGATCTTTCCACCTTCAGTATTCTCCTCATCTGGGTGCTCATCTGGTTCCTCACCATTATCTTACACATGAAAATAAGCAATACAAAGTTAAAAGAAGCCCGGAAAAGCAAACCACATACTGTGTTCAAAACAACCTTGGCAGAGGTATCTTTTTTTTTAAACTCACTTTCAGGTACTGTTTAACATACATAAAAAATATCATTCCTACTAAGCAGCTCACTTTTTCCTAAAATATCAGTGTTCAACACATATAGAGAGGGCATTACAGTAGGAATGGCAGGATGCTGTTAAGAGTTGTTTATATTCTGGCTTTGATTCTCAGATTATGATCTCTCCCTTTCTTTTTTCTGGTCTACCACACAAGGTCAAGTGTTCTTGTTAGAAGAGTCTCCAATAAGACAACAGGCTTTATGGCTGGGGTTACTGTTGTGTTGCAGTAAAAACTAAGTTTCCAGTTAAATTTATCATTCACTTATGGATATTTTACAGTTGATTTAATTCGCTGTATTGGTGTTCTAGTATCAATGGTTCTATGACTCAGTGCTGCTGTAGTTGCAATGTAAAAAAAAAAAAAAAAAAAAAAAAGTTTGCCGATACTAAACTATTTGCATGCAAACATGGGGAGTGCCTGCACTTATTTCTCAACCACTGGCAATGCTAAAGGGCACATTCTATAACGTATTGTTCACCTGTCTGGCACCTGCATATTGGTAGGTGCTGAACCCCTCCTCTGCACCGGCTGCTCCCACCTTCCCCTCGGTCCCCACGGAGTCCGGGGGAAGACCGCCACCGGCAGCCGCCTCGTCCTGCAGCGTTCCCTTGCAGGCGCTCCACCAGATCGACGTGAGGCCGCGGGTGTCCAAACCCAGCCGCTGCAGCTCCTCCTTCAGCTCGTTCACTCGCAGCTTCTTCAAGTCCGTGGCGCGCTGAAGCAGACCAGGGACATCACCATGGAAGTGATTTTACATCAGTGTGAAACATGGCAGTAAGGCGAAAGTATCAACATTACCGGCTTGCAAACACTTCGTTCCTCACCTTATGTAAAAAAATCACGCTAATGAACAAGCTGTGACCAGCGCCAAATGCGCGAATGTTTCTCTGTGTGGAAGCAGCCTGTGCGCACAACTAGCGGTGCACCTGCGATATGAATGAGGTCGCCGAGAAATGTGCTCGTTTATCGGAAAATGCGTCAGGCTGTGCGGCGCCGCGGTTTCTTGCACGTAACAGTCCGAATATCGCAGTTTTACACGCAGCGCAACACTCACCTTCGGTGACTATGTACGCGTTCCTGTCCGCTCCTCTTCCCCGCTTCACCAGTGCCCAACAGGTAAGCGCTCGCCACTGTAGCCCCTCCCAAGCCACCGGAGGAACCCTTCGCGTCAGAGCTTTCTTTTTTCCTACTTTTTCATCAATGGCCACAATTTTCTTATTATTTCCAGGACTTCACTCAAACTAACTCATTTTAACACTGTTTAACAAAGCTGGCGCAGCTCTCGCGTAGTCTAACGCGTTCACACAACTCACCGAAGTCGATTTGTGAAGAAAGATTCAGCTAATATGTTCTACGAATGTCATGTCTGTAACGTACATTTAATGATATTCAATAAACATGAAAATAAAACAAAACAAAATACTAAGATTTTACCTGGAACTAATTACTAATTAATTTATCTCGCAGCCAAAGATGAGCAAAGATGAACAAAGTTGTTCACATAGAAAATATTTATTTTACAACATCAACAATTATTGTAAAAATTGTTTTAATAATTTACATCAGCATACATCTCATTAATTACAGCAAACAAGTAGTTCTTTTTACAAACGAATCAACAAGTTTCAGATATTCACTTCCTGTTTAAAATGGAGATAGATATTTGAAATATTGATCATTTAATTTGGTTCTGATATTGGTTAAACTGCAGTCTAACTTAGGAGGGTTCTTCATGAATTGCTCACTGTATACTGTGAAGGAACAAATAACTTACATAAGATGAGATCAGACTCGTGATCAGGTTCTTTCAGAAAAAACGGTGAAAGAAATTATTCAAGAAGAAATGTAGTCAGTTAAGCCTTGTCATCAGTCACTCTGAACAGTCCAGCCAGCACTGCAAGAGTTCAACTGATATTTTTATTCTTGTATAACCTCACATTACCAAAATGTTATGATCAATTCCATAATCTATGCACATCTGAGTCAGAAATAATGCAGTGGCAGTTACAACTGTCTGCCTTAAACAGTTTTAATGTTAGGGGAAAAACAGCTTGCAGCTTAAAATTCTTTCACTTGTAGACTGTGACTATATATAGAGCAAAGTTTGCACTTGTACTTTCACGATGACTTATTTTACAGAAAGCTAGAGATGAGCTCTGTATGTGGCAGTACTGCTCTCAGACAGGAGAGCCGTGTGTGTGAACCGCCCCATTATAGTCTCATATATTCCCTCATCACCCAAAACCAGCTATATAATAAACCTTCAAGATGCACTCTGCTATTTACTAGTGGGAGCTGGCAGGGCCACCAGTATCCGGTTGATCTCTCTCAGCTGAGCATCCAGGGTCTCAGTGACAAACATGAGCTCTGCCACCTCTGTTTGCAAGCTGATAATTCTCTGGTTTAGCTCTTCCTCCTTACGGCGTGAGTTAGCTGCCTGCCGGCTGTACTCCAGCACCATGCAGGCCCCTCCCACGATGAAGATGACTGCCTCTCCCAGCAGCTCTGCTCCCAGTTCTGCAGCTGCCTCCTCGTTCAGGGGCTTTATGGCAGAGCCGCGGAATCCCATGATCCGCATCTTTGTCCTCATCTCAATCCAGTGATACACTGAACAGGGAGTAGACAATAAGAGAAGCTTTATTTAACAGCCCAGGGTCTCTCTCAAACTCAACAAGACAGCCTTTTCTTCACTTTTTATGTTACATAGGCTTAACAGACACAAAGAATCACAATGCTTTGTTGAATCACTTTTATTTGTTACTGCCAATAACTTCTCTTAATTTCACTCTTACTACTGAATTTGCTTTCAAAAGTTTCTTTAGCTGCTACTAAGTTTAGTTGATTTTGGTTTAGAAACGTAAAAGTCATTTCCCACAAATCAATAGTACTTAATATCGCTGCTTCTTTTTAGGGTATGTTTAATAGGTGGATAATCACAATTTAAAAATGTGACACATTTGTTAAGATACTTGAGCCATGTAATATAACCCTATCCATTACCACTAAGTTTCTCTCTAAGACACTGCCAAATGAATAATGCATACATTAAAATAGACTAGATAATGCCTAGTCCAGTTTAATTAAACATGTTATCTATATAAGATGGCATGCTCCTTCAGCAAGTAGCACTGTTGCCTCACAGCAGCTGGAATGTTTGGGAGTGGGTTCAAATCCAGCTCACTCTCTGTGGAGTTTCCATGTTCTCTCTGTCTGCCTGGGTTTCCTCCCACAGTTCAAAGATATGTGTTTCAAGGTCACCCTAAACTGCCTTCTATTGTGAGTGTGGCCATCCTGCATTGGCCTGATAATATATTTATATCGTGTTTTGTACCCTAGAGCCCTATGATTCCAAGATAGACTCCAGACTGCTAATTACCTGGAGCAGGGTAGTGGAGTTAATGAAAATGGATGGATGAGTGGGTAGATGTTATCTAACATTTTTATTTGCTAGTAGAAGCTGTTGGCTTGATCTATTTTATCCACCTCAGATACAAAGTGTGCAATTCCTCATTAAATTAAGGACTTAAAATGTAAAAGGGTTTCAGCACATATTGTAATGCTGTTTTGTAAAATCTAAAATCTTCCTTCATGAAATTAATCAAGCATGTGAATGAACTTTTGTCTAATTTACTTAACAGATCACAAAATGTTTTGTACAAATACATTGTCCATGCATATATTGGAAAATAATAACACCTTAACTTATGGCATGCTCAATGACAAATGAGTACCACCCACGTCAATTGTCAATTGGGCATCTTTCATCATAAACACCCGCCTCCTGCACAAGCACAGCTTCTTAACTGGTCTATTATCCTGTCATTCCGTCATATAAGGTTCAATGACAACAATACGTATATATTCTGAAAAACGATTGGATCGTAAGCATAGAAGCTTAAACCGTATTGGGTGTTTTCAGTTACACTGCGATTCCAGCTCTCTCTTCATTAACATGTCGAGGACCCGACGGTAGAGTCTTTCGTGTTACCGATACACTTACACTGCGCCGGCGGTAGGCAGACATAGTTCTTGAAGAATTCGCTTCTCCGAGCTCCTGCTTTAATTCGATTCGCCACTGGCTTACTCAACTGTCGTACCCCCAGATAGAGGAGCTTGGCGATAGGGAAAGCGCCGACAACCATGTTGAAATACTTCAGTGAAAGGGGCAGGTCAAAATCTAGTGAAACAGGAACCGGAAATGACGATGAATTAATATTCATGTTGCTTATTAATAATAAGTGGAACTATTGTTTGTGTTCAGTTCTATTCAAACCCTTTTCAAATGGTGTTAATAAGCTTTTTTTTTAGAAAAAACATCGTTTTTAAAAGTTGAGTCTGGTTATGATGCCCCGTGCCGGCCAGGGAAAAGACGTTTTCTTTAAAAAATGTTGTAGATAAGTGTGAAAATCTTTGATGACGGGCGCACAAAAAATTGTCTTTCAGTTGAACTTTAAAATGCGAATAAATGGAATGAGTACTCGAGCCACAACACAAAGACGATATGGGGGACTTACCTGCCCCAGCCGTGACCCTCCCACACCTGGCTCGGGTTACAGCGAATCGGGCCAGTGGGTTGGATCTGCTTCTCTCCCTCTCTGACAGACGCACACACACACACACAGGCAGCGAGCAGCAGCATTTTAACATTCTCGCAGTTCAGTATTGGGGCTCTCGGACACGAGTCCAGTAATCTGAGAAGAATTGCAGGCCGACCGGGTGAGTTCAACTTTTTCAAAACTTGCTTACTTGGTCTAGAAAAAACCAGAACTTTTCTCTTTTAGTTTTTCGTAGAAGAACGCAACAATATGTTGTTAAGAAATGCACAGGGTAGGCGATGAATATGCGAGAATAGAAAATTCAAAATATTTTCTTAGCTTTTAACCATGTTAGATTTTTTTATTTCTTGTTTCTGCCTTCTGCCAAGTTGCGTTCCCAGTCCTAGGAGAGACTGTTTTCTTCATGATGTTTTAATGAGAATCAGATGTTTTCCGCACAACTGAATCACTTCCACGGACTTGACTGGAGGGACAAAGAGCGCAGATCGCTTCCTTGCCTCACTCTACTTTATGCGTGTGCTGGTTCCGTGCGCGAGTAAGAATAAGAAAATCTGTTGTGCTGAACTTTCACATTGACACTGGTATTTGTGCAAAGAAAGTTGCATATCTCGGCTGGACACGAGTGAACTGCATCTCCTCGGCGTGTCTATCCGAGGAATGGAGTGTACTGCTATACACAGCAACACCGCTTAATGTGCTATAAATATTGATATGGGTGAGAAATAGTGTGAAATAGTTAACTGCATTGGGTATAAAAATTGAATGTATGACTGATGTATTTTAAATATACAAATGAATACATTTAAATATAAGCAATATTATTGTGAGTCTCTTTAGTATCCACACATTATGCATCTAACACTAAAATGAGTGGAATTAATTTGAAATAAAGTAAAACTGTAATGAATTGTCAGTTTGAATGTGCTTCGATCAAGTATAAGACGATTATTATTCATCTATCCATTGAATAATGAGCAGAGTTGTGGCGGTCCGGAGTCTAATAATAGTTATTTATAATCTCGATAATAATTTTGATATATGTAATACTAATACATATACGTACTTAAAACATATTTGCTCTTTAGATTGTTTTAAAACGATGTTTAAAAATATAGAACATGAATACATGTACATAAATCCACACAAATAATACTTAATCCTTGTTTTGGCTTTTTCAACCAATGTCACTGTGTGTGTGTGTGTGTGTGTGTGTGTGTGTGTGTGTGTGTGTGTGAGCGGGCGGGCGGGCCCCTGCACTGTAAAGGTTTACTTCATATCTATATGCATGTCACTTAGTCATTGATCACATCCACCAGAAGCAAAATAGGTGACTTGTTATGTAGCAACCAACCCATGTGTATAAACTGAATTGTGATAAACTGTTGATGGAAGAATTACTTTATACTGCCTGTTTTCCCAGATTGGGTGCATTCTTTTGCATCTTAGCAAAACTAAAATTTTGTACCTGTACAGGGTAATGTTAAAACAGAGAACTCGGCTTCTTCCTTAAGAATGGTAACTTTTCACAGTAATAATCTTAATTTAAAACACAGAAAAATAAAGACCAGACCAGAACCTAGCTAGTTATAAGCTTTATTTTAGGAAATTAATAGATGCTTATGAATTTCTTGATAAATTTGTCATGCAAAATTGGCAGGTTACCAGAATGCAGAGCCTGAAGTTTACCATCTTACAAACCAGATTGACCACTTTGCATTACTTACTGTTTATCCTGCATAAACTAGTCTCTTGGTTCACTTCTACTTCCTTGCACATCTGTCAGCAGGTCATAGTTTTCATACATTCCATCTTTGACATGCAAAACACAACTGTAACTTGTTTTTATTGAATACTTAAGAAATAAAATGAATCTGGCAGCATAAAGGTTATTAACACAAACATTTCTGGTTCATGTGTCATGAGGGTTCAAGTCTGTGCAGCTTCAGAAATGGTGCAGTGTGTTACCTGCCTGTATGAATAGGAAGAATTGAAAGTTATGTTGAATAATTTCAGCGAAGTTGTGTTTTCACTACATTTGTCTATAAACACCATTATCCTTCACTTTGACCTAAGTCACATTCTGTCTGTTAAAGTGTAGGACCTTATGGTCTGCTTGATGGGGATTTTAAACATGTTGTGCAGTCTCTGTGGAATGTCAGACTCTGGTGTTGTAAGGGCCTGAGAGATTCCTTAATCTCATGGTACAAGACAGTTGAGTGGCTGAGGGCTAGGAAACTGGCTGCCATTTGGAGTGGCAGCAGTGCCAGAATTAACAGGGTGCAGCAGGGTGAGTATGATTAGTCAGACATTTTCTGTCTCTCTATGGCCATTCAGCTTCACTTCTAAAATGTTGTTTGTAGAGTGTCTAGTGCTTCTAGTAGAATCATGTTGTGACCATACATGGGGGGGTGAAGTGAGATTGTATGCTAAGACAGCATTCACAGGAGTCAAACTGTGTCACATTATTAAGATCAGTTGCACTGGCTGTTGTGATGAGTAATCTATCATGTTTCCTGCATTCTTTATGTATGGTAGCAGGCAACATACTGGTTAGATTTTTTGCCTTGCTTTCTGAAAGCTCCTGGCTTGAATCCCACTCTTATTATCATACTGTTCATATCACAAGGTCTTTACCTGAATTGAAAGAGTAAGAATTCCCTGTTGTAAAAATGAGTAATTCATAATAAAGTCAGATATGTAATACTGTGTCTCGTCTTGGAAAAAAAGTGAAGCGCTGAATGAAGGTTCATAGTAATGCTTTAGAGGGTGGTCACAAAGCTCATCCTAATGTAATTATTGTTAATGCCCATTGCAGACTTTTGTTTTTTCTTGTAAAATCATCAAAGTATTCACTGATTTAATCCCCGTAGACAAACTATCCACTGGTACCTGCGATTAAGTGCTGTAGTAATTTACCTGGATTACAGATGCCTGTGAGTGCTGTGTCACCCAAGTGAGTGTCTTTATTATAGGGTAAGTCATTTTAATGATCACAGTTGCTTTTTTGCTCCCGGTGAATGCCATTGGAGGAATGGGGTGGGGCTGATGACAATGTGACAGCTTTTGTTTGTGTTCACAGGTGCAAGGTGTGAGGCAAAAAAGTGGGTAGGGAGGGTTTCACAAGGTTGTGTTTTGGGAATGGCACTATGTAGTTGGGGTCTCATGTTTAATCTCATAACCTGCACAGGCTGAGTGACTGAACCACATTCCTAGTAATATTTTCTCCAGTTTTAGAACAGAAATGTACTACACACCATATGAACTGGAACAACAAAAAATTAGTGTCAGTCAGTCATCTGCCTTCTACAGCTGTATGGGGTGATCTGTTCCCCTTATTCTTCTGAGACTCTGCCTTCTGTGAACTGCATACACTTTTTGATAAACCCATTTGGCCCATCTGTCAGGCCCAAGTTTGACCGTGTTGATCCAAGTACAGCACTTCTGCAAGGACCAGTCACTGTCACTTAGTCACATAATGGCACATATTTAATAAGCACAGAAGAAGGAAGAAAATATTTCTCTACCACTGGAACACTTGGCTGTGTTTATAATCTCTGTTCTTCAGGCAGTCTTTCTTTCTTTGAGGATTTTGAATGAACTGGAAAGAGCACATGGTGAATGAAAGAAGCTGAGAATTTTTAGCATTTGTTCTTTTCTCCATCTGTATTTAATCACCAAAATAAAATCTTGCCAGTGTATTTTTTTTTTTTTGCTGCTGTGTGTTTAGACCAGAGCACTCCTTATCTCTTAGGCTGGTATTTATGGGTTGTGCTTCTGTGGTTATGTGCAGTGATACCGGTATGTGGGTTTGACAAGTCATGACAGGAAGATCTCAGGTGTCATCTGGACAGCTTAGTGCATAATCATCATTGAGATGCAATCTCAGGCTGTGGTCATTGAAAAAACTTTTGTCTCCCAATGCCCTGAGGACTTCTGAATGTGTATTTTAGAGAGGTGTGTTTCCCACTGATACTGAGTAGGATGGGAGGAATCAGGGATGAGAGGGATGGAGCTGGGAGAGGCTTGAACGGAGAGTAGAAATTTTTGTAAAGAACTCAAAACAAGACTGCAGGTTTATAGGGGGTGGAGGCCGCTGTGAAAATGAGAGCCAGAGATAGTAAAAGTAAAACATTGACACACCCTTACTTTCTGTTCAAGTACATTCATTGCCATGCTAATCTCTTTATTGTCTTTAAAGCAAGCTGCACATGGCAATCTGTCCTTAAATTTCATAATGTTGCCACAGTGTGTTAATTCAAACCTGTCTGAACAGATCTCCTTCCTGCTGATTTCCAACCGTGTGGTCTTTTATCTAGAGTGGAACTGAAAGATTAAGAAAAGGATGACTCACACTGTTATTTTTGGTGTTTCAACTTCAGAGCATGTGAGTGAGGGACCAGATTGAATAAAGAACTGGGAGTCAGACAGAATGGTTTATTTAGTTAATCACAGATGAGGAGGAGTGTGAGATTGGTGTGCTTGGAACTGGGTGGCCTGTGTGATGCAGTTATGTCTCTATCTGTTGGCACTGCTGTCAACACCAGGAGAAGTCCTCCAGCACACTGTCAGGTCTGTCCTTGAATACACAGAGTCTGACACACAGTCAGGCTTTCTGTTGTGACACTGGCTTTACGCACTAATTATTTCATGATGGATTGATATTAATATATGCCTGCTGTCAAAAAATAGATATATGTTCAGGACAAGTTCCAGAGTCAAGATCCAGTGTTCTTTAGCCTGAACAAGTGGACATTGTTGGACATTGAAAGCAGTCCTTTCCCTGACTCATGAAATAAAACTTTGACCTAAAAGATGCATTGCTATTTATGTCACAAATTCCAGAAACGAACTTCAAAATGAAAAGTGTGGACACCACCAGACTCAGCTTAATGCAGTTGATCTGTGTAGTCTTTGTTAAAATACGACAGCACCATGGTATTTTTTATGGCTGACAGTGAGCATTACATTTTGTGCCCAAGGAACACAGATAATTATATGCTTCACCTTAAAATTTCTAAAGCAACTGCCTCCATTCTATTGTAGTGTGGCTGACAAGATTTATGAGAACATTTGCCCTGTAGCACCTTCTCAGACAATGGAATCTGGGGTCCTACTTTTCAGTATGCAGACTGTTATTAAACAACCTGTGTTGTTCCAAGCAGGTCAACCTTGAATATTAACCTGAATTCCCAAACATTAGCTGATTTGGGTGACCTGAAGTGGCAACTGGAAACAGCTAGAGGAGTGATACAGGATACCATCCACACATTCCTTAAACCATGCTGTTGTCAGCTATGGGTGTAGCCTGAATGTTCATATGATTCAGGAAGCAGAAATGTTTGTTATTACAGCTCTATTTCAATTAATCAACAAGACCAGTGAATTACACAGACACCCCCCACCCATGTTAATAAGATGACCTGTGCAATTACTTTTTTTTAGGAGACACACTTCTTTTTCAAGCCATCAGCTATAAAAAAAAGAAAAGTGGTTTTCCAAGTCTGTGATTGATTTTTTTTATATATATATATTATATATATATATATATATATATATATATTATATATATATATATATATATATATATATNAAGAACACAGAGGTTACTGAAGATTCCGAGGCCAAGGAGGTAGATATTCTAACGTGGCTCTGTTCCCCCTTGCATTTTTCTCCAGGGCAGAGCTCTGTTTCTTAACCTTGCAAACAGAAAGGGTCCCATTTTTCTATTTTACCATTAAATGTGATTAAATTTTTTTTTTTTTTTTTTTTTTTTTACTTACTTACAGATGTGGAATCTGGGGTTTACTTAGCTGCAGAGAGTATACCGGGCTGAGGTTTCAGAACACATTCACCTTCAGTCTGAAGAAGGGGCCTCGAAGTTCTCCCTACTTCCAATAACACCTGTTGTGTTGACTACTACTTTACCTCCAGCTTGCTCATTGTTTTTGGCCTCTCATGTAGTGCTGTGCATGCTGAAAAGTGACATCATTGGCTCATTTAGAGGTGAACAGACTGTAGACTTGATTTCCTGTCTCCCAGATGTACAGTCTTGCCTAGACAGAAGGGTGACGTTATTGTCTCAGGGATTACGTCGAGCAGTCCAAAGAATGACTTAATGCTAACAGTCTGTCATGGCTTTCTGTAAGGCTTAAAGTGGGGAAAAAACAAATGCCAGTACTCCCACCAGAGAATGTGTGGGGGGCAGAAAATAGTAGGAGTTTAAGCTGATGCATAAGAAAAAGTCATGATGCTTTAAAGAGTGAAACATAGAAGTGCCAATACTATGTACTGCTGAGTACTAGCCCACTTTAAGTCTGTGCTTCCTGTATTCCTCAGTGTAGTAAGTGTATACCTCAGGATCGTGTCGTTTACTATAACTCCAAATATTTGTTTACCCCTGCTGCTAAATAGCCTCTTGCAGGTATAGTTAAGACAGAAAGACATAAAATTTAAAAAGTATATTCAACCTGTGTTTCCCATCTTTTTTGAAACAAGAGACCACAAATTGTAACCAGTAAGGTTTTGGCACTGTGTTATGAGAGCAGCAGCATGTATGTATGTATGTTTAGTTCATTTTAATGTGTGTTCTGTGCTGCAAATCACATATGTTTGTATGAATAAGTAGAGGAAACAAGACAAAGATGGCTTAACCTGTCTTAACAGGAGTGAGAACAATACCTGAAAACACAAAATAGTTCCTTTCCTTCTGTGGGAGCCACAAAGATGAGGCAGAGGGCTTTTGCAAGCTTTATTGCTGTGAAGAATGCATAACTGACAAAAGCTCTTTCAATTTTTCTGTTCAAAAGGAAAAACATTCTTCAACTTGTCAATATTTTAAAGATTTAATACAACCCAAGAATAGAATGCACTCTATCAGAAACATATGGGCTAAAAAGCTGTTTGTAAGTCCAAATTTACCCAGTCTTGCAGACTATTTATGTCAAAAGTACAGCCCTTTCCTCACTGTTTTCAGGTTTATACTCTACCCAACAATAATACAGACTCCAAACCCAGCAACAACTGCTTGGATGGGAATGCTGGCAAATAACAACCATAGTAGTATGGTTGTACTTAGCTTTTTGTCACCATTGTGAGTGCAGTCATAGGTGTTTCTGTTGTGCACACAGTTTTGTGCCATGATACCATGGCAGCTCCTGTTTCTGATCCAAAGTGAAAGCTCACAAAATGAATGCAACTTCAGATCAGCTGCAAATTCATGTTAAGGAGTTTAAGAACTCAAAGATGCACTAATCTCTTTGTTAATCTCCCTTGATAGGTTCTCATATCCAAGAACCAGCACTATAGAAGAGGAACCTAAGAGTTGCCTGACAAGCCAAAAGCTATGAATTCACAAGCTGGTTATGCCAGCAAAATGCTCTGTGAGTATGAAATGTGTTGGATGGTATACTTGTATAATAAATACTTCATTAGTTGATGTTTGTTGTTTTAGTTTATCAGGTATCTAAATCCTGAAATTACGCCACAAGAAAATTAATGATGTACTTGTGTATGCAATCATTTATGTCTACAGTTGAAACTATAAATGAGGATCTGAATGCCTCCATGGCAACAGCTGATGAGCTGTCTCGAGAGTTCAACAGCTTATTCCTGGAGTATTCTCCTACCATCAAGTCAAATGCTGAGGTACATGATTATGCCTGTGTAATTTTAATTTTTTATTTATTTATTTTTTAAAATTTCCATCTGGCCATTCTTCATTGCATCCTCTCTCTTACAATCATGTATGTCTTTCATTAAAGTATTATAGTTGCAATATGCAATGGGAACTGGTAACAATATTTATTTGGAGGAGTATGCTGGTGTAGGAATGTTCACACATAGGTGTGTTCAGCACATTGAACCTGACACTACTGCAGTATATATTACATTGTTCTTTTTTTATTTTCATGTGTATTTTGCCAGAATGGCTAGGTAATGTGACTCACATATGACCTGCTGTAGATGCTGAAATGAAAATGCAGTGAATAAGTAATTGGTTACAGGGGTTCTTTATTGTGTTCTCCTGCAGAAGAACTCGGTATACCCCACGGAGTCTGAAAAAATTGTAAATGCCAGCTGCTCATCTCATTCAGAACGGAATGGGAGTGGCAGCAGTCAGTATGCCCACCAGTCTCCTACCTTCAACTTGCAACAAACTACCCCTGCCCAATCTGGCAAGATTGGCTTCTCCACCTCCCAAGTCTCTAGCTTAGATCCCAGACTCAGCTACAGTCAGCTAACATCCCCCAACCAGTCTCCAAGGACCCAGAGGCACACATCCCCCTCCCCTGCATATGACAGTGGAAAAGGTGTGCCGTCCCGTGGCACCACAGGTTACATGGACTGGAATCCCTCCCTTGGATCCAACAACTTAATTTATGATCATGCTCCCCGCATCACCCCGCAACCCTCAGCCAAGCCCATGTCTCCTTACAACAGTACCCAAATAGGCTCAAAATCCCCACGGATGGAGAGAAGTCCTTCTCCCCACTTTGGACAGTCAGCATCAAACACCTTGCCACACAACTTTAAGTCTCTCAGACCAGCAGGTGAGTATAAATCAGAGATGCAGCAGTTGTACCACACTGTATTGAATATTGTTGCAAATATTCTATCCTGTTATAATTGTAAAGCATTTGAGGCTACACTTGTATTTTTGTAATAAAGTTGTTCCTAAAGTAGCATCCTGTCTACAAGCAATTTCTCATTCTCACCCTCGGTCAGATGACATCCCACGACAAAAGAACCCCAACCACTGGAACGAGAGTGACTTGGATGTTTCTTATGAGCAAAAACCACACCATACCTATGACAGTGAGTCTGTGAAAGCCTCCATACCTTTGTCTTAACAGTGGTGATCACAGAGTCCCGAAGTATATCCATGCTCCAGTGCACCCAATAGTGGAGCTGCTGAAGCGGCAGAGCACAGCAGATACTCCCAGTGTTTACCTCCTATGTTCTTTTTGCAGAATCTGAATGGCTAAGGCCCTCTGTACCAAACACCAACTGGAAAGAGTCCAACTTGGATGCTTTACCTCCTGTGACCAAAAAGGTTTGTGTTTCTGCTCCATCTAGTTGGGGTTCATAGAAGTCCACCATGTTTTCTGTGTTCTCTATGAATACTCTGGTCCCTGCCAGTCTCAATCTGTCATTGACCCTATTTTCTCACTTCGCTCATAGGACACTCATGGCCGCCATCATCCTTCCTCCTACTCTTCGCTACCCCGTGGAATGCAATTTTCAGCACTTTCAGAACGTCCGTCCCCACACGTTTCAAGTCGCACCTCCTCCCCTTATGCCAGTTCCCAACCTATCATCTCTCGGATCTCCATCCCTCCAGTGACTGCCCAACCTCCCCGCAATCGGCCGATCCCCCTGTCAGTAATCATGCGCCTGCAAAACCCACACTATTCTCTGGTTCGCACACGCTACCCCCGTGAACCACCGGCAGAAGAAATGGGTGGGCTGTACCAGCAGGCCTTGCCTATGATGAAATCTTGGGAATATCTCATTCGGCAGACCCCCTCTAAGCAGGTGCAGCTGGGAATTAGTGGAGAAGGTAAAGAGCAGGCTCTAGAATCAACTCTGTCCTCTTCTTTCCTCTTTTATTAATTTTAACAAGACTTTTTTTTTTTTTCCTTTGCATACCATTCCCTCTCATAGTGCTGAATCCCAGTGATATTGATGCTGAACTGGAAAAGCCAGATCTACTGAAGACCCAAGAGGCCCAGGAAGGTCCAGTGCTAGAGTCTAGTGAAGAGGGGGATGTGGGAGAGCCTACACTTGTTCGCCGGCCCCTCAGCCCAACCCGACTTCAGCCTGTTGTATCCCCTGCAAGCGAAGTGATCCCAGACCGCCAAGAGCTCCTCCGCATCTTGGATGAAATTCCCAGGGCACTGAAACGGAGGAGCTCTACCGACCAGGGCCTGCCTATGGAGAAGGCTGCCATCAAGCCCAGCCAATACAGGCAGATGATAAACAAGCTCTTCCACAGGAAGCCAGATAATCAGAAAGGGGAACCAGAGACTGATAGCAGCTCGTCCTCAGACGGAGAGGAGAGCCCTGTTCCTGCCATAAGACCGATCACAGAAGCGCCTTTTATACCTGAGCACAAGGTGGGACAGAAAGTTGCTCAGACACTCGCAGTATTTCACAATCTGTCTGGCTATCTTGAGGTCTTCATGAAATTCACAGCTACTTGCAAACTCCCAACATTAAGATTTTTTTTTGCACTGCAGCCCTCAAATAGTTCCTGATATGCAGTACTAGTTGGCCTGACTGGCAGGCAACAGGTAATATAGTGGTTAGAACTGCCACTTTTTGACTCATAGTACCCAGTTTTGAATCCATCCTCTTGCCTTATGTGTAAATGGGTAAATCATTGTAAGTTAACATCACTTTGGAGAAATATGTCATCTAAATTAATAATTTGGAATGTAAATAAATGCTACCACTGTTTTACATAAATCCATGGCAGACACTCTGTTCTGTACTGTTGGCTCCATTTCACCCTAAACACTTACTAAGAGTTTTAACAGTAAAAATTAATGTTAGTGTTTCCCAGGATGAGATTAGGATTTATTGTGTTGCCCATTCTTTAGCAGTTTCTCCCTGTGTATGACAGGGCCTGAATTCCATCCTCAGGCGGCCAACCCATGAGCAGAAGACTTCTGGGCGCCGAGCTCGGCTCAGCCCGCTGGTTCTCCTGCTGGACGGCGCCTTGGTAGGGGAGCTGGAAACAGTGCAGAGGGCAGTGCAGGAGGTATGTGCGTATGCATCCTCTGCAGTGGGAACATGTGGCGATATGGTAATTCCAAGATAGCTGGGGAGTAACCCACCTTCTGTGTGTCATTCAGATGAGTGACCCCAGTCAGCCAAATGATGAGGGCATTACTGCACTGCATAATGCGATCTGCGGTGGCCACTACCCTGTTGTAGACTTCCTGGTGCGCATCGGAGCCAATGTGAGCGCCCCAGATAGCCATGGCTGGTATGTTCTTCAAACTCTCCTTCCCTATCCATAACCTCTGTTCTGTTTTCATGATCTTTGGATGAATAGGAAATGACAGACTCAATGTGTGACAAATGCATTGTCATAGCCAGGTTGTCATAAAATGTTTTATGGAATAATTATGAAGCACATTAAAATGATAGAAAGACATGTGATATCTATAAGGGTGAGGGGTATTTCATTACCAAGGAAATAGCTGAAATATTACACAAAAAAGCACAATACAAAACATTGGCAGGGTCTGCATATCTGTCTGTACTTTATATAAGAAATTTTAAAACCTAATATTGAATGAATTTTTTTTGCATAACCAAAATCATACTTGAGTGTTGTGTAAATTTGGTTCTCAACTTTTGTCTCATAACAAATGCCAAGAAAACAAAAACGTTAGCAGTAGTGCCCATAAATTTCCACAAATGAATATATCCATAAATTATATTAACTTCACCTCAGCTGTTCCCCCCCCAGCCCCCTTCCCCTCCATAACATGTCCTGAACAATTGCTGAACACAGGTGATTTTGCTACCACATATAGATAACACGCTTTGCTTTCCCAGTGATGGGAAGTCACAGCTGCTGTAGTGGCCATGGTGACAGATGTATGAATGAAACGCATGCACAAAAACCATGTGTACAAATTTAAATGCAGTTACAATTAACAGACTCAGATTTTGGATTTAACAGACAAAATTGTGTGGTTAGTATGTTGCTTTCTCAATATTTTCCATGTTGATATGTTGGACTTTGGTTCTTCCCCATAATTTTCTAGTTGCATGAAAATGTTCTTTAAAATCTATCATTTCTTTTTAAAGGAATTTTGGTTTTATATATATGTAATTGTATGCACATTAGAATTTTATAGACGTTCTGCAATATCAGACATCCCCTCTTCCCATTTAGTCTGTTAAATTGAGGATATGCAAAGAAAACATGCAGTATGTTAGATTCTCCACTAACAATTTTGCTTTTACTAGGGTAGTCATTTATGGTCTCTATGTAGCCATGTTGAGGAGTCTGTATTTCTCCAGTTTTTCTTCCTGTGGACTTGATGTGATGTGATGTACCATGTCCCTCTCTTTTTCCTTCCTGGCATAGGACCCCCCTTCACTGTGCAGCCTCCTGCAATGACAAACCTCTGTGCGAGTATCTGGTGAGGAATGGTGCGGCTGTGATGGCAGTAACAGAGAGCGATGGAGCCACAGCCTCCCAGAAGTGTGATCCCTACACACCAGGCTTTGAGGATTGTGAGAGCTTCCTGAGGGGTGAGGCTCACTTTAAACAAATTCATTATTCAGGGTCACCTCAAACAAGACAGGACACAGAAAACATAATTCTATGTTAATTAAAGAGCAGCCCTGCCATGGTGTGCCACAGAGCATGATGGATTTCAATCTTCATCATATATCAATTAGACATTTGTAGAAGCATCATAATAATAATATTTTATTACCACCTGGGGAGTTGTAGTCCCAACAAAGAGAACTGATTAAGTAATATTAGTGATATTTCTAGAAACTAGTAACAGTTAGTCACATGTAAGGTTAATAGGTTTTCAATCAAAGTTTGGGTTTTCCACATTAATTTCTGTTCTGTTTCTGTTGAACTGGGAGTTATTTCCTTCCTTTCATTTAATAATGAGATTTATCAGTATTCCCACAATTCATATTTTTAAATTTTCTGTGAGTTTTCCAAATTCATTTACAGATTTACTTAAGGAATGTGCAATCAAAGTTGAAAAATTAAAATTTTGTTGCAATCCAGCTGTTGCCATGAGGTATAAAAATATAAAGCTTGCAATTTCATTTTTTTCTATACCTATTTACAGAATTTCATGTCCTGCAGATTTTTGTTTTTTACATTTGAGATGTTTAGTCTGTGTAAAGTAGATACCTCCTTACTTGTTCCTTGTGTGTCCCACCCTCTAGGTGTGGAGGAGGCTATGGGTGTGGAGAACAGTGGTGTATTGTATGCCTTATGGAGCTACCCAGCACAGGCTCCTGATGAACTGAGCTTCCGGGAGGGGGACATGGTGACCATCCTGCAGAAGCCAGAGGGTGCCAACTGGTGGTGGGCGTCGCTCTGTGGCCGGGAGGGATTCGTCCCCAACAATTACTTTGGGGTAAAAGCTGCAAAATGCATTTAATAAAATGCTATAATGCATGGCGATTATTCATAATAACCCTCATAGCTATGTTTTACTATTTGGGATGCTGTTGACTGTTGTGCTACTTTCCTGCCATTTGTTTTAAATTTGTGCCCTCTTTATTTAAGATATTAACATCAGAAATATTCTCTAGTGTCTTTTATTTGTTTTGAAACTGGTGTTGTATCCTCATGGAGACACCTAGATTTTAATGACGTAAAGTATTGATGAGGATGCTTTTTCTATCTTATTACAGTTAGTCTGTGTATTAAATTGATGACTGTTCTCATGTTTTAAGGCCTAGACAGTAATATATTTGTGTTTTTTTTGTCGCCCCCCCAAATTAGCTTTTCCCAAAAGTTCGTCCCAAGTCCCTCTGCTGAATGGTTGGTTTGCTTTTGGATGTCCTAAAAATGCTTGGAGGAAGACTGGTTTTGGAATCATTCCAATCATTTCCACAGCCACACTGTTCATCAGAAATCAGAAAGTCAACAGCAGCGTTTGGGCCAGGGCACCAGGTTTCCTCTGTGTTACTGAGAACTACTGCGGAAATACTGCAAAATGTAAAATAGATTTGGAAGAATGGCTTGTGCTTTTCAAACATTTGTATTTTTAGACCTCTAGTGCTCTTGAGTTCATTGGCTGAAGAGGACGAAACATTATCCATCTCCTGGATAGAGTTTCTGTAGTATTTTCTTATTACAGCTCCTGGCTTCAGATGTTTTGTTGCTTGGTTTCTGTAAAGTCAACACATACTTGTGGGAGCAAATTAAAGAGGCCTTTGAACATTTAATCACTATGGAATTCATCTGTATATATCCATGCTTGGTTGGTCTTTCATTGGGTGGTTATTTATGCCCATCTATGAGTGCCTTTTTTCCCCCTATACAGATACAGTATTCAACATCCACTTTCACGTCATTGCTCTGTTGAATAGCTATGCTAA
This sequence comes from Arapaima gigas, assembly GCA_900497675.1. NCBI lineage: Eukaryota > Metazoa > Chordata > Actinopteri > Osteoglossiformes > Osteoglossidae > Arapaima > Arapaima gigas. The sequence continues at coordinate 282,864 of UFQX01000657.1, forward strand.
ATAAATAGCAAGCAGCTCTGGAGTGCTTTGTTTCATTTTTGTGATGCTAAATAGGTATTTCATCTGCAGTCTGGAATAGCACTTTTTGTGAAAGAGAACTTGACAAAGGAATAATAAAGGTACACTTATGTTAGTACTGTGTGTTACATAAAGTAGTGTGATATTTGTCATGTGCTTTGTTGGATGTATGTCTGGGAAGTTCTGGAATGGACAAATATCTGCTTATCAGGGAGGGTTTGAGTCCTCCTTGCACGTTAGATTTATGTTCCATGGCATATTGAGTGTTTCAGTTTCTGTGCATATTGTAACATAAGGTGTCGTTTAAAAAGTTTGTGCGTTTACTTTTTTTTTCCACCAATATATATTAAACATGCTTGTTGAAGCTGTGCGAGCAATACTTTTTGGGCTGTTTTGTTTAGTCTCCTCTTTGCAAATGTTTTACATTGAAATGTCAAATAGCAAATTATCACTTGTATGCACAGTTATTAACACTTGGATGGATGGATGTATGTATGTATGACATTTTCTTATTTAAAACCTGCTCTTTATGATATTAGTATGCATGGGTTATATCTGACAAATTAAAGCCTGGGGTTCTGTCTTTGTGTTTCATGTTCTCAACATGTTATTTTAGACCCAGCTCACTAAAGGAAAGTTTGTTTTGTTCGTTTTTGTGTTTGTCTGACTGTAGTATAGCCTTTAATATAAAATGTAAATTAACTCAAAGTTTTAACAGAATGATTTCAATAAAGAAGCAAAGCAACTGAAAGATAGGTTTTTTCAAGATTTGTTTTAATGAGACCCACTTACAAATTTTGTACACAAAGTTCATTATTTCTAAACTAATACATTTGTAAAGCTCTGTTTCCGTTTGTTGTTTTGTTCAAATCATAGATTCGAAATTTATCACACAGATACTCACCACAAAAGAGGTACTTTTAGTTACCCGCAGTGTGTGTCTCTCACGCACAAAGGGTTCTACACACATTACAGTATACAGTATGTGGCTCCAACTAATATGTCATGATGAAGGCACATGAGCCGCTTCACTCTGGAGGAAGGACCCGAATGGCTGACCAGGAGGGATAAGAAATGATGCATGATACCTACTTGGTGTTGTACACATTACCAAAGAAAGGGTAATAAAATTTTTTGACAGTGTATATTTTATAACTTTTTTCTTTTCCCCCTTTCCACTGGCCTATGCCAAGCACTAAAAACATTCATATTTAAGGGTAATACAGTTTGGTGTTATATAATATGTTTTTATTTACTTTTCCCACTTTCTGCCTGGACAGTACCAGGTAATTCAGCTAATTTAAAACATTATGTTCCTTTTCTGAAGTCATTCTCAAGTCATCATACAATGGCATTTGAGTTGCCTGGCAAGTTCCAGAGGTGGTTTTTCCCTTTGTCTCCAAATTAAAAAAATGTATACTGGACTGCTTTCCTGTAGTGAATGAAAGAAATAACTGTATATGTGCATTATAAAAAAAAAATCTGTGATAGTGCTGTACACCCAACAGTGAAGTAATTTTTTTCACTAGTCAGTCAGTGAAAAAATTGTCAAAAATAACCATTTTTTAAATTCTATAAATTTATAGAATTTATAAAGAAGACTAAGTAATTTAACCAGTATAGAAAGTAAGAGTAGACACATTAGCTTAAGCTAATCATTTTTTTTGCATTTCTAGAGCACAGTAAAACCCAGCGTAACCAAAGTCATTGTTTAGCGAGACATGATGTAGATATTAAGAATATTGGTTAATGCTTTAAAAATGCCCATACTTTAACGGGTGAAAAAAATAATAAATGGAATGAGGGTTTCCTGAGTAATTGCAACATTTCCAAGCCTAAGCTGGTTGGTCTTGGAACATCCTTTGCCACAAAAGTAAGAAGGAAACAAGTACAGGCCCAACATTCTTTGAGAGAAGAAAAACAACTTTTCAGCTTGTGTCACATGCTGGGGCATGTCTGCATTGGAGTAATCCAGCACATGGACAGCTGGTTGAGCACAATATTTTGTTTGTTAATTATAACTCAGTAAATTGTGTCTTGCTGGGCTGTGTTGTACCTGAAAAGCTGTGACTATATGGATGGGGACCTGGAGTCATGGCTGGAAAACTGGGATATTTGAGGGACCAGGTGTTGTACTTTTTAGGGTGAAATCTGAAGGCTCCTACTGAAACACTACTGAGCAAGGTTCATACACTGAACTAAGCCAATAAAAATGCCATACCATTGCTTACCATATAGTAATTTAACTGATCTGCATTGGGCTGTGCCACAGTGCACCAGTAGAGAGCAACATTGAGCCAAAAATAAATGACTAAATGGCTGCAGGATTTTAAAAACCCCTTCTCTGCCTTTGTGTGATTTCATGCAAGCTGTTTTTTGCAAATGTTCCCCTTTTGAATGAACAAGACTCAATAAAACAAAATATTCAATAACTATACACCATGTGCTTACAGCATTTTTATAAGAAAAAGCTTTCTCCTTAATTGTTTCTATTTAGATATCTATGTGTAGAAATAAGGATAAGGGATTAACACCATTTCAGTATTCAGTTTGTTTTATTCATATGATTTAATTAAAATGCTACACAAAAACATCAGTTGAAAACTAGTAGTGGTTTAGAAATAATAACCCTTACAGACTTTGATTTGAAATGTAGTTACAAGCTTGAACTACTTAGGACCTTATGGTGTGTTGCATAACTCCATTTCCAGTAACATAAAGTTACCACTGGTGACCTGCCAAAGAGACCAACACAGATACCCAGATACACACAGACAGACTAAAATGCACGTGCAAGAAAAATGCAAACACACAATTTGTCTCTTGTAGCCACAGTAGAGTTGATGAGGGAATGCACTTGTGTTGCTGGGCAGAGGCAGCAGACAGCAATAGTGCTGAGTGGTTGTTTTCTGAGCCGACAGCTCATTGAAGCCCTGTTATTACCGTTATTACAAATTTCAAATGTGAACGTGTTGCAGAGAAATCAGGTCTGTCAGGTTTACAGACTCAGCACTGTACCAGCAGACTGCTTTAGAACAGTCCTTCCACTATAAAAATAAACTTTGGCCAGTGAATTTTATTCAACTTTGCTGATTTACTGGGAGGTGAGAACAAACAATGAGTTTATTGTGCAGAGAGGTTCTCTCTTTCTTGTTGCCCGAACTGTGTTTCCTGTGTGAGTTGTGCCATTGGCCATTTGGATCTGTGAGATCTGCTGCAGCACTGACTCCACTAAGCTGCCACTTCAACAACCCCTATGGTTTAGCAGCACTGACAGATGCCTCACTCCTCCAGTGTGTGAGTATTCAGTTATTGTGCCATCTTCTGTATGACGTGTAGTGTTTTGACTTGGCACATGGTGTCCAAACATATGGCATATATTAAATCACTTCTGTATCCTCTTTTATCACAAAACACAAAGAGTGGTTGCAATGAGCAGAATTTGTCTGAAAAATCCTTATCTTATACTAAACACAAACACAGAAGCAAACTTTCCCTTTTGGAATCAACAATCAACAGTGACAAATCTAGCAGTAAAAAATGAGCCAAAGAGGGAAGCAGGCAGTGTATTTTTGCAAGTCACAGACTGGTATTAAAAGGACCAAGGTTCAAATTTCACTTCCTGTCACAGTACAATATCCATGATAGTTACCTGGACAGGCTGTTGTTTCTGGCTCCAGTGTTGTGGAATGAGCTCCTTATCTCACTCACAGCAGCTGAATCCCTTTGATCATTCTAGGCTGGTCTCAGCACAGTTCTCTCCTGGTCTCCTATCTGGTCCCTAAATTACTAACCATCCATCCTTCCATTTTCATTAACCACTTCATCCTGGTCAGTGTTACAAATGTCCAGGGCCTATCCTGGAATCATAAGGCACAAGGCTATAATATAATCACTGAATGGGACTTTAGTCCATTGCAGGGTGGTCACACATGCACACACCTTGACACACTGAGGGCAATATAGAGTAACTAATTAACCTGAAACACCTGTCTTTGAATTGTGGGAGGAACCCAGATCACCTGGAAAAAACCCACAGTTACACTGGAAGGACAGACAAATGCCACGCAGACTGAGCTGTATTCAAACCCATGTCTGAACAACCCAGGTACTGTGAGGTGGCAGTGCTACTCAGTGTATGCATGCTGGTCAAAACAGTGGGATTAGACTAAGTGATTGTACATAAAGAACTGTGTATCTGTATCTTTAGCACTCCATCTCTTGTTAAAATGTACTTTTATTTTCTGTAAGTTATACTTCCCTTTGGAGAAAGTATCTAAAATTTATCTAAATTAAATTTAAAGGTAATTGTATATATATCCACAAGAATAAAATTTAGAATTTTTCAAGTAGTAAAATTTTAACTACACTATATGGATAAGAAAGCAGGACATTGACAAAGAAGGACAGAAAATAAATAAACCCCTTTGAATTTTGGTCCTGGAATAGATCTTATGAATTCCATGGTTAGCCAAGACATGTGGTCATCAAGAGTCAACGTCAGCTGTACAACATTCAACCACAATACTGGGCCTGCTTGGCCCAAGGAGGGTTCTACAGTACTTCCCTTACTTGAACACAAAAGTAATTCATAAGTCCTTTTTGTCACCTTATATGGCTAAAGCAGAATAAATCAAAAACATTTTAAAAAACCAAAAACCATAATTCATTGTCATTTAACGAAAAATACAAGCACTGCACAAAGCAGTCAGACAAGTCAGACAAACTGATGGCTGATGGATGATGGATGAAACATGAAGGCTAGAGAAATGCCTGAATAAGTAGATTCTCACATCTCATCTTCGACCCCTTAGCTCGGGGTCATACATTTTGAATGCTGGCCTTTATGCATTAAAGAACGTGCCCTCGGCAGTTACAGCTGAGGAGATCTGTTGTGTCAGTTAGCCGGACAGGAAACCTTTCCAAATGTGATTCTCAAGAAAGAGCATTGTTTAATTACTAATGGATAACAAAACAGCAGGAGCCCCCAGGCTGTAGTGAGGCATGGGGCCCTCCGATGCATGTGAGCGTTGGGAGCACCTGTGAGCCCATCCACACCTTAGAATCATTTGTGACCATCATGTCTTCAGCCAGATGCCAGCAAGAGACGTGATTTGTCTAACACCTATGTTACAAGGGCTGAACAGCATAGAAGCCCCGTGTTCTCATTCTGGGTGGGCTGCTGGCAAGCCTTGCCTACCATCTTATGAACTTCTTGTTTCTGTATTAGGCTGGGGTTGTGCCCTCGCACCCATTTACTGTGACTGATTGATTGTTTCCTTGTTTCTACCTGTAAAACATGTCAGAATGGTGTTTTGTATCACCATTTGTACCACGATTAATGCCCATCATGTATGTGCAATAAGTATCAAAATTTTTTAAAAAGAAAACCAAACACTAAGAGCACTTCTAGATGCCACTTCCTGTTTGCTCTTCTTTTCCATGTCTGCTTCTACTATCCTTTTTTCTGCAAGGATGAATAATTTAAGGACCCATTCCCTCAAGCCAGTTAATCTGGCTTCCCCCGCCCAGTTGCCCTTTCTTCTTCAACCCGCTATTTTAATACATCATACATATAGGACTTCACTACAAAGTGTCTGTTAGTCGAGGCTAAGCCTGGAAAGCGCCGGAATAAACCATTTCAACCCTTTCTGTAGAATGCATGTTCTAGTTATATATCTGCATCTCACTGTCTTTTCATTCATCTGCTTTGCATGTCTCATTCTCTCATGAACCTTGTCTGTAATATTTATTTGTTTTTATGTATATTTTTTATTTCATTACAAAATGTGCAAGCAGTTCTCCTCCAGGTCCTCCTTTTAGTTCTTGCCTTTGCATACTAGCCAAACGTTCGTGCTGCAGTAGAGATGTCGAGGACCCACTTTGTCATGTATCCACATAGTAAATCTAGAGTCTGGGTAGCTATGCTTTGTTTTCACCCTGCAAAATACCATTTAAGAGAATTACTGGGAAATAGATTCAAGAGGTAAGATTTAATAGCCGTGACAAATGGCTCTCGAATCACTCTGTCCTTTGATCCCCCTCATCTCACCAGATCTCCCTTTTCAAAACGTGCCTGGCTTCGCTTTTTGCTTTCTCACTCCCCTGGTGATACCTTACTGTCCTTTCAGAGTCCTTCACAGAGATGGGAATTAATGTGTCACAGAGCAATTATTCTTAAGTTGACTCCATTACCATCCCCTCCCTTCCTTCCACTCTTGGGCATTAATCAATGTAATTGCCAAGAAAAAAAAAACTGCACTAGAAGTTGAATGCCTCCCCTACAGCTCAGCTCTAAGGACTTGTGCCTTGGGGCCATAATCCTCTAAAATGGCCACTCTCTGAGTTTATTTCGTTACACATATGTATGACACTAAGGGAACACAAAGTCCCAGAAAAGAAGTGTTTGGAATTAGTTTGTATGATTTATATTGCAACATAGGCTATGGGTTGGTTTATTGTTGCTCTCTGGCTGTTCCAAGAAGATGGAATATCTTTGCTTTTCTACTGCTTTACTCTGTTTTTGCTTAGCAGATGGTTTTACCTAAAGCAAGTTACAGTTTTACCGGTTCATAAAGCAGGATATTTTACTGGAGCAATTCAAGTTAAGGATATAATAACTCGGCTCCTCCCAGGACAGCAATGCTCAAGTTTCAAAATGGTTTCCTCTACCACTGTTCTGCTCAAATACAATTGTAAAACAAAGAAAATGCCATAGTTTTCAGTAGTGTATTTTTATATTTAAAGAAACACATATGCCATTGTGGATTTCTTTACGTTTGTTATATTAACACAGATTTCTAGCAAGACTCTCACATCCACATCTAACATCACTTCCTAATAATGCTGTATACAATCCTATAACTTTTTATATGAAACACTAACACCACAGTATGCTGTGAAGTTTTACAGTTCTATCTATTCTGATAAACACAGTTAATAAAAAAACTAATATTTGTAAGGCTGAACCAGTCCAATAATGTTCCTCACAGTTTTAAGTGGCTGTAGTTTCCAAAATACAGCTTATCTCTAAACCCACCTGGCAGGACTATAAACAGCTTAGTGCCAAAACTCCAGATTAGTCATTTCCCACATACTCTTTTACAAGCAGAGGTATTGACAAGCATAGGAGAGAATGTCAGGTCATTTTGTCCAAGATCAGGACAGGCCAAGGCAACAGAGCAAGAACTGACTTGTAGCTTGTAGGGAAGGTGTCTGATTCAGACCATCACAAGGATGGGGAGGCTGAATGAAGTCAAGAATGGATGTCCAGGAACACATACTCTCTAATTAAGGCCATTTGGGACAGAGTGTGGCCTGGATTCTGCTAATGAACCCAAAGCTTCTTGAGCTCCATCTCATGGGGGCCATCAGTGGAATGGTGGAAGGGAAACGACTGATGTGAATATTAAATAAATTAATCATATTCTGTGTCTTCAGTTCTGCTTAACAGACAGCAGACCATGGGCGTTCGTGGCAAATGCGTTGTGTATGCAGTGTTTCCGAGTACTTTCCGAAATGGTCCTCTGCACCGTTATTGCCTGTCCCCATCTTTCATAGAATTGCATTCAGCTGTTGCTGCCCCCACATCAAATTTTGCAGTTCCCGTACTGCCACACATTTCCTGGCTGTGCATTTTGTAACTCCATCCTCCGTCCATGGCTGCCTCTGCAACTCCTCTCACATGCTGATTATTTTACAACCTCTTCTGCCACTCATTCCTTTCTCCTTTTCTTACAGTGCTGGCCTCTGACTGAGATATTGCTTCTCACCAGTGAGAGTGTAATCATAATACTTGCCTTCTCTTTCTCCATCAGCATATTATGGAACCTCCAAAGATAAAGTGGAGGGGTAACTGGCAGCGTCCCTTTGTGAACAAAGGTAATAGTAGTACAACAAAGGCCAAAGAAAATGCATTCTGGGAAATATAAACGAATGCTGAGCTCAGTTTCACCTCATTCATGAGAAAGGACAAGGTGCTGAAGGCGTTTGTAATTGCAATTTTGCATTTATTTGATTTTAACAGTTCAATGGGCACTACCAATTACAACAGTGAAGTACTGAGGGTTCTGTAAGGTCAGGATGGAAGAGGATCTAATCTCATTGTGACTCACACTTCAGGAGTGGGGGACTGTAAGGTCATTTCAAGGTTTCATTGTCAAGTATAATTAATAAAATATGCCCCCTCACCCTTCAGGTTATAAAATACCATTTATTATTTTTCTGCTTTCTGAAGATATAGTACATCTCAACAGTTCAATCTATTTTTGTACTTGGTTCTAAATTTAGCCACAGCAACATGCAGTACTTTGCAGGGACAGGGTGAGGCAGAGGGTACTGCTGCTGTTTCATAGCATCTGGTGTTTAACTATCTTGGTGTTTTTGCTCTCTCCATCAGTCTGCACTCTTTACAATATATTTCTGTGACTATAAAGCTCAAACTCAGTATCCTTCATGTATGGCTGGAAGCAGACATTAAATTTAGTACAGTGGTAGAAGTTTTTGCATTGTCGAGCTCATTCAACTCCAACTTCTTATTTTGGAAATGTTATATTCAGTCTATGAAAAGGTTTGAAAAGGCAGGAAGAGTGACATCACAAGCAGCACATAATAACATTACATGCATAAAGAGCATGAAACTGATGAATTTTCTCACTTTATACACAAAGTCATGAACACACAAGCTGATGCACTTTGCTGCTCAAACGCGCACACACACACACACACACACACACACACACACACACACACACACACACACACACACAAAGGGTGATAAATTCAACAAGTTTAAAGGTAATAAATAAATATTGGTGATATATAATTAGTTATTACTGTTTGCACATCAGTATACATCTAGGCTCTAGNGATAAATTCAACAAGTTTAAAGGTAATAAATAAATATTGGTGATATATAATTAGTTATTACTGTTTGCACATCAGTATACATCTAGGCTCTAGGGAACGTTCGGGATGAATTCATTCCTCTGAATTTTATACTCTTCAAATCTCACAGTTGTACACAGACATAAATAAACATGAAACATTTATACGTGTATGTGTCCTGGCAAGACAATGTGATTTGTTTGTGAGTACTACAGTGCACTAGATGGAAGCAAGTCTCAGAAAAAATCAACTTGTCACCATTAAAACTAATTTTTCTTCCTCATTTATGCCATCCCCAGAAACCTTCCTTTAAATGGGTTTTCCTTTTAAATGTTTAGTTGATGACCGAAAATACCCAAATGTCTATACCTGCCATCAGAAATTTCTGTTTTAGCCGTAATTTACATTCTGTCATTATTATGGTGTGTAAATTGTACATGCCACTTGCAAAGCTTTGTGCAGTAATGTATTCTTTAGAGCACGTGGTTCATGTGACCATACCAGTTTGATTAAATCCTAGGAGTTATCAATGCCATTTAGTTAAGTATCTAACATGCAAAGGCATTTTTTTTCCAACAATATGAGTCCATTTTAAGTAAATTCATTTCCTAAGCCTATTGATCAGAACAAAAAAAAATCATAAGACTCAAGGCTTCTGACACCATCATATAACATACATCAGCCTAATTTGATTTCTTTTAAACATGACAGCTTCCAAAGAGGAAGATTCTGCTTTTAAGTGGTTATTATAGAGGTTTACTGGAAGCACATGATGTATCACAGACATGACAGTAAATGGGCTCTCATTACCTGGGGCACAGCATAAATTCTATAGCCAGGGAGTCATGGCAGCTTCTTGAGAAAGAAGCATGATTCTGTGGTGCAGAGTGGAATATACTAAATTTACTGATTATGAGATGAAGATGTAGGGCACATGCTATTACATCTATATGCTATAATTCAGTGAATAAGTGACGGTGATGCACAGAAATTAAATACAACTATAATATTATGGAAGACTCTCATTCCAAAGATGAATACTTGAATCTACTAATTATTACAGATAGAAAAATATGATTTAGCAGAACATCCTATACCGTGCCTCAGATACAGTGTTCTTAACTTTCAAAATGACAAACAGAAGTAGTTATCTTCATATATATTCATTTCATCCTAGAACAAGTTACCTTTTAACATTTCCTTTTTGTATAATACAGTATAGTATTTCAGCAGTGCACCCTGTGCAATACAAAGGACTGGAACAGCTACAATTAGAAATAATGAAGTCTTCATTTATCAGTTAACTTATAATCATAGTGCAAGTATTGTCTTTTGAAAGTTGTCTTTATGCTGTAGTCATGGAGTGCATACTAAGTTTTGTTGCTGTGCCATTACTTGTTCATTTTAGATTTTTCCAATTTATGGTATAATATGGTCAGTTGTGCTTTTGAGTCTATAATCATCAGAAGCTACAGAAAAACTGACACAGTGCTGTATTACAAAGCTCAGCACAGGACAAAAATCATAATGAAGAAAAACATGTATGCAATGGAAATATTACAATGGTAAAAAAAAGTTGTATTAAAAGAGCAAGGTGTCAGGTGTTTAACATATTCATAGGCTATAGAGCAATGCTGAAGGAGCTTGGCTAGAGCAAATATTAAGGGACAAGTTAGAAAAAATACTGTACAGTCAGTTGCCATCTGCTTACTGATTTTTGAAGGCTACAAAAAAAACCCCATGAGCTTGACTCTATATGTAAATGGATTAAGTGTAGGCTGTGTGAACTGGTTTATATATGAATCTACAATGTAAAGGGACCAAAAAGAAGCACAATTTGAGTCATAATACATCATATAGTAAATGTCTTCATAGCCAGGGCTTCATTAAACTCCACAGAGAACATATAAGCAGAGTCATGTCCCCAGATATCTATGATAAACCAAATAAAGTCCCAAGAGAAAAATAAATGATATCCATTAGTCTGCTCTGCCTTATTTCATGAAAGACAGTTTACAGTAGTGCTCAAAATCTGTCAGTAATTCTATTTAATTGTTGGCTTAATGATGCCTAAGTTTGAGAGCCATTTGATAAGGATTTGATGCTCGCAATACATTATGTGTGATGAAGTTGGCAGGAGGCAGACGTGTGCAGGTGCAAGTTGGCAAATATGGTAAGTGAAGAGTAACTTTTCAGATCTCTTAAAAATCAAAAAAGAGAAACTAGGATCAAAGTCAAG
>UFQX01000658.1:0-179908 GCA_900497675.1 Arapaima gigas
GCTGGGGATCAGTAAACTACCACAAGGTCACGGCCACTTGCTTGGTGACCAGTGTAGGGTGTCTTCAGACTTCAGAGCGCCCCTAGGAGGAGGGACAGGAGGGACACGGGGAGATGTTATAAAAAAGTGAAATAGAAAGAGAAAGTGAGACGCCCCCCCCCCGAAATATCAGCAGATTGTCTGACGATTGTCAGAGAGCCAATCGTGTTGTCTGTACAAAAAAACGAAAGTAAAACAAAACGTGCCTTTTCTTCCTCTTCCTCTTCACACCGCAGTCCTCTGTGAGGATCAGAACACAAAGACCCGCATCTTAGTGACGACGGACGAGCTGCAACAGTCCACAGTAAGTGACCCGTTTCGCTGATTTCATCGTTTTATGTTATTTTACACGTAGATGTGTGAAGTAAAACAGTCCTGGATCCGCCTCCTCATCGCGCTTCACTGCCGTCAATCTCAGTCCGCGCAACAAGCAGCGCCTCACCTTCTGTAGGGATAAGAAGGTGTTCAGTGAGTTCGACTTACATGACAGCACTTAAAACTGCTCCTCAATGTGTTCCTACTTCTACACTTTACTCACATTCCAATGAGCCAGAAANTTCCGTGCCCTTCAGCCAGGGCGTTGGTAATCGCTAGGAATCATTAGTAATCACCTGTATTCGCTAGTAATCGTTAGTAATCACTAGTAATCACCTTTCATCATTAGTAATCACTGGTAATCACCTGTAATCGCTAGTAATCATTAGTAATCACCTGTAATCGCTAGTAATCGCTAGGAATCACCTGTAATCACTAGGAATCATTAGTAATCACTTGTAATCGCTAGTAATCGCCTGTAATCGCTGGTAATCACTTATAATCGCTAGTAATCACCGGTAATTACCTGTAATCGCTAGGAATCATTAGTAATCACTAGTAATCACCTTTCATCATTAGTAATCACTGGTAATCACCTGTAATCGCTAGTAATCGCTAGTAATCACCTGTAATCACTAGTAATCACCTTTCATCATTAGTAATCACTGGTAATCACCTGTAATCGCTAGTAATCACCTGTAATCGCTAGTAATCGCTAGTAATCACCTGTAATCACTAGTAATTGTTAGTAATCGTGGCCGGTGCAAGAACGTTGGTGTACCCCCTCCCCTCATCCTTATTCCCCTCAGTCTGGTGTCTATAAGGTGTCGCTGGTCCGTGCAGGTGAGTCACTTCCACAGCAGCTCCTCTTACAGCTCCTGCTGCTCACACACCGCTGCTGAAGTTGTCATGTATGTTTTATATCATGTTTCACACACATTTTCTCTCTCTTCCCCTCGTTTATCGGCTCTTAACCATCAAGCTTCTCCTCCTGATCACTGTTAGATGTGTTGTGTGATGCACGTACTGGGAGGAAGAGCAACCTCTTGGTCTGTGAGTGTCGGCCACCGGTGTGGGAAAAGCAAAAAAAAAAAAAAACCCCATTTGCCTTCGACTCTCCTGCTCTCCTTGCTCTCTCCATTCCTGGTGCCGGAGGGTCAGTTTCACGTCTGTGATTTTGATAAACAATCGGTAAAAAATTACTCTGTAAAGCATCACTTGGTAAGGACAGAGTCTCAGTGAGACATATACAGTAACAGTGACCTTGTGAGTCAAACTCCCCTCTCTACTCATCCATTCCCTCTCAGTCTGGTCTCAGTCCATCACCACCCCTCCTGCCGCAGAACCAGGAAGCTCCTCCCACTGAGACCCACATGACCCATCTTTTATCCACATACACTCATGCGTTTTCTCAGACACATTCATGCACGTCCATTTCAGGGTGTTTAACCTTGATGTTTACATGGAGTTTTTTTTCTCAGTCTTTCTCATCGGTTTCTCTCTTCTGTTGTGTCTGCTTCCACGTCTTGCTTCAACCAGTTTGGCCTGTTAACTAACAATAGCTGGTTATAGTGTGCACCTCGCTCTTTTACACAGCAACAACACCTGATTTTCTGCAAACTTAATATCTTGCAAGGACACTGAGCTCTGACCATGAATTTCTGCACATTTGTGCTAGGAAGGGCATAGAACTTGTAATTTTCCGTTCTAACTCGATTTCAACTCTTACACCGGTTGCAGTGAAACAAAACTAAATCCTGTTTTTTGTGTCTGCAGCAAAATGGCAGAAGCTGCAGTTTTTCTGGATCAGGACAGATTCAGCTGTAGTATCTGTCTGGATCTACTGAAGGATCCAGTGACTATTTCCTGTGGGCACAGTTACTGTATGGACTGTATTGAGGGCTGCTGGGATCAGGAAGATCGTGCTGGGGTCTACAGATGTCCTCAGTGCAGACAGACCTTCAACACAAGACCTGTTCTGGGCAGAAACACCATGTTGGCTGAAGTGGTGAAGAAACTGAAGAAGACAAAACTGCAAACTGCTCCTCCTGATCCCTGTGATGCTAGACCTGGAGATGTGGAGTGTGATGTCTGTACTGGGAGGAAGAACAAAGCTGTCAAGTCCTGTCTGGTGTGTCTGGTTTCTTACTGCAAAACTCACCTCCAGCCACATTATAAATCTCCTGCTTTTAAAAAACACAAACTAACTGATGCCACTAGAAATTTTCAGGACAAAGTCTGTTCCCACCACGACAAACTGCTGGAGGTCTACTGCCGTACGGACCAGCAGTGTATCTGTCTGCTGTGTGTGATGGATGAACACAGAGGACATGATACAGTCTCAGCTGCTGCAGAAAGAACTGAGAAACAGGTAAAAACACAGTAAAACCACAGTCCTCCACTAATGCTTTTAAATATTACCCTTTTAACACAGTTCTATCACAGTTGGTTCAAAACATTTTTTACAAGCTGAAGTGAATAAGTGAGCACCTTTAAAATTTCATCTAAAAAGTCATCAAAACAGGAAATAAACCACTTGGTGCATCGCTTTTCACATCTTTTGCACAAATATCCAGTCCCAGGTTTTCAACAGCCGTCACTGTTACTGTAATATTTCAGAATATTTTTTTCCCTGTAGAAGCAGCTGGGGGTGTCAAAGAGGGAATTTCAGCTGACACTGGAGCAGAGGGAGAAGGAGGTGCAGGAGCTGAGAGATGCTGTGGATTCAGTCACAGTGAGTATGGACCAGAGGAGAAGACAACAGCTGGCAGCTGCTGGAAGAGCCACTTCAGGGCTCAGTCAGGGCTCCTCCAGTCACACAGTGAGGAGAGCAGAGTTCAAATGTCTCTCTTTGTGTCTCTAACAGCACTCTGCACAGGCAGCGGTGGAGGACACCGAGAAGATCTTCACTCAGATGATCCAGTCCATCGAGAAGAAGCGCTCTGAGCTGAAAGACCTGATCAGAGCTCAGGAGAAGGCTGCAGTGAGTCGGGCTGAAGGTCTCCTGGAGCGACTGAAGCAGGAGACTGAGGAGCTCAAGAGGAGACACTCTGAGCTGGAACACATTTCACGCACAGAGGATCACATCCATTTCCTACAGGTAACATCACTGCTTTTGTGACACATTTATATGACGCAGTTAAAGGATGTGAGTTGGAGATGCTGGTTTCACTGGTTCCATCTCTGCCTGTAGAGCTTCCAGTCTCTCCATGTCTCTCCTGGACCTGTAGAGTCACCCAACATCACCATGACCCCACACTGCAGTTTTGGAGATGTGAAGAAAGTTGTTTCTGACCTAAAAGCACAAGTAGTGCAAGTCTGCAAGAAAACATTTGCAGAGATTTCACAAATGGGTTTGTACAAACATACTTTATTTTCTAAAGTTCCATAATTTATATCCACACAATTTATCTATACGAACTGTACTCTGGAGTCTATGTTGTGGTTTAATCCACATGTCTCTGTTTGTGTGTCTATCTCCAAAAGTGAAAGAAGTCCATATTGTGGAGGAATCAAAGCCCAGTCCACGTGAGTTTGTGTTCAGTGAAACTCTGACAAGCGTCTCCATTACAGCAGAAATGAAACCATGCAGTAAACACACATATACACAGGACCACAGGTAAATCCCACCACTCGCCTCTCTGCTTCTCTTCATCTCTTCACAGTGGAGGATGTCCTGCAGACTCCAGAACCCAGGACCAGAGAAGAGTTTTTACGCTGTGAGTCTGTCCACAAACACTCAGATAGACACACAGAAAAACTTGACACATTTATCTGACAATCAAAGCTGAATTTCTCCTCCATCAGATGCCTGTCAGCTCACACTGGACCCAAACACAGTGAATAAACAGCTTCGTCTTGATGAGAAGAACTCAGTGGTGACTTGGGAGAAACATCTACAGTCATATCCTGATCATTCGGAGAGATTCGACAGTTGGGAACAAGTTCTGTGTAGAGATGGTCTGACTGGGCGCCATTACTGGGAGGTCGAATGGAGTGTGAATAATGGAGTTGATATAGCTGTGTCATATAAAGGGATCAGCAGGAAAGGAGAAGGTTCTGACTGTATCTTCGGAGGCAATAATCAGTCATGGAGTTTATCCTGCTCTCAGTCCAGATACTTTTTCTGGCACAGTAATATGAAAAGAGAAGTATCTGGTCCCAGTTCCTCCACAATAGGAGTGTATCTGGACCACAGGGCAGGAACTCTGTCCTTCTACAGCGTCTCTGACACAATGACCCTCCTGTACAGAGTCCAGACCACCTTCACCGAACCCCTCTATCCTGGGCTTATGCTCAGCTTGAAGTCTAAAGTCAAACTTTGTTCTCTGAAAACAAGAGGAAACAGCAGCTGAGCTGAAGGTGAAAACCGTGTGCCTTCCTCTTTTCACTCTTCAAACATTGTTTTTTTCCCATTTCAATGAAAAAAATGTTTAGAGATAAAAATTAGACATGCAGTTGACAGTATTTACTGTTGACGTCATGTTTTCAGTGCACAGACACAAACGGCTCCCTGTAGCGCAGTGTTTTAGCAAATATTTACTAAAGACTAAGACTGATGGTTGATAATGCAACAGGTTAAACTGCCATGAACTCAGTGAAACTACTCCCACAAGCCAAGTTGTGAAGGTACAGCAGGGTTTGGGCTGTTTGTTCAAAATATGAGCACAACTAGGTCTGTAATCTGAATATATTTTATTGCATGAATGTAGAAACTGATGTTTGCTTATGAAAATGTATTGCTAACGTTCTGCAGCCGGGTACGTGCCGGGTTACAGTTCATCACAACTTTGAGATGCTGTATTTCAAGTAGGAAAAATATAAATTTTTTGCCCACAGAAAGGAGCTTGACTTGCTCGGTTCCCTGTGCTTCCAGGATGGGTTGTGGACCCAGCAGTGGACAAGCAGCTAACAAAAGTGAGCAAACTGAAGGTCAAGAAAATCAAAATGAGAACAGAATGGCACCGCTTTGTGAAACTGTATTTGTGGAAAAATAAAGGACGGAAAAAAAAATCCCTCAGCTCCTCTGCTTATTAAGCAAAAAGTCGGCACCACATCTTCTCTGCTTATCAACACAAAGACAAAAACATGTTTGGCACCTATTTACATGCTCATGGTAAAGAAGTTTCGTGGACCTACAGGCCAGCAAAATTCTTTGGTTTGTCTGAGTTATGTTTCTGATGAATGTGGGACATTTTGAGAGAGATGAACCTGCTCTTCTTCTGAAGTTCTGAAGTACAGAACATAGCCACCCCCCTTTAAGAATCTCTTCCAGTTGATGTTTCAGGTTAGATAGCGGTTTCGTCGTATCAGCAAAACAACATTATGGACTGACAGAGAAAGCAGGCAAATCTCCATGTGGAGGAAAGACACAGAGAGACTGGAAATTCTAGAGAGTAAAAAAAAGAAAAATTAGGTGTAAAAGAGAAATCAAGACAAAAACCAGTTATTCTGGGTCAAACACAACTCCACTGTTGACCCTCACAGCCAAAGTCCAGCATGGACATGGAGAGACTGAAAACGCTACAGACAGACATAGAACCGGTGAAACCAGCATCTCCAATTCACATCCTTTAAATGTATCATATAAATGTGTCACAAAAGCAGTGATGTTACCTGTAGGAAATGGATGTGATCCTCTGTATGTGAAATGTGTTCCAGCTCAGAGTGTCTCTTCCTCAGCTCAGCAACCTCCTGCTCCAGTCACTTCAGGAGACTTTCAGCCCGACTCACTGCAGCCTTCTCCTGAGTTCTGATCAGGTCTTTCAGCTCAGAGCGCTTCTTCTCAGTGGAGCGAATCATCTCAGTGAAGATCATCTCAGTGTCCTCCACCGCTGCCTGTGCAGAGCCCTGTTAGAGACACAAAGAGAGACATTTGAACTCTGCTCTCCTCACTGTGTGACTGGAGGAGCCCTGACTGAGCCCTGAAGTGGCTCTTCCAGCAGCTCCTAGCTGTCCAGCTGTTGTCTTCTCCTCTGGTCCATACTCACTGCAAGAGAGTCCACAGCCTGTCTGAGCTCCTGCACCTCCTTCTCCCTCTGCTCCAGTGTCAGCTGAAATTTCCTCTTTGACACCCCCAGCTGCTTCCACAGAAGTATAGAAATATACACATAAATGCAGAAATAGACAAGCAAATACAGCTGTAATTTCAACTCACATCAGTAGCTGGGTGGAGTTTCCATGTTCTCAGTAAGTGTGTGTTTCACTGTTCTGACGTACCCACATATGCAGGCAAAGACAATGTACATACACAAGTCTGACTTGTTTTTATCTGAGTTCTGTTACTGTGAAAAAGAAACTAACATTTTTAGTAACAAAATATGACGGCAGGTTAGTCCCGATAGCATAATCCATCTTCTCATCTTCAGTAAAGTTAGTTAAACAATCGTAACAAGCCAGGGACCAGGTCGGACCAAAGTGCAGAGTTTCATGGAATCACAAAATTGAATGAGTTGAATGGACGAATGGCTTGAAAATCCAAAGAAACAAAAGTTGGATAATCCAGGCAGATGTTGAAAGATCAGATGGGCACTAAATCAGGCAGTCAATCCAAGACACAAAATCCAGAAACTGTAGTCAGAAGTCCAAAACCAAAAGTCGAAAACACCGTGGAGACAGAGAACAGAGTTGCAAACCACCACAAAAGTTACAAGACCTCACAAGGCACCTTAACACAAACACTTATTTACATGCTACTGCAGATGTGCACAGCAGGTGTGCCAGAAGGGGGCCGGTGATCAGTAGGCTGAGGAGTCCGAGCACCTGTAGGTGGCGCCAGAGCTCCTCATGACAACAGTCAGGTGATCATTAATGTGGTACATTTTCTTGAGCTCGGTTTGTTTTTTCACGTGGTCTGAGCATCTGCCTGCTATACAGTGTTTGTGATGCTGGTAAAGAAGCAGGAAAAAGAGATTTCCGTTGTTTCTGGGACCGGGTGGCTGAAACAGGCTGAGTCCTCAGGAGCTGTTGGGCCCTAGCGGAAACGGCCTTCAGTACCTAGAACGTGTAACTCACAGTGAATATTACAGCAAACTAAGATAGAAGTAAGAAGGAACTGAGGTCAAAAATTCTTCTCTTGTTTTTCTCCCCCATCAGATGCCTGTCAGCCTCCACTGGACTCAAACACAGTAAATAAACAGCTTCGTCTCACTGAGAGGAACACAGTGGTGACTTGTGAGGAACATCTACAGCCACATCCTGATCATCCAGAGAGATTTGACAGCTGGGAACAAGTTCTGTGTAGAGAGGGTCTGACCGGGCGCCATTACTGGGAGGTCGAATGGAGTGTGAATGCAGTTCATATAGCGGTGTCATATAAAGGGATCAGCAGGAAAGGACTGGGTTATGACTGCATCTTTGGAGGCAAAGACAAGTCCTGCAGTCTTTCCTGCTTCAGCTCCAGTTACTGCTTCTATCACAATAATATATGGGCTGAAGTATCTGGTCCCAGTTCCTCCACAATAGGAGTGTATCTGGACCACAGGGCAGGAACTCTGTCCTTCTACTGCATCACTGACACAGTAACCCACCCGCACAGAGTCTAGACCACCTTCACATAACCCCGCTATCCTGGATTTGGGGTTTATATGTGGTCTAAAGTCAAGCTGTGTTCAATTCGATGAGATAGAAAAGCAAACAGCACCGTACAGCACAGTGTTTTAGAGAATGTGTGCTTGCAAGTAAGACTGATGGCCTGTGGTGAAATAGGCTAAACTGTGATGAAATCTGTGAAACTGCTCCCACAAACAGGGTTGTTAAGGTATTATAATATACCACTGTCTGGGCTGTTTGTACTTTCAAAATAATAAGAAGGCAAGAAATCACTGCTATTCACTAATGGCTATAATGAAAAATTTCTGTTGATCTAGTTTTATAAAGGTTAAAACTACATAACAAAGCAGTAATGCGTGATAAAAATGCCGCAGGATTTGATGGTTTTCCGGTAGAGATTACAAAACTTTTATTTCGGGGAACGGTGATGAACATAAAACTCCCGTCAAACATTCCAGTGCACATGAATACAGCTCTTGTTTCAGTGATGCTCAAGTAAGATAAAGACCCAACATTATGCTCCAGTTACCAGCCTGTTTCACTGACTAATACTGATCTCAGAATAATGAGTAAGGCTTTAGCAAAAAGTTCACAAGTTGCCATCGCATCACTTACAAACAAAAAGAAAAGTCTAAAATAAATACGCTATTCAGTTTATAAATATCACTCACAAAAACAAGAGAGAATATTACCACGTGATGCAGAAAAGGTGGCATGGATTGGACTTTCCTTTTTAAGGTATAAGGACTGAATCTTGTATAAACTGGATTAAAATCTTGTATAAATCCCAGATGGTTGTAACTAATGGCAGAACTTCAGAACGTTTCACTCTGCCCAGGGGCACCAGACAGGGATGCATCACAGAATCAGATCAACATTCATGGCATACAGATTCAAACAGCAGCACATCACATGAGCCTCTACACATGCAATGTTCTGTTGTGCTTACAAAATCCATCACAATCCATATCAGAGGTCATTACATTAAGGTTTTCTGACATGACTTTTTAGTCAACTGGCCTAAAAGCACCATTCTGCCATTAACCGTAGCTAACCGGAATGCTGGAAGTCTTACCACCGCTGTCATCCGCACACAGCAAAGTACAATATCTACAGTATGTCACGCACGGGGTGAACCCAGAACAGTTCTTTTCTCCTTAGACTGAAGCTGAGCAAGCACAATGTGGTGCTCTTCCGATCCGAGTCCTTCCCTTTCTCAGAAAAATTACTGTTCAGTAACACAGCAAATGCTGCAGCTCTGACAGCTTAGTGGGATGTAACCTCTGCTTCCATCTCCCCAATCCTACCCTGTAAGCACAGGTCAATTTGGTCTGATCCAGACTTCCAGATTAACCAGAAATCACTCATCTTCAATCACTGGAAGCAAAATGGAAACCAAAGGAGTCATATTTACACCACATTTTTAGGGACAATAATTTTACGAACTTTGAAGACATCAGTAGACCTGTACAGCATCAGTCTGTCACACCGTTTTCCCTACTGCCAAAAAATGACATAAAATCTAAAATCTCAGTGCAGAATCAATTTCTCAATCCGCTGCCATTGAATGGAGGTTTAAAGCAGACGGGCTGTGCAAGGACACCACTCAACAGAGCTAATAAAATAATTAATAAATAATTAATAATTAATACACTAACAGCATCACATCTACCTGTCACCGATCAGGGACCACCGATGCAGCTTCTTGGATCCGGATGTGTGATGAAACCATATTAACACCATGCAACTTATAAACTATCAAATTATCAGTTGAACATATTTAACACAACAGAGGATGTCTACACTTTCATATGGAGATACTCCAGTTTACCAGTTCAGGACAGGGGTGGTTCAGGAATTATCATCTTTCATAAGTTGCAGCTTTCTGCTGCCCCCAGCGTTCTGTATACTTATTTGGTGACACTTCAGTTTTGGACCAGTCAGCTGAAAACACCGCCCCAATACTTGTTGCTCAAACTATCAGCAAGAAAACCATACCTGTAAAGAGGAATTCTGATAATAAGATCTGACTTTTCATAATAGATGAGTCTTATTGAACAAATTGCAGGAATCCGTAAGAAAAGTTGGAACTCGGTCCTTAAATCTTTAAACTTGCCAGGAATTTGTATTTAAATATATTTAAGCTTGTATAAAACAAAACTTTGGGACAGGAAGTATTACACCAGACCCCCAGCTGTTTCCAGGCATCAATCACGCGCAGGTGCTTAAAAATTCTCACCTACTTCCTCCCTATGGGTGCTGTTTCTATAAACCGACCACCACCCCACCTCCACCTCAACAGGGTGGCTGAACAACCTCATTCGGCAGCAGGTGTGAGCCCTCAAGTGGACTCCAGCCCCCAGTTTGCAGTACACCAAGCATCCTTTCAAAAGCTGCCTAGGGGGCAATGGGTGGTTTTGGGCTTCTCAATACTTGCATATGTCTGTTGCATCGATGGCTGTTCGACAACAAACAATTGTTGATTTGTGATTCTTAAATGTACAGCATGACCACAAAACATTACACTAGTTGGTTCTGCTCGAGAAAAAGGCACGAACCAGCTCCTCTGCATCTTGTCTAGACAAAATTCATCTCAGTTCCCCTATGTTTCTCAAATGGAGGACTGCGTGGCATGAGGGATCTTGGCACACTCTTGGCACTCTTGGTCTTGGCAAAAAAGCATTACTACAAGAAGATACAAATACAAGCGAGCCAGGAAGAACACAAAACAATACCAAACATCTAAAGCCATCACAGTACAGCCATCATCCGTATCCCATCAGTCCCATTACACATTGAAGTGTAACTATCAATGCAGTGATGTGGATTCGGCTCGACGGGGCCGTGCTACAGCACACCACAAACACACGACCTCTTTAAAGCAGCAACACGAAAAACAGAAAAAGTTTTTATGTTGAATAAAACATTCAAATAACTTCCAACACGTTCAGAAGACCTACAAGTTGTGAGATCGTTGTGCAAAATGGACACCTATAACAGAGTATCATCAGCATTCCACTGAGAGCTGACATTACACTTCAGAGTAATATAACTCAGTAGTAGAATATAGAAAGGAGCCTAACACAGAACCCTGAGGGACACCGAATTGGACTTTAGACAAAAATCAAGAGAACTTCAGCCCAAAATGTTGGTGATTAGAGAAGTGCAAACAGAACCAGGAAGTCTACTAAGATATTGTGGTGAACAGTATCAAATGCCCCGCTCAAGTCCAGCAACATTATAACTGAAGTATGCCCAGCATCATAAGAAATAAGGATATCATCAACAACATGTGTTAAAGCTGTCTCAGTCCTATGACCAGGGTGAAAACCACACTGAAATTTTTCAAGCGCTCAGTACCTGAGACATTTGCAAATGAGATGTTCTGGGAGATGATTGGCTGTTTTGTTCTCATCCCTGCAGACAAAATTCCTATCTTTTTGTAGGACACCGGTTTAGCATGTCTGACAGGTCCTGCAGCCTTTATGGAAATAGCTTGTTTGTGAAAGGGAGAGAAATGTTTGCTCTGGAGTCCTTGTGTTTAGCCCTAAGGTGTAGGGGTGGGTCTCAGTAAATTTGCATCTGTGGTTTCATAGTCAAGGCCAAAACACAAACCCAGGATGGTACTGGAGTCACGTGCAGAGTTTAGTCAAACATTCACATACCAGCTATGGAAATCGAGGCAGGAGGAGAGGACTGGACAGGTTGCACCTAAGAGATCAAGGATCAAGGAGCAAATTTATTGATGCCAACTAAAAAAAAATCTGCAAAACAAAAAAGGCAAAGACCTACTTCACCTAACAAGTGATATCAGATATGAACGTTCGCTGGTTAGAAGAGAAGAAGTCTGTGATCCCCAGTAGACCTGGAGATCGCAACAATGTGGTCCACGCCAAAAAGACAGGCCTTCCCAGCAATGCAAGACACACTTTTGTATTTACAAAAATTCCTCCTCCAAAAGATGGAGGAGGCTTTAGATATGTCACACAGTGATGTGTTACTTCATATGTTACTTCTGCATCTCAGACGCTACAAGAGAATCAAACTGAAGTAAAGATGGTTAATCACAGTCTAATGAATTATTGTTTAGGGCGAACATATTAAAAAGTGTTTAAAGGCAGATTAGTTCACAAGGAAGCACCGATTCAACACACAAACATGATTATGAACATCAGGTAACTAAACCATCAAAAGAGCATAATAACAAACACATCCCTATATTGACTCTTTGGGTAGTTTTTTTTGCAAAAGTCACAGTTGAAGCTATAATGGATGAAAAAGGTAGGGGATGAAATCTCTCTTATATAGTTACAAGACACTGCATCTCCTCCTCCATCCTTTCTCCCCACAGTCCCATTTGAGTGTCTGTTCTTTCTGAATGCGTTTCACTAACAGAAACTTATTTTCACTCCACAACAGAAAAATTGTAGAAATTAAGAAAGAAAATGCAATTAACAATAAATCAAAGCAACATTCCAGGAAATGTTTGGAACTGAAAATTTGTATCTCATATGTCTGCAGCACAAGCTATATGTATATTTCACTACAAAAATGCAAAGGGTTTAATGTGATGGTTAACAAAGTAAACTTTTTATGTCGTGCAAATGGACCACATATTGCTGCTCAGTTTGCTTAATTGTGAGCAAATGTTTCTTTGGCCAAAGAATTTTGTCCATATGAAATTCAAAGGCTCTGCTTCTTGCTTCCGCAAAGCTGTTTTCTTAACTTTAATATCAAAAGTCATTTCATTTATCTCTCTCAATAAGTGAATGAAGGAGAATTAAATGTTTCTGAACACAGTTACTGTGTTTATAAGCAAGGTATCTACATTCCATTCATTACACAGATATTCAATTCAGTTCAGTTTATTTGTGTATAGCGCTCTTGTCAGCAGGATAACAAAGGAAGGAAATGACACAATATAGATTATCCACTGTCATATAGAAAGTTTGATGTCCAGGTAAGCCAGCTGGCAACTGAGGAGACAAAAACAGACAAGTCCCAACAGCGACAAGGAAAAGCAAAAGAATTTGCTTAGTCCAAACATCAGCGGCTGCCTACCTCTGCAGGACATTCTTTTGGAGTGATATGTGTAAGAAGAAATATTCTACTTAGCAGTGACAATATCTCTTCAGCACACGATTTCTTCATCAACCGTGAAAAGCAGAATCAGTGTATGATACTGCTGGAGATTACAATACCAAAATCTATATCAGTGGCTTCCGGGAAATGTGTTTCACATGGGCAAAATAGAGCAAAAAACATACGTGGTTACCTGCATGTCCTTTGGTGTTGAAGACATTGCGTTGTGTTTGTTTTGGGTGCCTGTATGACGATTTGTGTTGTGTCTCAGTGCCTTCAGTGTGAGTGAGTAGTCATCGAATAGAAAAAGCCCTGAGAAACAATCAAATGTCTCACAGGAACAATAGGGAGAAAGATCCTAGTGCGATATAATAAGATAATTTTGAGGTTCAAGGTTTGCTTATACAGATGTACATGAGAGACCAAAATGTAGTTTCTCCTGGACTGTGGTGACAATACACTAAACAGAATGACAGAGAAGATACAGATAAGTAGACAAGTAAATAGATAAATGCATGCATCTAAACCAATGATAAATAGATTCTGTCAGTGGTATAGATGCAGTAACATCCAAGCAGTGCTGGAATTATTCATCTGCAGAGAAAAGGTGTAAATAAGAGAAGCCCCAGATTCATGGTGATTTGGTGGTTAAACCAGCCTTGTTTGATGGGTGAATGGAGAGAAACGTGTGTTTGGTGGCACGTTTAACCCTGAAGTCTGGTGCACACTGGTGAACGGAGGGTTTGCTGATGACTTTATTTTAATTTGTAGTCATATTTATACAAGTTGTTCCAGTGATCTGCAGAAGTTGAAAATGTTGCCCAACGTGTTTCGCTCTCAGTCTGACGCAAACCATCTGGAATCAAAGGAGATAAAAAACTAATATGAAAAAAATTGCTGGTCGAACTATGAACCCAACCCAAGCTGGTTCTTGGAACATATTACAAAGTACAAATGTCCACAACATGGGTGTTGCTGTAATACTTCATACCTACTGGCAGACTGCTATGTTGCTGCAGCCAAAATACTGGCCACTTGCCATAAATGTTCCCCTACAGAGGCAAAGAGCAAAAAGAAACAAATGTAAAAAAAAATTGTTCCATCTAACAAAGACTTGAACGTTCAAAGACAGATCAGACACCGCATGTGGGGCAGCAGATAGTTTCATGCTTAAAGCCACCACCTTTGGACCTGCAAACTCCAAGTTCAGATCTCACCTTCTGCTGTATAAACAGGAAGGTTAGTAGTACCTGAATGTCGCAAGCTGCTTACGTGTAAGCAGTTGAATGACGTTTCATAGATGTTCGCACGTTGTTGCTGGTGGCAACATTTCTTAAATGTCTCTCGTGAACCAACTACCTGAGATAAAAAAAACTGCTCTGAACTATCCAGTGTTAAAGTCCCTTGCAGTGAAACTCAAACACTCCTCCCAGTCTAGTTTCAGCCCAGCACAGTATCTTATAAGCAGAACCAGGAAGGTCCTCCTCCTCCTGCACCTTGAAGTAGTTAGGAGAAAAGAAGCTGCATTCTCTTTCTTGCATAGCAAAATGGCACAAGCTGTAGATCTCCTGTATCAGGATCATCTAAGCTGTCCAATCTGTCTGGATCTACTGAAGCATCCTGTGACAATAAATTGTGGACACAGTTACTGTATGAACTGCATTAAAGGCTGCTGGGATCAGGAGGATCATGCTGGTGTCTACAGATGTCCTCAGTGTGGACAGACCTTCACCCCAAGACCAATTCTGGGCAGAAACACCATCCTCGCTGAAATGGTGGAGAAACTGAAGAAGACAAGACTCCAGGCTGCTCCTCATGTTCAGTGCTCTGCTGGACCTGGAGATGTGGTGTGTGATGTCTGTACTGGGAGGAAGAACAAAGCCATCAAGTCCTGTCTGGCGTGCCTGGCTTCATACTGTGAAACTCACTTCAAACTTCATAATGAACTCAACCCAGGAAACAGGCACAAAGTGATTGATGCCAGTGGAAAACTTCAGGAAAAAGTCTGTTCCCACCATGACAAACTGCTGGAGGTCTACTGCCGTACCGATCAACGGTGTATCTGTTATCAGTGTGTGATGGATCAACACAGAGGACATGATACAGTCCCAGCTGCTACAGAAAGGAGTGAGAAACAGGTAAGAACTCTAAAATCTCAGCTCTTCACTAATGGCTATAATTAGATCTGCTATGGATGAATAGAAATGTATTTTTTCAGATTTCCATATTGTTAAAAAGCATGAATTACACACCAGCCAGTTATGACCAGAGGTGGGTAGAGCAGCTAAACACAATACTCAGTTAAAAGTACTGCTACTTTAAAAAAGTACTCAAGTAAACATAAAAGTACCCATCTAAAATTTTAAGTTCACTAAAAGTAAAAAAGTATCAGGTCAATAAAACTGCTCTGCTTTGATTCAAAGGAACCACAAGCAACGTTGACACCTACAATGTGCAGTTTCAATTCATCTTTTCGATAAATAAAATCTGTCATGGCAATACAAGTAGACATTGTCTTTCACACTGATCAAATAAATACGGAATAAATATAAAACCTTTGTCTGCTGGACATTATTATTAACCAGCCCCTTGGTTCAGGTTGACTTTGTGTGGTTTTGCATGCGTTCAGTGAGCTTCGGTAGCTTTAGTGGAGCAATTCATGGGAAAGTAACTGGATCAAGTAAACTACAGCAGAAGCAGGGCTTCAAGCTCATGTAGCTGAAGTGCAAGGTGATACCTCTAACCACAATGCCACCTGTAGGCCTAACAGAAGTGATAGCACTTGTTTGCCATTTAGCTGATACTGTTGTACAAGGTGATTTATAGTTTTTTACCAGTAGAAACAGCAGGACATTTATACCACAGATGCTGTGGATTAAATCCTGTCTTTAAGGCAAGAAAGCAGTGGGAGGTCTAAGCTTTAACCAGAACATAAGACAATCCGAATTCCAAACGTGTGAAAAATGGCCAGTCACCTCAGATATTCAAAATCCAAAAATTAATTTATCCACATTCTACAAACAATTTATCAGCCTAATTTTTATAGGAATCCAGCTTGTCAGTTTTTCATATAAGGCGTTCCCACAAATGCAACATGCAAGTTTTCCTCGTCTTACAACATACTCAACATATGACGGACTGGCACTTACAATGGACAACAAATAGATAAAATTATGAAATGGACAAATAATGTCCAAAAAAATCATTTTTAATGATTTCCAGAATTGTGATAAGCAAATGAGCATCTTGTAGCTAAATAAAACGTGTATACATGAACATCTTGGGGTATAAAATATGCTATACCTGTAAAGTACATGTACGACATTGTAATGTAATAATAGCATCTGCTAACAGTCATACAAAAATATAAACAGGGCTACAAAGAAAAAATAATCTGAAGATGTTATGAAACTGCATTAAAACATTGCACAGTTGTACTATCCATGTGTGACATCAGGTATCTTCTCACAGCTCCTTGACCGTGGCCCTTCCCCTCTCCTTTTTCCCTCCTTTTCGCGACTAACACATTATACAACGTACAGCGTTAGTTGTTCTCACTATTATATCAGACAAAGACATGGCATGAATGTTTACATTTATAAACAACTGACAGAACTGAACTTGCAACAAAAACATCCTGCAACTGATGCTGCACAGCACCACCTCCACCTCCTGTGCCAGCCGCACTCCTGACTGATGATGGATAGTACTGAACGCTGTACTAAATACTGAAAATATACAGTACTGTGGCCTGAAATAAAACAAAATAAGTAAAAAAAAATTGACAGATGATTGACAAGGAGTTTATATATGGTGTACAACACACTTAGAAATAGTCATTGTGATCTAACTTATAACCAGTGCTGACAAATTCCTCCATTAGACAGATTTACTCCTCTGTTGCACCACAACGTTAGTAAACTAACTTGATTTGATCAAATATGTCCGCAGAATAACTGTTGATGACAAACCTGGGCTTCATTTCCCATGACAGAAACGTGAACCCAAAGATCCAGCAGCAAATTAGAAGTGACGGTCATGATACACATGATGATAGGAGCATATAATAATGGATAGAAGAAAGAAAACATTTTTTTTTCTTCCTGCAGAACATGCTGGGGGAGACACAGAAGAAATTCCATCAGAGACTTGAGCAAAGAGAGAAGGAGGCAGACGAGCTGAGACAGGCTGTGGATTCAATCACAGTGAGTATGGACCAGAGGAGAAGACAACACCTGGTTGCTGCTGGAAGAGCTGTTTCAGGGCTCAGTCAGGGCTCCTCCAGTCACACAGTGAGGAGAGCAGAGTTCAAATGTCTCTCTGTGTGTCTCTAACAGCGCTCTGCACAGGCAGCAATGGAGGACACTGAGAAAATCTTCACTGAGATGATCCACTCCATTGAGAAGAGGCGCTCTGAGCTGAAAGACCTGATCAGAGCTCAGGAGAAGGCTGCAGTGAATCAGGCTGAAGGTCTCCTGAAGCAACTGGAGCAGGAGATTGATGAACTGAGGAAGAGACACTCTGAGCTGGAACACATTTCACGCACAGAGGATCACATCCATTTCCTACAGGTAACATCACTGCTTCTGGGACACATTTATATGATGCAGTTAAAGGATGTGAGTTGGAGATGCTGGTTTCACTGTTCTATCTGTGTGTGTAGAGTTTCCCATCTCTCTGTGCACCTCCTGGACCTGTAGACTCACCCAACATCACCGTGACCCCACATTGCTCTTTTGGAGATGTGAAGAAAGCTGTTTCTGACCTAAAGCTCCAAGTAGATGAAGCGTCCAAGAATACATTCATAGGGATCTCCCAAACTGGTTTGAATATTTTTTATTTTATCATTATTTGCTTATTTCTTTTTAACACATATGTGAGAAATTTTTAATCCATGCACACATTTTTTGAGCAACTCATAATGCAAATACGTGGAAAGTTGAAATTTGTTTTGTGGATTAATCCACACGTCTCCCATCTATGTGTCTGTCAACACAGTGAGAGAAGTCCATATTGTTGGGGCCTCAAAGCCCAGCCCACGTGAGTGTGTGTTCAGTGAAACTCTGATCAGCATCTCCATGACAGTAGAAATGAAACCATACAGTAAACACACATATACACAGGACCAGAGGTAAATCCCACCACTCACCTCTCTGCTTTTCTTCATCTTTTTTTTTTTAGTGAAAAATCTCCCACAGACTCCAGAAACCAGGAACAGAGAAGAGTTTTTACCCTGTGAGTTGGTCCACAAACTCTCAGATAGAGACACTGACACACAAACACAAAAACACATGTGCATGTAGTTATGATTAAACTATACAATATTGATTGAGTTCTCTGAATATTTTTTGAGAACACGTGTGTGACTGTCAGTAGGTTTATGTTTGTTTCTTCTTGCATGGTTTAGAGAAAAAATAACACTGATGAACCATTTCCTTAGCATAGTGGTGGGGCTTTTCCATGCCTCAGTGATCCTCAGGAGGACCTTCTGCCTCCTGGAGCCTTATGCTTCTGGTTGGGTCCCTTTTGTTGAGCAGGTCTAAGATGGTCAAGAAAAAGAATGGTCAGGGTTAAACTTAGGGTTAGGATAAGGGTTAGGGTTAGGATAAGGGTTAGGGTTAGGGTTAGGGTTAGGGTTAGGGTTAGTGGGTGAGTGAATGAGTTCACCGAGTCCATTGTATATTTCATGAGTCAGACTTTTTGCATATGACCAAAGTCATATGTGTCTGTTACAGAAACTTACTGAACTGAAAATACATTTCTTTTCTTACCTGAGTAGAAGGCCATAAAGTGGTTGCCAAAGGCTAGACTAATCTCCTGATTTTTTATAAGTTTAAAATGACATAGTAAATAACCAACAGTTTCTATATACTATTTGCATATTAAATTCAGGTTATTGCCATTTTACTTTATCCACAGTAAGGACTTACCTTTGAAATCTGCTTTTAATATGGTGATGAAAATGAAGATCAATTCATCATAAAATCTCTTCTGTTTCTTCTCCATTAGATGCCTGTCAGCTCAGACTGGACACAAATACGGTGCATAAACACCTCTGTCTGTCTGAGAGGAACACAGCAGTGACCTGGAAGAAACAGCTCCAGTCATATCCTGATCACCCACATAGATTTGACTGCTGGTACCAGGTTCTGAGTCGACAGGGTCTGTCTGGGCGCTGTTACTGGGAGGTTGAGTGGGGTGGAGATGATGGGGTTTATATAGCTGTGGCATATAAAGGAATCGGTAGGAAAGGATGGGGCAATGAATGTGGCCTTGGATACAATGACAAGTCTTGGAGTTTGGACTGTTCTCCCTCCACTTACAGTTTATGGCACAACAATAAAAAGACTGAAATACCTGTCCGAATTTCTTCCAGAATAGGAGTGTATCTGGACCACAGGGCAGGAACTCTTTCCTTCTACAGGGTCTCTGACACAATGACCCTCCTGCACAGAGTCCAGACCACCTTCACTGAACCCCTCTATCCTGGGTTTTGGCTTAGTTTGGCATCTAAAGTGAAATTGTGCTCTTTAAAATAAGAGCAAAAAATGAGGTTCTGAATTCAAACTGAAGGAGGAATCATGTGTGAACTTGTATTGCTATTAACTACATCCATTTGCTGTTCCAGGTACAGTAGTTTGTATTCACCAAAATGTTTAACATGAATATGAGTGTTTCAGAGTATATCTATAATAGCCATAGACAATGCAGGGTGTCTTTGTTCCAAAAGTGATATACGATGTTGAGACTCACTGAAAATCAAAATCAAAAACAGCCTGGGTTTATATATTATACAAAGGATAGGAGTTCAGAATGTGTACATTAACCATGCAGAATATGCATGAATATATATTAATTGTACAAAAACCATAACTGACGTATTGCTAAACTTACGAAAAACAAAGATGGCTCTTAAAGAACAAGATTCTAAGTGCTGTAGTGTTTGTATCCTCAGTTCCTACTCGCAAATACACTCAGCATCATATTTAGCTTATATTTATACTTTAAAACATGTGGATCCACGGGCCAAAAACGGGAAACTAAATTATGTCATGATTCTGACTTTTTTTGATGCCTGGAAAATTCTACTTCACTATATATAGTTTTATCTCCTCTGGTCAAAACATGCAAAAGATACCATAGTTTCTCGGGACATTCTATCAGTGCAGATTCTAAACCTTCACTCCATAATATCACAGTCATGTAAAAGTATATTACCAGCTACACTATAGCAGATTGGTTCATACCCCTTCAGTTTGACTTCACATTTGTATTTCTGCATTTTGCAGATGCTTTTCTCCAAAGAAATGTACAGCTCAAAGTAAACAAAAGTGCACCACACAACAGACAGAGGACTTATATACACAGTTATTTAAGCACAACAGAGCCTTTGTCATAGTGTACATATTCAAGTAGCTTCCTACTGGAGTGATATGCAAGTATGAAAATATGTTCAGAAAATGTAGCCAATGGTGAAGGAAAAAATTATAAAGGGTTCAGAAGTTCATGAGGGAAATAGGTCCTAAAGTGTTTGGGGCTCTCGTCAAACATCTGGTGGTACCAGACCATGATACCAGACCTTCATTTTGGGCCACTTGAAACACTGTGTTCTTGCTGAAGTGAGGGACAGGATCAGATTTTGGAATGAAAGTTCTTTGAGTGTCTTCTAGACAATAATCAGTCTTTTACTTGTTGCCGGCAGCTACAGAACGCCACTAGGGAGAGAAGGTATGGGGTCAAACAACTTGTGACATATTCTGTAACAGCTGAAGAGGCTTGCTGGAAGAGGCCAGAAGGTCAGACAAAAGATGTCACCATAGGCTGCACAAGGAGCTTTGTAGAGTACAGTGTGAGGTACAAGCTGATTTGACAGATGTTGCAGAGGATATGTCTGCAAGAAGAAATTGCAACTTCAGTGTCTTGGGAGAAGGAAAGACTGGAGTCAATTGTTAGCTTCTGACAATGGATGAAGATGAAGTCAACACACTGTCCAGTG
The DNA here is from genome assembly GCA_900497675.1 of Arapaima gigas. Lineage (NCBI taxonomy): Eukaryota > Metazoa > Chordata > Actinopteri > Osteoglossiformes > Osteoglossidae > Arapaima > Arapaima gigas. The sequence goes on from UFQX01000658.1 coordinate 20,984, forward strand.
AGACAAAGAGTTCTTCATGAGGGGAACAGCTAGCAGGGAGGTAGGAAATGGTTGCGAACGGTTGTCCATGTAGATATGTCAGAGAGACACACTGCAGCGTGGGAGGATTCACTAGGATCAGAGAAGTCTTTGAAGGTGATGATCGCACCATTGAAAGCGGAATAAACAGAGAAGATTAAAGGAGATTAGCTGAAGGAAGATAGTCTGGAATAGATTAGAGGTGATCAGATCATGATAGTAGCTGGTTGTATAGTGTAACACCAGAAGGTTGGAGGTTTTGGTTCAGACAGTAGTTGAAATATGGAAACTAGTAATACTTTTAGCGGGAAAGTCAGAGAAATGATGGAAGGAGGACATTGTGGCAAAAAGGAGGGGGAGATTTTATGTAGGCTGCAGCAAAAAGTCACAACTGGCAAAATTCTAGAAGGGCTAAAAGTAGGAACAATGATAGGATATCAGAAAATGAGGAAGTCATCTGAAGCATGAAGAGGAGTGACAGAGAGGGCTGGCAAGCCACAATTTTGGGTGAAGACATGATGAAAATGGTTGCCATACTAGAGTGGGCCTGTGGATTGAGACACTGATAGGTCAAATGACTGTGAAAGTGCTAGAAGGTTATCACCTTGAGCGTTCCGAGGATGTATGTTGATGTCATTCACAGCATTGGAAGGATCAAGAGAGTTTCCCATTGAGAAGGACTTCAACAAAATGCCAAGATCATTCTTCAGGTAGCCAAAGAGGCCAAGAGGCTGGTAGAGTATAACTACAGGGTGTGATAGAGCAGGTCTTCCATGGTTTAATGTCTACAGGAAACATACAGTTAAGCTAATGATATGTATGGGTGAGTAAGATACAAGTACAATGAATCTGCATTATTGTGAAACTCACTTTGGGTAAAATGACTCAGTCCTTGTTGGGTATTTAGGGGGTTCATTTTCTGTTTGAGGGAGACTGATGTAGATGCCAACAGATAGTCTTCGTAGATTCTGTGAAGTAGAGAGTACTTTTGTAAATATTGTGTTTAGTATCTATCTGTTTTCTTTCACTTGTTTCACACTTAATAAACACCTGTGGAATGAACTGGCCAGAAGTTGTGGTGACTTCCCAGCAGTTACAGACAAACCTGCAGGAAACAGGTTCACAGTTCACTCAGATGTAAGGTGTCATGAGAGTGCAATACTTTGAAACTGTCTACCACTACTCTCTTATAAAGATTAATATGAAAGAAATCCAGCATTTTTATTTAAAATACTGTAAAGACTCACCTCAGGCACATTACGGATGGAGCATTCGGGATTCAAGACCATGTGAATACAAACTTTATCTCTGCGTGGCATGTTTCAACGACAGTGGTTCATGAACACCACGACATGCACGTCCCCAGAATTCCATAGCACATTAAAGGGTACCAAGGTAACCCTTGTATCGCCCCACAGTGGAAGAACACATCAACCATGCACATACAGCAGCAGATTATGGGCACCGCAACTTTGCCCACCCTTACAATATTGCAGCAAGCCATCTCAGCAACGTTAATGGTGGTAGGGGTACTAATGAGATTCTCAAAAAATGGGATTCACGAACATGTTCTTGATGATACCGCGCTATGTCTCGGTGTTACAGACTGCACAGACATGTGGGTCAAAGCACCCAAAAAACACAGAACGCTACTGGAGTATAAAAAAAGGCTGGCCATATATGTAGAGGTTCTGGATATATTTCCTCAGATAAATAATCAACCCTTAAAAAACCCTCAGAAGTACTGTGGAATAGATAGGTGTTACATCGCTTCTGCATTCTCTGGGTTTGGCTTAACACCATGACTTGGGAAATTCTAAATCTTGTCCCAGCAGTTGTTTGGAATGGGGTACAAGCTGTACAAGTATATAGCCAGTAACACCTGAGTCGCATTATAATGCACAGTAGTTACTGGCTGGCAAACAAACATGCTGTTCCTGCTCAGGATCTTCTCATTATGCAAAGTCACACTGCAGATGCAAAAAAAGATGGGAGAGTTGCACTCAACTATCCCAGGCAAGTATGAGATTCAGCTGAGAACTTATTGACATTGAGGTTACCTTAGTCAACTTAGATATTATTAACGGGCGGTAGTGGTCTAGAATAATCTGAGAAAGATCTGGATGTCGACTGAAAATAAATACAACAGTCATACATCTTACATCTTTTCAGTTAATAACACCCTTCCTTGAAGACCATTGATTTGAAGAGACTAATGTTATCTTGTGTAAGACCCTTTCACATGAACAATATTCAGAGTACAGAGTTACTGCATGAAACGTCCAGGTTACTGTGCTCCTCACAGTGTGTTTCACTCCAACACTGTCCCTTTAACAAAGAAAAACCATGCTGTTCCTCTTACCGTCATACCCTGAACCAGTTCACCTAATTTGAAAGGTATGCTACCGGTCTAGATTAGTTTTAAAAGGAACTTGCGATTCAAGGGACAAAGCACAATATATAAATGTTTAAACAATATTTCAGGGTTCCTTGCATATTCCATATTCTGTATGTATCATCTCTTAACAAACTATTCCTTAAACATCAGCCAATAATAATACATGGGTCAGGTACAGTCCAAAATTTTCTAGTTTTATTTTCAGTAACAGCTAAACTCGAACATTTAACTTGGCTTCCGCATTTCTGGTCTCAGTCCAAGGCTACACCTTCTATAGCAGAATCAGGAAGATCCTCTTACTGGCAAATAACTCAACTACCTGAGTTTACAAACTACCCAGAAGTATCCAGCGATAAAGTTCCGTGCAGCGAAACCCAAGTGCTCCTCCCAGTCTAGTTTCGGCCCAGCTCTGCCCCTTAAACAGCAGAACCAGGAAGGTCCTCCTCTTGTTGCACCTTGAAGAAGTTCAGAGAAAGTAAATTAAACTCTCGCTGTAAACCAAAATGGAAAAATGTGATGATCTTCTATATGAGCATTTAAGTTGTCCAATCTGTCTGGATCTACTGAAGGATCCAGTCACTAGTCCCTGTGGACACAGTTACTGTATGGACTGTATTGAGGGCTGCTGGGATCAGGAGGATCGTGCTGGTGTCTACAGCTGTCCTCAGTGCAGGCAGACCTTCAACACAAGACCTGTTCTGGGCAGAAGCACCATGTTGGCTGAAGTGGTGAAGAAACTGAAGAAGACAAAACTGCAAACTGCTCCTCCTGATCACTGTGATGCTGGACCTGGAGATGTGGAGTGTGATGTCTGTATTGGGAGGAAGTTGAAAGCTGTCAAGTCCTGTCTGGTGTGTCTGGCTTCTTACTGTGAAACTCACCTCAAAGTCCATAATGAACTCAACCCAAGAGACAGACATCAACTAACTGATGCCACTAGAAAACTTCAGAACAGGATCTGTCCTCATCATGACAAACTGCTGGAGGTCTACTGCCGTACTGACCAGCAGTGTATCTGTCTGCTGTGTGTGATGGATGAGCACAGAAGACATGATACAGTCTCAGCTGCTGCAGGAAGGACGGAGAAACAGGTAAGAACACAGTAAAACCACAGTTCTTCACTAATGGTTATAATAAAAAATTTCTGTTGATCTAGTGTTACAAGAGTTACAAATATTTTTTTAACAAGTTGAGGCGTATAAGAATATTCTTTACTATTGATATAAAAGTGTCCATAAAACATAAAGCAAACAATTGTCATCCAGTCAAAATCTTGTTGTCAAAATATCCAGTCCCGGGTTTTCAAAGGCCATCACTACTGCTATAATATTTCATAATATAATTCACCCTGTAGAACCGGCTGGGGGTGACACTGAGGGAATTTCAGCAGAGAATCAACCAGAGGGAGAAGAAGGTGCAGGAGCTGAGAGATGCTGTGGATTCAATCACAGTGAGTATGGACCAGAGGAGAAGACAACATCTGGTTGCTGCTGGAAGAGCTATTTCAGGGCTCAGTCAGGGCTCCTCCAGTCACACGGTGAGGAGAGCAGAGTTCAAATGTCTCTCTGTGTGTCTCTAACAGCGCTCTGCACAGGCAGCGGTGGAGGACACTGAGGTGATCTTCACTCAAATGATCTGCTTCATTGAGAGGAGGCGCTCTGAGCTGAAAGACCTGATCAGAGCTCAGGAGAAGGCTGCAGTGAGTCGGGCTGAAGGTCTCCTGAAGCGACTGGCGCAGGAGATTGATGAACTGAGGAAGATACACTTTGAGCTGGAACACATTTCACGCACAGAGGATCACATCCATTTCCTACAGGAAACATCACTGCTTCTGGGACACATTTATATGATGCAGTTAAAGGATGTGAGTTGGAGATGCTGGTTTCACTGGTTCTATGTCTGTCTGTAGAGCTTCCAGTCTTTCCGTATCTCTCCTGGACCTGTAGACTTACCCAACATACCTGTGACCCGACACAACTCTTTTGGAGATGTGAAGAAAACCGTTTCTGATCTGAAGATCCAAGTAGATGAAGCATGCAAGAAAACCATCACAGAAATCATTGAAGCAGGTTTGTACAGAAATACTTTATTTCTGTGGAATTCTATTATTTATAGTCACACTATTCATCTATTCAAATTTTAGTTTGTACTGTGAATTAATCCACATGTCTCTCATCTGGGTCTCTGTGTACACAGTGAAAGAAGTTCACATTGTGGAGGAATCAAAGCCCAGTCCACGTGAGTTTGTGTTCAGTGAAACTCTGATCAGCGTCTCCATGACAGTAGAAATGAAACCATACAGTAAACACACATATACACAGGACTAGAGGTAAATCCCATCACTCACCTGTCTGCTTCTCTTCATCTCTTCACAGTGGAGGACATCCTGCAGACTCCAGAACCCAGGAGCAGAGAAGAGTTTTTACGCTGTGAGTCTGTCCACAAAACTCTCAAATTCATGCACCGTCCAGAAATCAGAAATCAGTCTGAGGAAAACAAAGGAAGTTTTAGGATAAAAATGACTTGAGTATGAAGTAGTCAAGTTGATTATAATATATATTTTTTATATTCTTAACCAACATCAGGTTATATTAATAGTTTCATAATGACAAACGTTTAAATATATGGCAGCCAGCTTACATATATTATACAGTGTGTGTGTGTGTGTGTGTGTGTGTTTATATATCATCTGAGAAGTGTTTCGGTTCGGTGCACTCAGGCCAGGGTATCTGTAGGCAAAATTTATCTCAGTTTAAGCAAAATGTCCCAGCAGACCCCCTTTGGATCGTAGCTTATTCCATAAAAATCATTTGAAATGATTTGATAGGAATTTTCTCTTCAACACTCTTAGGTAAGCCCTCAGTTTCAAGATTGTAGTATAAACCTCCTCTTTTCCCTTTTGTATAAACTGTATACTTGCCTGTTAAATTACTTATACTTCAATTGTCATAATATGACAGTAAAGTAAAATAAAAATGAAGATCAGCTCACAGCAAAACTTTGGCACTTTCCTCCATCAGATGCCAGTCAGCTCACGCTGGACCCAAACACGGTGAACGGACACCTTGAGCTGTCAGAGGAGAACACAGCGGTGACCTGGAAGGAACTTTTACAGTCATACCCAGATCATCCAGAGAGATTTCAGTATTACCTTCAAGTTCTGTGTAGAGAGGGTGTGACTGGACGCTGTTACTGGGAGGTTGAGTGGAGTGGGAATAGTGGAGTTTGTATAGCGGTGTCATATAAAGGTATCAGTAGGGAAGGAGGTGGTAATGAATGTGGCCTTGGACATAATAGCAAGTCCTGGAGTTTGTACTGCTCTCTATCCAGGTGCTGTTTCTGGCACAATGATGAGGAGACTGAAGTATCTGGTCCCGGTTCCTCCACAATAGGAGTGTATCTGGACCACAGGGCAGGAACTCTGTTCTTCTACGGGGTCTCCGACACAATGACCCTGCTGTGCAGGGTCCAGACCACCTTCACCGAACCCCTCTATCCTGGGTTTTGGGTTGGTTTATCGTCTAAAGTTAAACTGCGTTCTCTTCAACATCAGAGACACAGGTAGGTGGTGCTCTTGAAAGTGGAGGTGCTCTATAGTCACTGTCTCTGGGTTTTATTTCAGATCCTGCACACGCTGACCATTATTCATTTAATCAGGTACAAAGCTGCTTGTTGCCGAACTGGACAAAATAGGGTTGCGCAGAATATTCGTCTAAACATCACAATAAAGCACTGTATGTAAATAATATCTAAATAAACCCTAAAACAACCGGGCCATACACGTTGTTCTCCCGGGCCCGAGCAAAACCGACTTAGTAAATGATAGATAATATATATAAAAATATATAAATAAATATCCTTTCATTTTTCTATGCTACCTCTATGCTACACATTTATTTTATTTTAGATGTTGCTGTAGGTCAGCTTCTAACTCTCCTACTGCTGCCTCTGTTGTCATCTTTTGTCACTTTCTCTTCACATGAAAGTTTAGTTTTCCATGAAATGGTGACCTGCTGATGAGAGTATTTCTATGAACATAAAGCACTGCACAGCACCTTAGGTGTCCTGAGTTATACGTCATAGAATAAATAAAACTGCATCTTATTCTGCAGACTCGGTCTGTAAACTGCGCGACTGTCAAGTGACTCACAACCTTCAAAGGTCTGTATTGCTGCGGATAAATATTTGATGCTGCCGATTCTCTTATTCCTGTAACTTCACTTGTTAAAGATGTCTTTATTGCTACTTAACCCGAAAAGCAATCAATAAAAACACTAGAGATTTGAAGAAATGGCAATTGTCAGCTTCTCATTATGTATAAACTTTATTGAAATATGAGGTGTGTCTTTTATACAGCCAGTCCAGAACAATTCAAAGAGAGAGGCAGTTTTGTAAAAAAAAAAAAATTAATACCATCTTGTGGACCCCTCGGTCCCTGTCCTTTATAGAAGACGTACGAGGGATCAAGGTACAAATACTGCGCTTTTCACATTATTTTCTACATGTTTATTCCTGTCACAACACATCTTGCTTCTGGGTATGGAGTGAACCTGCTTATTTCTACAGGATGATGCCACATTATATGGAAAAAATACGATACAGAATATTCACAAAAGGTCTCTCTGCGTGAGATTGACCACCAGTGACCACAGCAGGCCTTAAAATACAAAGTCGCATAGTTACAAATATCGCAAACATTAAAAACATCCTTAACACTGGATTTCCCCATTCAGCTGTGTCACCTGAAAACAAGGCGTATATAAGACTGCATTTTATCACACACTTTATTAACACCAGGGCCTTTGGCCAGACCTGCTAGTAAAACACGGAATATGGGTTAAATTTTGCAAACTTGACAGAGAACAGAGCGGAAGTTGAGTGTGTTTGAAAGGGTGTTTGTAGCAAATGTGTGTGTGTGTGTGTGTGTGTGTGTGTGTGTGTGTGTGTTGATGATGCTATCTAAACCCTTAACTGTGGCAGATCTGCAGTGTCACGGACCCCTTTATGCAAAAGCACGATACCTTTGTGAGTTTTGTAACAAAACACAGGTGTCAGCATCTCATCTGTTATTGCAAATTGCTTGTCCAGTGCAGTGGCAGGGCAGACACACACACACACACACACACACACACACACACACACACACACACACACATCAACTCACACAACCACAAATAAATTAAATTAGCACACAGTAGGAGTCTCAGTAAGTTCCCTACGTCAAAGACATAAAAGAGGAATGATCGAAACTTCCTTAGGTTTCGTTGCAATACTACTCCCCCCACAGGAGAGCCAGGAAATCACTTCCACTCACCCACATCCAGACATAAAATGAAAGTGAAAGCTTTTATTCTGCATGTTGTAAAATGGAAGAAGCTGCAGTTCAACTGGATCAGGACAGATTTATATGTCCCATCTGTTTGGATCTACTGAATGATCCGGTGACTATTTCTTGTGGACACAGTTACTGCAAGAGCTGTATTCAAAACTGCTGGAATCGGAATAATTCTAGAGGCTACAAATGTCCGCAGTGCAGACAGACCTTCACCCAAAGACCTTTTCTGGGCAGAAACACCATCCTGGCTGAAGTGGTGGAGAAACTGAAGATGGCAGAACGTCAGTCTGCAGTCAGTTATGCCGAACCAGGAGATGTGGCTTGCGATGTTTGTACTGGAAGGAAGCGTAAAGCTGTCAAGTCCTGTCTGGTGTGTCTGGTGTCTCACTGCGAAGCTCATCTCAGTCTGCACGACAAACTCAACCCGGCAAAGAGACACAAGATGATTGATGCCACCAAACATCTTCAGGACAAGATCTGTCCCCATCATGAAAACCTCATGGAGGTCTACTGTCGCACGGATCAGCAGTGCATCTGTTACTTGTGCGGGATGAATGAACACAGAGGACATGATACAGTCTCAACTTCTACAGGAAGGACTGAGAAACAGGTAAGATCTCTAAAATCTTCGCCAATGGCTGAATGCAAACAAGTCTATTGACTTGCCACCATAACAGTTAAAACTGCAAAAAAGTATGCATGTTTCACTGGTGGTATTTATTTCTGGTTCACAAAATGCTAGAAAATTAGGTTGTAAATGTATGATATCTAGATGTGACATCACTCTCCGCACTGTGGAATCGTATTTGCCCCCTTCCCAATGGCCCCTGTTTTTGCACCTTTTCCATATAAAATTTGTTCTGCCATTTTCACTTTCACCTTCTGCTTTTATAGACATTGCTATTGTTTTTAATGCCTTTTCCTTCAAAAACTAGAAAGGTGGCAAACACTTTTTCAGTGCCCTGTATCTGCTGCAGTAAATACTGGATCATCCCACCTCGGCCACGCTGTAGACAGCCAGGGTACAGATGGAGAACTAGAAAAGAGCTTCGGAACACACATTTTTCCAACATTTCATTATTCTTAGAATACAAAGACATGGTCAAGCATAATAAAATGTCAAGGCCTTGAAACAAAAGCGCAGTCCAGGGATCAGCAACGTCACGGTACTGGTGTCTCCCCACTGGTTACCGTATTAACATATGACAGCCACACCATACACTGAAGAACTGAACAATAGAAAAATTTACTTTCACAATTAAATGGCACCAAACACCTTAACTCTTTCTACTTGATTTTGAGGAGCAATGCATCATGGGAGAGCTTACTGCAACAATATATTCAAACATGTGATGTTCTTTGTACAGGGTCAGCTAGAGGAGACAGTGAGGGAATTTCAGCAGAGAATCAACCAGAGGGAGAAGAAGGTGCAGGAGCTGAGAGATGCTGTGGATTCAGTCACAGTGAGTATGGACCAGAGGAGAAGACAACAGCTGGCTGCTGCTGGAAGAGCCACTTCAAGGCTCAGTCAGGGCTCCTCCAGTCACACAGTGAGGAGAGCAGAGTTCAAATGTCTCTCTGTGTGTCTCTAACAGAGCGCTACACAGGCAGCGATGGAGCACACCGGGAAGATCTTCACTGAGATGATCCGCTCCATTAAGAGGACGCGCTCTGAGCTGAAAGACCTGATCAGAGCTCAGGAGAAGGCTGCAGTGAGTTGGGCTGAAGGTCTCCTGAAGCAACTGGAGCAGGAGATTGCTGAGCTGAGGAAGAGACACTCTGAGCTGGAACACATTTCACGCACAGAGGATCACATCCATTTCCTACAGGTAACATCACTGCTTTTGTGACACATTTATATGATGCAGTTAAAGGATGTGAGTTGGAGATGCTGGTTTCACTGGTTCTATGTCTGTCTGTAGAGCTTCCAGTCTTTCCGTGTCTCTCCTGGACCTGTAGACTTACCCAACATACCTGTGACCCGACACAACTCTTTTGGAGATGTGAAGAAAACCGTTTCTGATCTGAAGATCCAAGTAGATGAAGCGTGCAAGAAAACCATCACAGAAATCACTGAAGCAGGTTTGTACAGAAATACTTTATTTCTGTGGAATTCTATTATCTATAGTCACACTATTTATCTATTCAAATTTTAGTTTGTACTGTGAATTAATCCACATCTCTCATCTGGGTCTCTGTGTACACAGTGAATGAAGTCCACATTGTGGAGGCCTCAAAGCCCAGTCCACGTGAGTGTGTGCTCAGTGAAACTCTGATCAGCGTCTCCATGACAGTAGAAATGAAACCATACAGTAAACACACATATACAGAGGACCAGAGGTAAATCCCACCACTCGCCTCTCTGCTTCTCTTCATCTCTTCACAGTGGAGGACGTCCTGCAGACTCCAGAACCCAGGACCAGAGAAGAGTTTTTACGCTGTGAGTCTGTTCACAAACACTCAGATAGACACATACACTCATGCATAAACACTTTTCCATAAACTGAGTTGTGTGTGTTTCACCATGTGGCATTTCCATGTCAATTTGAGTGCAGAATGAGTGAGTGGATGTGCACATTTTAAGGGAACAGGTGTGTTTCAGATTTGTATGATGGTCGACTGGCTTAACTTTTTCCATTCATCATTCTCTAACCTCTCACCTCACATAATCCCTGCTTCTCCATCATTACAAGCGGTATAAAATGACTAACTGCCTGTGATACCTAACATACAGCGTTGTGAAAAGGTATTTGCCCCCTACCTGATCTCCCCTATTGTTCACTAACTGTCATAAACTGTGTGATGACCCTGCCATCTGCTGAATGGAACCCGATGAGATCTTCTGCTGTTGTAGCCCATTCCACTCAAGGTTCGATGTGTCATGCTTTTCTCCCCACCGCTGTTGTAAAGAGGGGTTATTTGACCTACTGTAACCTTCCTGTCAGTTACAAAAAGTCTGGCCATTCTCCCCTGACCTCTCACCAGTAAGGTATTCCCACCCACAGAACTACCACCTACTGGATGGTTTTTGTTACTCGTACAATTCTGTGTTCAGTCTGGAGACAGTTGTGCGTGAAAATCCCAGGAGAGCAGCATATTTTTAATTAAAATAAAAGGACACAAATGGAAAGATAAAGATAAACATAAGCAAAATATGAAGAAATGCCATTTTCATGAATATGTGGTATTCCTGAAAATAAATGTTATATAAGTTATGAATATGTTTGATTTGGGAAAGCAAGAGTTGATGATTGTCAGTTTAAACCTACAGAAGTCAGCTAATACTATGGATTTATTCATCCAATTTTATGGCAAAAGTGACATTACTGGCTTGAGGGAGATCTTAACAGCTTCTCTTCTTTCTCTCCTCCATCAGATGCCTGTCAGCTCACACTGGACTCAGACACAGCAAATAAACTCCTCTGTCTGTCTGAGACAAACACAGTGGTGACCTGTGAGGAACATCAACAGTCATATCCTGATCATCCAGAGAGATTTGACTATTGGCCCCAAGTTCTATGTAGAGAGAGTCTGACTGGGCGCCATTACTGGGAGGTCCAGTGGAGTGGAGATGGGGTTTGTATAGCCATGTCATATAAAGAGATCAAGAAGAAAGAAGAAAGTGATGACAGTTATTTTGGACATAATGACAAGTCCTGGGGTTTTTTTTGCTCTCCCTCTGGTTATTCTCTCCAACACAAACACAAGGAAACTTCAGCATCTGGTCCCAGTTCCTCCAGAATAGGAGTGTACGTGGACCACAGGGCAGGAACTCTGTCCTTCTACAGCGTCTCTGACACAATGACCCTCCTGCACAGAGTCCAGACCACCTTCACTGAACCCCTCTATCCTGGGTTTGTTGTTTGGATGTCATCTAAGGTTAAGCTCTGTCCTCTGAAAGAGAAATCAGAACAGCTGAACTCCAACTAAAGGAGTTTTTGTATTGTACCTTTCCATCATTTTGCTTTTGTGTCCGATGTATTTCGATTATTGCTTAGCAATTATGAAAGTACTGAAATAAGCCAGAGAGCAGCTAGAAATTGTGTACCCTGTGCATGATTATTTTCACTACACACTTACAAATGTATGAGAACTTTATCCTCTATGTAAATCCTGGTTACCACTGTTGCTGTTAATGGAGTGACAACCAGGAAAGGCAGACTTCTCCAGATGGGCTGGATTAGTTTTTTACTGAAGGGACTGAACGTTGCTGGACCACTCCAACCAACCAAACTAAGCTCATGCTGGTTTTTACACTCCGTGTGTGCGCCATATACACACTCGTGTACCGCAGTTTGTCCGTTAGTTCCAATGAGGACCATCTTCACCGGCGTCATTTCGGTGACGATGAAGCCTTGTTGCTGCTGTCGGTGTAATGATTTTTGAAAGTTGTTACAAGAGATGCAAAGGTGTCCAATAAGCTCAATCCAGGCTGCAGATCTCCATGCTTGTCAGTCCTTTACCACAGTTTCACAGGATTTTTGATTAATTCCAGCACGTTTGACCTTCAAAGTCTTCCAAAGACAGTTCAGGGGGAAGCGTCAGCATTATGGAGAGGTTGGTGCTGCACTGCAATCCTGTTCTTTAAGAAAGGACCCTTTATCCATTTTGCTGTGTTTATTGTATTACTTTACTGTGAGTTTGAAGAAATTGATGTTCATTTGATAATAAAAGGAATTAGAATGTAACGTACAATTTCTACCATACGTTCCACAACACGGTACATTACCAGTGTGCTTCAGCTCTGCTGCTGTATTTTAGAAGGAAGAATCCAAAAATTTGGTCAATGAAACAACTAATTGTTTCTCGTAACTGAAGTTTAAGAAAAATCAACACACTTTTCAGCTCCCCGAAGAACAGAACAGCACCGTGTCTTGACACTTCTACTGAAATACTGAAGACTAAAGAAAATATTCCCTCAGCTCCTCTCCTAGTGAATAAAGTCAGCATCACATTTATACTCTAATGGTGAAGAAGCTTCAAGGACTGTCCAAAAAATGTTGTTCCAACACAAAATTCATTGGTGAATCTGACTTGCAGTGAATCCAAACTGCAAGGAAGCAAACATTTATGAGAAACTACAGCACATCACAACAGATTTCCGTCGCCTAAGTCGCTTTGATGAACCTGCACCATGCCAGCACTGCCCTGTGGAGTTGAGTCTCACTTCCTCCCCAGCTCCCTGGCTCTCTCCGTGGCAGCTTCTACAGCCCCCATGGTGGCGGCCCGCAGCCCCCCCAGCTCCAGGGCATGGAGTCCATAGATGGTGGTCCCCCCCGGGGTGCAGACGTCAGAGCGCAGCTGAGCCGGGTGTCTCCCCGAGTCCCGCAGCAGTCGTCCGGCACCCTGCGGAGCGCAGCCCACAAAGGATTTTGTGCTCACACGCTCGCTTTCACGTGTGTGTGTGTACATTTACGCTTCATCCCACCTGCAGGCACACATCTTACCAGGACTGTCTGGGCTGCAATGCGCTGCGCCACAGCGCTGGGCATACCCATCTTCACCGCTCCCTCTGCAAGTGCCTCTGCATACAGGTAAACCTGGGGAAATCAGTCACACAGCTCACGCGCAGCTTTGTTACACAACCCGTTTTATCGATCCTTTTCTTTTCAACTGGCTCTTAGCTATGCAAGACGTGGTTAGAGTTCAAGACTGGTTATGCCCGATAAGACAGTGGGAGGTTCAGCACCTCAGCACCTATAAGACCTGGTCACTTTCTATACCTCAGCAAGGGTGCTGTGCTTCTGCACCTTTGACCGTCTGCTGTTGCCAGTTACAAGGGGTCCAAAGCCTGCAGGTTCACAGTTTTAATCTAAAGCTGTTTCGTCTGTTCCCGAACGCAATTTTCTCCACCGAGTTCTACCTTCATTTAACTAAAACCATCTCTCATACAAATAAGTGTAAATGTGCTCACTGTTATCAGACATTTTCTTTTGTCCCCAATAGCTTATATTTTCACACTTGAACCATTAATTTAGCAGAATGCTCACCGGAGCAGATCAGGTTGCCCATGTTTGTCAGCGTCAAAACAGAGTGAGTTCTGGGGTTCAAAGCACCTGTCATCTAACGCCTGAAGACTGAGCTGTGGGCTGCCCTGTGATTCCTGCCCCTCAATTCCCATTCAGGAACTCACAAAAGCCACACCACTGCCGCTCAGTCCAGTGTGGATGTCGATCCAGGCCTCTGGTCCCTCCTCCACCAGGCCACAGGGTGCCAGTAGGGCCTTCAACATTGCTCCCTCCTGCGGCCCAGCCTTGGAGCCCCGAGAGAACAGCAGCGCCCCTTCCTGGACCATGCAGGGCAGGTTAGGCATTAGACGCAGGACCACAGCCTCAGGAGGAAGGAGCTGCACAGGAAAGGCACAAAGGAAGCACTGACATATCAGAAGGTGAGCTGTGGGGTTCAAACATTTAACATTTATGGACTGCTGATAAAAGCTGGATTCCAGGGCCAGGATTAAGACTGAACTTTTCCAGATTATCTGCAGAATTAAACAGTGAATAAAATGACCATCAGCCTGAATCAGATACAAGGGGAGAGAATGAAACACTAGAGTCTTAGGAGATCCTTAGTTTAGTATAAAACTTCTAGGACACAGGGGTCGTGTCAGTACAGGGAAACTTTGCTGATGTCACAATTCTAAACAATTCAGCCACAGGTCCGCACCTCCTCTATCTTAGCAATGGTGACACCTGCTGCCACGGAGACGACAACATGGTCCTTAATACTGGGGGCGATCTCACGAAGGACCTGAGGGATGATGTGTGGCTTTACTGCCAGGAAGACCAGGTGGGATGCAGCGACCACCTCTGTGTTGGAGTGGGTGACGGCCACATCGAGTTCCTGAAACCAGGAGGCAAACTGTGATCGTAAAGCAAAGACAACCCGGAGGTGAGGACATTCTCTATTGCTTATTGTGGAGAAAGCTAGTTTCAGTTTTAAAGTTGGTGATACGCAACTGCCAAGAAGAATATTTGCTGACTACACACTGCTGCCTACAAGGGGATGAGATCTGACCAGAATGTGACCCGTATGGCAGCCTGAGACAATATGAAAGCAGAGGTGAACATGGAGAAGACAAATTACCTGGAATCGTCCCAGGTTGTTGGAGGAAGGTGCGCTCACCGTCACTTTCCCGGGTTGAACTTCACCTACAACACGTCAAGTATGTACTTTACATGGGTTCATGCTCACACAGGGACCAGGCCTACAAGAGACTTGAGGTCAGGGACAGGGTGAGTCAGTGTCACAGGGCCAGGGGTACAGCCAGAAACAGTCAGGCAGGGGTAGGTACCCAACTGCAGATGGGGTTCTATGGTGAACGGGCTTGAGCAGGAACACAGGCTGGGAGGTTCGCTTTGATGTCAGGCAGGTGTGCTACTCCGAACCTCTGCAACCACGAATGGTCCCCTGTGGTCTGTTACTGAACAGTGGCGGGATATGATGTTACCTATCTGGTCAGAGGAAGGGAAAGCTCCCCTTGAAAGTGGCCTGGGCTCTCCATTTGTGACCCCAGGTGGGCAGATGGCAGTGTTGAACCTTGGATTCTATGCCATCAACACCTGGACGCTCTGACTCTACATCATTCCCACTTCAGATGTTTCTTCAAATTTGTGATGGGGCAATCCTACAGCCTGTGATCTACCCCCACTGACATCACACAGCTGAAATGCAACCCCTACCCACTGGCGCCGTTACTCCTTTGCCGTGTCCTGCCGGGAAACAATCCAAGCCCCGCGTCCTGCGTGTGGTCATTCCCATGTTTCCGTGTCAAATGTGTCCCTCAAGGGTGGGTTTCATGGTCACAAGATAAACAGAGCTACACTATTTCTGCCCAAAGAAAATGCCTACTAGCTCAGATACCAAAAGAAATGGTGTCGTATTCAAGCAAGGGATTAAACTATCTAAACAAAAAAATCTCAACAGCAATGATGTCATGGAATAAAAAGGGAATTGTGTAGAAAAGCAACAGTTAAGTCTCTGGTATGAATTTGACCTCTGTGGCCTGGTTCCCTGAGTGGGATGAAGTGACTCTCCAGGACACAGGTTCACAGGAGGTTTGTGTGGAATCCAAACAGTGACTGTTGTTACCTGAGAGCAGGATCCCCTTGGCGATTCCAAAGGCCATGTTTCCAGCCCCGATGAAGCCAATGTTGATGTCTGACGTCTCCATGTCCGCTGCGTTCAGCTGCTGTCTTTCTGCAGGTGTCAGTCCACATCCACACATCACATACTCATCTCATCTCACATCTCATACTACTTTATGCAGCAGCCATATTTAAAGCTCTATATCAGGTAAACGATACAACTGCACACTGTCCAGGATGTTAAACTACTGTTTGGTATAAATAGAATTCTTTAATCATTCTACGCAATGAAATAATTTTACGTGTTCACGTGGACACCAGTTCACTCTCCTACTATTCACTCTCAGTTCGTGGATATTCCAAACGTGAATCTTTTTCATGCGCTGTGTATAAAACTTTATAAAAAATTATTCAAAATGCCTTTTACAGACGGTCCTCTGTATAAACACACGTGTGCATTCGCTGGATGACCGTGCGTTAACCCGGAGTTTTCCCCCAACGTCGCTAAACAAATGGACAACTAAACACTTTCCCTGAGATGGGAGAATAAGATGTTTCACAAAATAAAAGTCCCTCAGTGACTATAACGTGAAGATGTAAGTTTAGTGAGCTGCACCATAATAAAATGTACACTTTTTCATTCATTCATCGGAGGAGATGCGACTCATCACCCATGTGAGACAACTTGGAAAATGCACCAGAATGTAATTTGTACGTTTGTATATACATTCGTGTACATATGACGATGTGCATGTTTATATGTGTATTTCTGTGTCCCCCCGTATATATAACATAATCTTTGACGTTATTACAGCGTTTTTTTCTGTTCCTCTCACTGAATCCAAACTGCGGCAAGTTGTTCAACACGCTCTGCTTTAACTGTGTATCATAAAGTGAATAAAATATATTTCAGGGGCACACGCGTTTCGAATGTAAACCAAAACATTTCCTGCTGGCGGGTTGTAACAAAATTAAATTTCCTCAAAAAGCTACCTGGCCGATCGTGGTAATATTTTCTAAACAAGTTAAGCAGAAACAAAAACTGTCACAAACCGCTGCTATTTTGAAAATAAAAGGTTTGTTGAGCGCGTCAGGTGGGGGGCGTGGCCTCCCCACGCCGAAAACCAAATCCGCTCATGTGATTGGCTGCCTCTGTGGCATTTAAAAAGTGTCTGAATTGGAAGTGAAATGATCGTGAGGGACCTGGATACTGCGGTTGGACCCTGAGACCAGCTTGTTTAACACGCCAAGGTGGGAGTTTCATCTTATTACCTGTATGTTTGTGCTAATGCACCTCATCACTGACTCCCTGGGACCTCTCACCTTCACTGCTGTTCCTTCAGTTGGCAGAGGGGGGTCTTAAGAATGCTGAGTTCGACCCCCGTAAACCCCCTGTTAAAAATGCAGTTTTTTAAACAGTTTTGGGCTTTATTTTTGTCTGTTCTTGTACTGTTGGGTCTCTTAGCTCCTGCTGTAAGTTCAGATGCTAACAGATTAGATTACAACACCATGGAATGAAAGCCAGTACATGATGGTCAAATGATCTCTTCTTGTCTGTAAATGGGACAGTTACACAAGTATAAATGATCATTGGAGCACAGAGATGTGGTTCCTAAAGGTAGCTTGAAAGGAGTAATGGACTTGTTCTGCTTGACTGTGCAATATGTGAAAGCCTGAAAAGTTGGGTGCTGCTTAAACTCATGTGCATTTGATTTAAGTTTCTAGTATTTTCTGAAACTGTGCTGTTATATATTATATAATATATGCTCAGAGGAAAGTCTTATTGTTTAGTGTGGCCTCAAAGGCCCTTAAGCCCTACTTCTACTCATTGCAGACTTGCTTTACTCTTCACATCGTGTTCAGTGTGAACTGATCTCTTACCATTTAACTGTTTCTTTAAAAGATTAATATATGACCATAGCTCTCCATCGTACTCCACAACTCTCATTTTCTTGCGATTCTTTAAGTGCTGGATTGGCTTGGGGAATGTTCTAGACTGTTCCATCGGCTTACTCATCATCTTCCCCCTGCTGTTAGATGTGTCGCTTGTACCCAGGCTGGACAGTGGCGTGGACGCTAGCGTTGACCATACTGATGTCTCGGTGCGGGCCAGCTGGCGCCTTCTTTGACTGGATGAGGAAAGCCGTAGCCCCGGCCCCTCCCACCACTGCCCCCTCCGCTGCCGCATCTCCCAGCCCAGACAGAGGTGCTGTTCCTCAGTTCGAGATGAGTCTGGCAGATGACAAGTTCCTGGCAGAAGCCAAGCTGATGGAGCTCAGCCCCCTCGACAGTTGCCATTATCGGGTGGGTTTGCATAGTGGTCACCTGGTCAGAGATGGTCTCGATGGCTCAAATTGTGCAGCACATGTATGTGTCCCTCTGTGGGTCACTCTCTGGCTTTCAGGCCATAATATGTTCAAGAAGGGTTTAGAACTTGGTTACAGTACATCTTTGTTTGGTGATATGAACCATCTGGGTCTCCATTGAATGTTTTCCTGTTTCCCCAGTTAAAATGCTGCAGATGTTGACTTGGACATCTTAATGCAACTGGAAACTTGCTTTATTGTTTTAGTAGACTATTTAGTATCTCTCAGATCCGGAAGAGTACAAACCTTGCTGGTATGCAAAAAACATTTATTTGGGTCCACTTTTTGGCTTCTATAATGTGCTGAACACAAACCCTTATGTGAAAATGTCAATAATATGACATTTGTATCAGAGAATCTTCCTGTCAGGTGAAGGTTTCAGTTGTATTGGCTTTTTAGATCTTTTATAAAGCATCTGCTTTGAAAGGTGCAGGTTCACCCTGAGTTATCTGCTTCACTTAGTGCAGTATGGTGTGGATAATAATAATTTTAAATTACAGGCAGTGAATTTACATCAGCAGTTAGAGCTGGCCAGGGACATACAATTTATTTAGAACTAATGTATTCAGTTGGAACTGTGCAGTGTTGCTGTGAAATGAATCCACGGGTTCCCCACCACAGGTCATCGGTCAGCTGAAGTCCACCTGCTCCAGCCTGTCAGAAGAGGAGCTTGCCAAGCTGGGCGTGGTCTTGCTCAACTGCCAGGCTGAGGTTGAGGGGCGGCGGACTTACCGTTGCACTGAGGAGATGGTATGGCTATAGGGTGGTCAGCTGTGGTGGGTGATCTGACCAACCCTACTGATACTTGCATGCAGATTTCGGTTTTTTTGGTTCCAAAATGCAGTTAAACCCTGGTATATGCAGTTTTGCCATGATGTAACTAAATTTCCAATACCAGCTCCCAATTTGTACAGTAGATGCTCTGCTATACCAAAAATTCATCTGCTAGAAATGGAAAAAACTCAACATTCATGTTGCCTTAGAAACTTGTTCCTGTACTGCACTGCCTTGTGATATAAAACTGAGTAAGGCAAGCTGTAAGGGATATAATTTGCAAATCTTGCAATTCACTTTCTTTCCTGGTCTGATGTTCATTTGGTTCCTACACATTTGTAGAGTCTCTTTTAATCTCATGAATTAAGCTGCATGGTGCTCATGTAAAATGTTGTAAAGTAGGATCCTGGCAAATGCAATTTCAATTTGCAGACCACTTTCAGGAATGAATTAAGTGCATAAAACAGGATGCACTTTTTTAAATGTTGGTGGTATTCAGTTGCATTTATATTTTCCTTTGCTGAATATTCTGCTCATTTTAACATCAATGGATGGACAATTAAAAGATGCACAAAAAATTTTGTGAGGCTATATGTGGAATTGTTGTTTCTGCCAGCAAATCTGCACTTGTGCTTTCTGGTTTCTTGCATGCATGAGGATACTTAGCGGTGTACTCTCTCATTCCAGATGTTTCTTGAATAGGCTTCTGACCACCATAATCCTGCACTGGGCAAGCAGTTGTTGATAATGGATGAACAGACTCATTTTAACCTTTACTGCACATTAAGCAAAAGAGCAAACAGTAATGTTGACATCCCCTGTCCCCCCAGTCCCTGAAGGAGTGCACGGCCGACATGGATCCCGACACGTGGAATGCTTACCACATTGTGAGCAACCGTGCGCGCTCCGTCTGCTATTCCACTCGCCAGCAGCATTTCCGCCGGAGGGCGGAGATCACGGTCAATGCCCTCATTGCCACGGCAACCAACCAGCTGAATGCTATGAATGACCTGAAGGTGA
Organism: Arapaima gigas; assembly: GCA_900497675.1. Classification (NCBI taxonomy): domain Eukaryota; kingdom Metazoa; phylum Chordata; class Actinopteri; order Osteoglossiformes; family Osteoglossidae; genus Arapaima; species Arapaima gigas. The sequence goes on from UFQX01000658.1 coordinate 40,982, forward strand.
CATGACTTCTCCATGACCACCTGTCATCTTATTCTGTATAGTATAATGGTTAAGGACGTGGACTTGTAACCTGAAGGTTGCTGATTTAAAGGCCACTCTGCTTCAGACTAATTGTTTGAGTGAGATACTTCACCTGAATTGCTCTAGCTGTCCAAGTGGATTGTGCTCCATGTCACTTTAGCCATTAAACAATAGTAATAATCCATACTCCCTGCAGCCTTGTGCAACTCAACTTTGTCCTCCTTTCCCATGGCCTCCTATCATGCAGGAAGGCCAACAAGAGCTGAAGGAGCTGACAGCAGCCTCCCTGGAGAAGCTGGTACAGGGACACAGTGCCCTGCAGGAACAACAAGGAGCATTGCAGGAAGGACAGAACCAACTAGAAACCTCCATTGCCTCCAACTTGGAACGGCTGGGCCAGGAAAAGGCGCTCATTGCCTCAGGCCAGGAGCTGGTGGCAAGGCTCATCCAAGGGATCACACAGAGGATGGGTGAGCTGGACACATGCCTGACACGTTCATTCATTTAGCAAATGTTTTGAAGAAATGCAAATAAACAAGAAAACAAAAGTCAATTTTTTAGACATACAGCTTATTTGCCTGATGTTACCTTTGCTGGTTCACATCACCAAAGTAGCTGTCTATGGAAGTAACATTTAAACAGATAATATTTGGTAATATTTGGATAGTAGACTCATTTTTATAGCTGTGAAGAGAAGTAATTCTGAAAAAGATGAGCTTTGGGACCCTTGAATGAGGGATTTTGCTCATCTGAGGGATAGGAGTGTTATTTTTTTATAAACAAATGAATAACCAAGAATGCAGTTATTTTGACTAGCAAACAGCCAGGGAGGACATGGCACTCTTGCTAATGTCCAGTAAGTTATAAAGGGCATTTCAGCTCAGGTGTTTTGACATCCAGAAAGGTCCTGACCTTCAAAACAGTTATTGGGGTCAGAGGTCAGATCCTGCAAATGTTTTTTTTCTTTTTTTTTTCTTTCCCCCTTTTTTAATATATTCACTGCCTACCCCTACATCTAAGGTCTGCTGGTGAAGCATGCGTGTCCTAGATGATGATGATGATGACGACTGTGGTGGTGAAGAAGAAAATGAGTTGTACTCCTCTGTAGCCTGTAGACTCCTGTCTGTGCAGTATGTCTATGTATTCAGTAGTTAAGAAGATGTGGTTTTTATTCATATGCCAATTGTTACTTAACATGTTCCTATGAGCATGTCACTGTTTGTTTTCCCTCAACAGAAAATGTCAGTGAGCTGTTGAAAGGTCAAGGCTCAGACCTCCATGATGGGCATAAAGCCATTTTGGAGGATTTGGCTGAGGTCAGAGATCAAGCCCAGGACATCTACAGCAAAATGGGTGCATAAAAGATTTTTTGAACATCCATTAGTTGTCTCATTTTGTTGAACTTTTGAGTACACAGTGATGTTTCTACATTTAATGAAATAATCCCAGTAGATGGCTTAACTATTTTAAGAGGTAGCCAGAAAGCCTAACCAGTGTACCTGCAGGGTATACCAGTACCCCTCAATGTCAGCTTCTACAAAACTGGAACAGATGTTGCCAAAATATGCTGATATCCTTACAGTCCAATCACCTTCATCCTGACAGAGGATAATCTTTCGGGCTTCCTGAGGTACCAGAACAGCACTGCTCACTACTATGTGGAAATGATGGGCCAGCTGGAGCGGATGAATGGAACTTTGGGCTTCATGTTGCAGTACCTGGACAGCATGCAGACCCGACTAGAGGAGCGCCTGTACCTCATCCAGAGCTACCTGGGCTGGGCAGGTATGCAGTGATGTCATTTAAATCTACCAGCAGAAATATGTGGTCAGTCAAAGACTTGCATCTACTGATACTGTATAACACTCACTTTTATAAATTTCCAAAGATGCAAACACTTTCCAGTTTGTGGCTTTTGTCACCATTGTTTTCTAAAACTTATGTTGCCCAGTGAAAATGGCCTGCACTTCCTCTCTCCAACATTAGGCAGTAAAATCTACTCTAATAGTAGAAACTCAACTGTTTATGGTGAGGGCAGCTTTTAGGAGCTGTGTAGGACTTTTTTTGACTAACACAAAGAATTAGTTGACTTTTTAGGTTTAAATAGTATTTGATATACCTGTGGTTTCAGGCCTCAGTCTGTCAGCATTGTGGGTGTGTGTGGCACATGTTGGGTACTTCCTGCTGGCAGCATTGTTACTGTCATTCCTGCACTGCCCTTGCTTCACTCGTGCCACCCTGCTGGTCACTGTGCCTCTGAATGCGGTGGCCGAGCTCAATGACCAGCCTGCCCTGGACCTTACGGGACTCAGCCTGCTTCTCATCTCGCTCACACTGGGTAAGTCTTCAGCTAAGGAGGGTGGATAATGTTGGATTTCTGTTTTACTTGCAGGTCTGTCAGTGTAAACAGTATCAAGAACTGACATTCACATCAAATTGACTTTAAAATTTTTTTTTTTTTTTTTTTAAAAAGGTCGCTGGGTTTTACTGTGGCTGCTAGAGGGTGTTTCTAAACTCAAATCCAGTAGGACTGATATAAGCCCCAAACGTCCATATCTGATGCATTCCACCCCCCAGCGGTGAGTGTGACAGCCCCGCACCTACTTGTTGTGGTCCTCGTTTCATTAATATTGTATGGTGTTCAGTATCATCTGGCTGCAGTCTTCAGAAGTGGTTTAATGTAATAAAGCCGAGTGACGTAAAGGATGGTGCAAACCTTGGGTATCTTCATCTTCAATGTGAGTTTTCTTGCACAGCCTAAGAACTAATTTTTTTTTTTTTTTTTTTTAAACATCCTTCTGTCTCACACTTAAGTGCTATTGTACAAGAGCTATTTGTCTTGGTGTCATGCTCAGCTCTCTGAGGAAACCACCTTTAGAAGGATTCCATAAAAAAATAAGCTAAATTGATTTTCATGTCTGTGTCCTCCTTCCAGGAATGCTGTCCCTGAAACCATGGGGCTTGAACCTGAAGGCCTGATGGATCACAGCAGCTTTGCTTTCTGTGAGGAAACTACACACAACTCCCTTTAGAATGGGCTCCTTACCAGGGGACTAATCCCAAATCCCTTTGTCTCTATACCCACAAGCTTCTGTGCTGGTGGAAGACAGGAGCTTAATCTGCTGCCTGACCTGAGGGTTGGATGTAACAGATTTCTTCTGTGTGAATGATGCTGACATGCAGTAATTGTGATCTAATGCACTTATGAAGATTAATAGTACTGTAGATGGTGTGCTGCTTTGTTTGCAATTACAGGCCTGTCAGTTTCAGTAGGTTGCTCTGGGTAAGAATTGTCTGTTTGGCAGTTTGTGAAGTACAGAAGTCTTGGGTTTGATGGCTCGTGCTGCCCTGTTGTGATGCACATCAATGCACAATAATGTCAAGCACTTAAACTGACGTGTGTAGGAGTCTATCAGGTATCTTTATTTTTAACAATGGAGCTACTTCTCCCACAGACGACCCCTATGAGGCAGTGCTGTCACCTTCACACCTTCCAGACAGGGGCCCCCCAAGCTACTCGACACCCAGAGCCAAGAGTCTCCCTGGCATCCGTACGGTAAGCCTGCTCACACCCCTCCAGCTTCCCTGTGTGAATATGCCAACATACTGATGGTCACAGTGCTGGTTATAATTGGCAGGTGATGCTGGAGGGTTTCCCTCAGAAGCATGTGGCAGCCATGTTGGACACCATAGGAGAGTCATCATGTGGGACCAGTCTCAACCAGTCCCTTGGCACTAACAGGTGACTAACTCCTACAGCTTGGCCCTGTTTACCTCTTGGATTCTTGCCAACAGTGCCTGGTAGGAATGAAGTTAAAATTTGGAAGAGGGGAAACTACTGTCTTTACCATGCTTCTACCTCCCGTTCCAGCTCGGCCGTGGAAAGACGACCCTGTCGGGGCATCACCAAGACAGGACAGCCATGCAAGAAGAAGGCGGTACTGGGCCAAGACTACTGCAGGGTCCATGAGGGTGGACACACCTCCTACATCCCCCAGTGACCTCTTCATTCCTCCCCACTAGCCTATACATCTTGTCTGTCTTGTTGAAGGGTCTTCTTCAGTAGACAGTGACACATGGGGGAAAATGTTCAGGTGAACCTTCCAGACTGGCAGAAAGCAGAAGTGATAAGCACCCAGTGCTCACAAGGAAAGGAAGATAAACTTTATACCCAGTCACAGTAAAAGGAATGTGGATGTTATTGTAAGATAATGCATCATGTTACATTGTTAGTGGGGGGGGGGGGGTTGTAAATACTTTGTGTTTTCTCAACATTTTTAATTTTTTGTAGTTGCATTTTTAAAATAAGTAAATATTAAAGTAATAAGTTTCCTTTTCATTTGTCTTACTACTTGATCACATTGCTTCATCGTTCCTGAAATTAAAGTAACTTTTTTCCATTTACAATTGCTTTACTCCTACAGAACCCCCCCCCCCCCCCTTTCCTTCTGTCTGAGTCTGGAAAAGTAAAAAAGACTTCACTCTACATCCACAGAAAAGCAGCTCCAATATCTGCCCACTTTAGGAAAGAACCTGTCAATTCAGCATCGATAACCACTTATCTTAATGCAGTGTTTTGTGATCCAGGAGGAATAGAGAATGAGGTGGAATTTACACTGACAGAGTCTCACTCACACACATGCTTTAGTCATCAGTTCACACTAAATATTTTTTGAACTGTGGGAGGAAACCAGAGCACCAGTAGGAGACTTGTGAACACAGAACAGCATTTGCATGAAGTGGTGGCACCACTCTTAGGACAGAACCTGTTAATAAGGGGCCAGTGCTGAGTTGTTAAAACTGCATGTTTGTTAATATTTTAAAATGGAGCGTAAGTGCTGTGTAGTGCTGATGCTTTTGGAGCATATATTTGTATAACTGTACAGTTCCAAAAGAGGAGGAAACTTCCACTATATGCAGTAATTCACAACTGGCCATAATCACCACAATATTTATTTGCTCTCAGATATAAGTGCTAATGTACTAAAAGTACAAATTTAACAAAACCCATCCCCGCATGGAACCATCGATAGTCTTCTTGCCTGTAAGAGGATTGTCGGATTTTCTCGACTGGGTGACTGAAGCCAAACCGGCACTGTAGAAGGGAACTGCTGTTGAGAGAAGGCTGTGTGGTGAAGTTCTGAGCAGCATGTGCAGTCGGTCTTTGTTCGCTCTTCAAAGTCCCCTTCCCTGTGCAGAGGTCTGCAGCCGCCTGCTTCCCAGGAGACGGATGGCTCCACATCAGGCGAGCAAGTCTTTACTTGCGGGCCGTGTCGTAGTTGGCCACAAACCAGTCGCACGTCTCCTTCACAGCTGGAAGACCAGCAGAAAATGAACCGTAAACAAGAAGCAAAATCTCTGCCTGTTTGTTCTAGTCATTACCTTTAAATGCTCCAGTAAAACACTGAAATAAAGGTTAGAAGAACAAACCTGTAGCTGTGAGCTACTCTCAATACGGCTAAGCAAACGCTAATGCGTGTTCAACGTTGTCAGGTTCTGACCTTGCGGGAAGGGGGTGAAGGAGAAGTCTGGGAGGTAGCGACGCAGCTTGGCATTACTGGCGGTCTTCTTGAACTGACCGTCCGCTTTGGTCACATCGAACTGAGCTCAGAGGTCAAGGGAGCACCTTAAGAGAACGTGGTCACTTTGCTGGATGTATAAATGTGGCATATGTGTGAATTGTTCTGCAAGGCTGTGTGTAGGTTTGAGAGAGATTTCCAGTTAGAATCACGGACAGGGGAGGCAACAAGGATACAACTACCTGACCTTTGAACCCGAGGGCATCAACGACGCACTCGGCAGCTTCCTTGATGGACACCTCATCCTCCTCGCCCACTGAAAATGCAGATATTATACATTTTTAAAACACTGTACCTACACACACACTCCATCTGCTGAAGAATGCTGATGCCAACAATGTTGCTGTCATCTAATAAATTTTTCAACACTACCATAGTGTAATGCGGAAAATCTTAGGTACAAAAGGCATTGCTATTGCATTGTGGGCCACATCTCACAAGCCAGTAACAAATACATGGGAAGCTGTTTCCTGGTATCTGTACAATCATACTTTGTCGCCTTTTGTGGTAACCTAGTCAGTCCTGGTTAACACACTGCTCACCCTGTCATAATAAACCGCTTGTATTCTGTGCTGGTCAGGAATCACTGTACGAAGCAAGAATAACTAGATTAAAACAGGGCAGCAGGTGGCGTAGTGGTTAGGTCAGAAGGTTAGGGTTGGAACCCCTGATCAACAGACCTACTCTGAAACAGTAACATTTTAAGCCACCATTGAGAAAAGTGTCTGCAAAATTAATAAATAGTAATAAGCCATCATGAGCTAAGAAAACTCTTTCTTGCCATCCTGAACAGGGATGGCATGGAACTTACCGGAGAGTATGATGGGATCGATCTCGTCGTACTCTCTCAGCACCCAGATGAACAAGCGGGCGAGGTCCTGTGGGGTCAGCAGACACGTCATCAAAACCACACCCTACCCACCCCGCCTCAGTTTTACTACCTTCAGAGGAAAACATGAGACTAAGCAGATGTCTCAGTTTCTCACCAGTGAGTAGATGAACTGTCTCCTTGGTTTCCCAGACCCCCAGACCTGAAGTGGAGTTCCCTCCTCTGTAGAGGATGCAGGAAGAAAAAGCAGACGACACCTCATGAGTTAACAGCCCTCGTGATGAAAAAGTATGGCTCAGCAGGGGGTGTTGTGGTTATAGGTGTCCTGTTGCAATCCAAGGTCCTGGGTCCAAATTCCCCCTGATTATTTAGTAACTTTGATCAAAGAACTTACCCTGAACTGATAGGGTAAAAACACCCTGCTACATGTTTGCAATCTTATTTCACACCTTCTGTCTTGTTAGGGAGGTTAGGAGTCACTTGCATTAAAGTGAAGACCATGATGGAGTCCCCACCATGCCAGGTCAACATATGTGTGTGTTGGGTACTTTTGTCAAGTACATGTGTGCTGCTGTACATCAATGTGTGTGTCTGGGGCTCAGTGGCACCTACTTTGGGCAACGTACGCCTTGTGTATGAGTCCAGGAAGCACGTGTCCGTCAGCAATGTTGAAGTTGTCATGGGGGCCAAAGACGTTGGTGGGGATCACGGCTGTAAAGCGGCGTCTGTGCTGCTGGAAGTACGCCCTGTGGACGGACGGACGGACAGACGCGCGCGCACGCACACACACACACACACACACACACACACACACACCACAGCCTGTGGTCAGGATCTGCACACATAGGGCTCAGTCCAGTAAGGGGTAATTAGAAATCCCTACTGACAGCAGCGCTTCAAACTACCATTATGCCTGAAACATCAGCTGATGGCACAAGGATTGGACCCAATGCCTTGCAATGGAAGAATCTGGAAGGGTTTGTATCCCAATTTCTTCTGCAATATCCCTGGTCAAGTTCGGAAATCAGTATAAGCAGCTAATAATCAAGGGGTATAAGGGTATAATGGAAGTAAGCAAATATAAGCAATGAGTAAATCAGTATAAGCAACTTAGATGACAAACCTAACACTGAGTAAGCATGGAGAATGCATAAAATTAATGCTAATAATGATAATATTAATACGAATAATAATATCCTCCACCATCCTCTACATGAGCGGTTCTTAATATGTTCTAGGCCATAGACTCTTTTAGGAATCCCTGATCTTGTACAAGACACACATACATATCCTCTGGTAGTGCTTTAGAGCAGCGACTCACACAGAAGTGACTCTGACAGGCGTTTACTGTGGTACATCAATGAAACAGGTGCAGGAAGCCCCTGCCTGAACCTTACCTGTTCTGGACGTCAATCATTCTCTTGGCGTACGAGTAGCCAAAGTTAGAGTTGTGTGGGGGACCGTTGTGGATCTGAGGAAGAAGCAAGCAAGGGGACAGTAAGGAGACTGTGAGTCATCAGCATCACAAATACACACGACTGTTTTAACAGAAGATGGAGAAAGGGTACAACAGCAGGCACCCAGCTGGAATCAAAACCTTGCTAAGAAGACCAGCTCCTCAAATAGGGCACACCCTCGCTGGTCTGCTCTCATCGAGGAGATCCATCAACCACTTCTGAAGGATGGACGTGCCAATGCGGCACCAGGGTACCTTGCTATTACCACAGCTTACCATGGTCTCATCGATGGGGTAGGTGGTCTTGTCGGGGAAGATGCAGGTGGACAGGCAGGACACCACCTTGGCCACACCCATCTCATGGGCTGTCTGCAGCACGTTGTCATTGATATGAATGTTGTTCCTCTAAGGAGAAGGGGGCAAACCTTGGTAAGTACCTTGTTCAGGGGTATTAGAACAAGAGGTGGGATTTGAACCTGTGACCTCCAGCTACAGAACCACCTGCCGCTCAATTTAAAACTTGCTTAGTATGTTTGTTAGATTAAAGAGACTTACCCAGAAGTCCAAGTTTTCTCTCATGTTCCTGAAGAGCCCGCCCACCATCGCAGCCAGGTGGATGACATGTGTAGGCTGGTGCTTCTCAAAAAGGGCCCGTGTTGCGGCTGCATCCCTGTCTCACACACACACACACACACACACACACACACACACACACACACACACACACAGTGTTACTGTAGGACGGGGTGTGTTCCCCCACCCAGACAGCAAGTAGGTCCACTCCTCTCACGTTAAGTTGGCATCCTTGGAGGAGAGGAAGATCCACTGTTCACCCTTGTGGGCTCCTCCCTCCTCGCGAACCACGCACTCGATGGCACGCCCCACCAGACCTGTCCCACCTGTCACCAGCACTCGCATTGGCTCCAACCGTTTCTCCATCTGGGGGTGCGGTCGGGGTAAATGGTCGCACGTGATCTCTCTCCTTAACCGCTATCCCAACATTCCCAACACAAACCCTCCTGTGTTATTAATAACACTGCAATATAACAAGTTAAAATTGTACTTTTAAATAAAATGGATCTTAGGCAACTTTAAAAATCTGGGTAATCAATGATCAGCTAATGCAGCAATACGAATAGAGAAAAAGGCTGTTTTTATGAACAAGAGGTACAAAATACTACTTTGGGTTATACAGCGTAACATGAACAGCAGGTGGCATAGTAGTTAGACGACTTAAAGGACAATCCCACCTCCTGCTGTAGTACATTAGATCGCGGTACATAAGCCAAGTTGGTCCAACAAAAATTGCCCTTCTGTATAAACAGGTAAATCATTAAATCATTTTAGGGAAAAATGTCAGCTAAATAAATAAACGCCCTGTCTTTTAAAGAACACAGTAATCCACACCACATACGTGTAACACTCCACACTAGCTTAGCACCCACTTTGTTTACACTGCAATAAACACAGCCCAGGTCAAACAGTTGAGCTTCACCACAACAGCCTCTGTCAGCTCCTTATTAATCGACTCAGTGAAATCATTTACAACCTGCGTATTCGCACTGGTATCTGCCATTTTCAGCAATGAGCTGGAGCTTCTCCCACCCACTGGAAGCCTTTACCACTGTCAACAGGAACTCCAACACCTACCCTGTTCCACCTGTCACATGGTTAGTAAAAAGCACTGGTTCCACCTGTCGTATGGTCAACAAGAAACAGTGGGGGCACCAACAGGAAAGGGCTCAAGCTTTGAGATAGTCAACAAAAAGCAGGTATTCCATCTTTCACATGGTCAACAAGAAGAAGGGAGTCAACCTTTCAGAGTGGAGCCTCAGCTTTTCAGATGGTGAACCAGAAGCACCTAAACCTGCTCCATGGTCAGCATCGGGTTCTCTCTGGTGTCCTAGTCATGACATCTCAGTAAAGCGTTTGGGTTCCATCTTCACCATGAGCACGTTACCATGTGAAGCCCTGAATCCGTGATCTATACAACAGCAATAAATACCCGCTCCGATCTCTTTGTCGGTCTCTGTAACACTGTTCTTTTAACAATGAACACTGACAATGATCATAACGCGCAGAGAACCCGAGGATCTGCCCGAGGTCTAGCAAGAACTCCACAAAACTTCTCAAGCGTTGTTACTCCAGTAAACCTGTACCGAATGAAAGCGGCTCGCAGAATGACTTATGCAAACAGCAAGTGCTAAATTGAAACGGACGACCGGGAGAATAATACAGCTGCTCGGTAGCGAGAAAAGTGCAGTTTCATGCTCACCTCGCACGCTCATCCAAGAGGTCGACGGTTCGCAGCCGATTCCGTCTAACCGGACGCGCAGCTTCCACACCATCGGCAAACTGACGACACTGTCACCGGAGCGCCAGCCGCAAAGCACTACGGGGATTGTAGGCACGGCAGGTTACTGTCCTTCCGAGAGCATGTGACGCAAAGGCGGTGGTCACGTGACTGTTGCACCGCGCACGCGCGTTGCTTTTGAACCGGTTTTCACTTTTTCACGATCTCACGTTTCTAGTTACGGGCTTTTATTACTTTAGTTTAAACTGTGCAAATAGTTTGTTTTATAAATCGCTGCGGGGAAGTGGACCGAATCGGTTCACAGTTCGGTGAGTAGTTATATTTATATAGCTTTAAATATAACTTGTTTTTTTCCCCAGCATTTTACGCTGCATCTCGAAAACTTTTGCAGGATTTTCAATTTTCTTTTCCATCTGATTGTAAAAATTTGTAACAAGTTCAGAATAACTTCTTTTGAGTAAATCGTGAGGGGTTTTGTATATTTTTACTGGGCTGGCGTGTAAAAACATTCCTTTATGATTCTATCTGATCCTGCTGACTTTTTGAATTCAAAAACTTAACAACAAGTATGAAAATGAAGCAGAATCCTTTAAAACTATAAATACATTTTTTTGGATTTTTTTCCCCACTTGATTCTGCGAAATTGTAGAACGATTTTCATTGATAACAATGAGTTGGTGTCTGTAGTGCCACCCCAGATCCATGTTTTTTTCCTCCAAAATCCCATAGTGAATAGTAAAGGTATCCAAACTTCTTCACTATCTATTGTTAGGCAACTGCTACAAAAATATAATGCGAACACACAATTATGTCTGCTTTTACAAGCCTTATTTCAAAAACTGCAGTAGAAATTTTTAACATACTTTGTGGCCTTTTTGGTGTTTAACAAACTTGAAAAAACTTTGTTTAGGGTGAGAAGCACCACTGGGCCAAAACTCATGTCTGTGGCCTGAAAAACAAAGCTGCGCATAAAGAACAAATGGAGACTGAGCTTTATAGACATAGCTATAAAATATTGTCTGTATTCCAGACCTTTTTCACAATAAAAGAACAGTCATGGTATTAATACACAGCAAGTGCCTTTTCAAGTGAAAACAGGAGTGGCGTGGATGTGTTGTTAAGCTGAAATGTACCTTCTAAGACCAGAGCCATGTCCTCAGTACTGAAATGCACTATATTTTCAGAACTTCAGCGAATGAAAATTAGCATGTGGCTTAGATTGTAAAAATGTCACATATGTCACGAGTGAAGCAGAAACCAATGAAAGAACACCTCTGAGTGCCTGGACTGTGGTTTTGCACTGGGGTTAGAATCCCCGGAGCATCCCTGTGAAAACCATGCAGCAGCTACCATGAGACAAACTCCGTTCACTTATCTATACCTGACTTATCTCTTGAAGGAGTACTATTCCCACAACGTTCCCATGCTGAGGTCCTCTGCCTGTAGCTTGAGAAGCAAATGGGGTTTTTGTAAGATTCTGCACATGATGTATTTGAGGTCAACATTTCTTTTACTTGGTATATTTGTTAATGATTTAATGTGTATAAATGCTTTATAATACATTCCTAAATTTGTAAAGGTTGTAATAAACTAGGAAAGACTTTTTGTTCACTGGATCTCCCAAATCACCTGGAAGCAGATTTTCTTTTTAGAAATCCACCCCGAAGGGCTGTTGTGCCTCTGTCTTTGGACGTGGCGATGAGTGAGCGCAAAGACACAACTCCCGCCATAGTCACCATCACCATTCAGCAGCTTTCAGCTCCAGGGAGAAGGAAACATTTATCACCTTGTCCCGATCGCACACGGGGAGCATAAAATATTAATCTGCTGCCGTTAACGTGACAAAAGTGTACCGAGTGTGTCTGCGGAAGAAATGAAATTGCGTCTTTGTCGCCGTGCATTCCGGTGAAAGATTACGCCGGCAAGCGCAAAAACAATTTGTAGGCAGTCAAAGTCCACTAATGGTCATAGACAGAGGGATGCTTATTGTCGCCTGCTAAGCGTGATGAATAAGCAGTTTGACAAATCACACTTTTGCCACCACATTCCACCTCCAGGTGGTCTTTTAGTTCCATTTGATTCAGCCTTCTGTTGTGACTGAATTCTTTCAGTGGCATAAGGAGAGCTGGAGAACCTGCTGCGCTCATCCCTCCAGGGCTGTTTTAACTGCTGCTGTAGCTGACGGATCCCACCATCCTGGACCGAGAGAGTGCCGTCTGCCCTCACGTCCCCTCAGTTCGCGCCGCTGTGATGGCAGGATGAATTATTAATGGCCGCCGTGACCAGCTGTGTGTCCTGTTCTGAGCGTGTGTGTGTTTAACAGGATAAAACCCGTCCGTTTTCATGTTCAGGTGGGCAGAAATGAATTATTCCAGCAGCAGTCTACAATGTGTAACGTGGGCTGCTTATGCAAACATTTGTACAGATACCTTTCACTTCCATCGTCTCACCTCTCCTCTGACACAAGGTCTTTCTACCAGCTAATTAAAATTGTGATCCAAGGCTCATATTGGCAGGTGGCTCACTGGGGGGGGGATTCAGCACGATTTGCATCCCTTGCATGAGTTAATGAACTTCAGTGACTTGTCTTCTGCTTATCGAGTTGTGCTTACAGGACACTAATGAACCACAGCGGCTGGATGTAGCTGTGCTTCAAAGACTAAATCTACCAGGGTTTCTTTTTTTTCCCCAGCTCCAGGAACAAGACTTTAAGCTATTAATTACCTTCATTATGTTCCACTGAACTGATTACATTTATTTTAAAACAGACCTGATGGCCCATTTTCACAGAAATAAATATTAAAATGATGTGAATCAGCTTTTAATTCTACATTGCTCCTTCCTGATTTTAGATGAATGTGGAATCCAGGAAGCAGTTTCTTGAGCAGATTTAACCCTGGGACATATTGCATGTAGAAAAAATGCCAGACCAGAAGATGCCTGTAAGTACAGCGCATGAATTTAGGTTTTCTGAGTTTCAAAAACCTGCAGTAAGTACTGCAGCCCTGGAGGGGAACGTCTTGCCACCAAACTATTTGCAAAGAGATGCTGTTTAGGACAAACTCACCAGCTATTAGCAATGCCAGTGCAGAAACTCATTGTTGGTCAAAACCATTACAAACATTTGTCTAAAATGACTCATTGGCCATATAATTTGTTTTTATAATGCTTTTGCTGTACTGTACTTAAACACAAGGGGGCGCCAGTGGGCTTAGTTTGGTTTTCACTTGACTCCTCACCTTCTGAAGCAGCTCCCTTCTGTGCAGAACAGATGTAACATGCTCCACACATTTTTCTCTCTTCCTGCTTCTGACAAGAGCTACAGAACTACCAGTTTTCACACTTCAAAATTCAAGGATAGTTTTTTCTTCAAAAACCGAAAGTTTCCTCGGTACTCTCACTGACAGCCGCAGGAGCAGATCTGCGGTGCTTCTCGCATGTGTTGCATGATGTATTCTCTGCTGTATTTTGGTATCTGTGTTTCTGTTTTATTATTTTTTATCAGTTTGTGTACAAACGATAAACACAACTGAGCCCGAAGTCTATTCTTAACTCGGAATAGTTTGTAAGTTCACCCGCTCCAACACAGTGGAAAAAAAACTTGACAGTATGAGTTGATTCCTAGATTTATTCATGAATTAGGTTGCTGTACAAAATATAAAGCTTTGATCAGTTAAGAACTCACTGTTGGACATTTAGTTATTTCACGAACTGTTCATAGAATGCAGGGTCTCAGTATCCTTCTACACTGAGAGCTTTGGGTGCAATGCAGGTCACACCATCAATTGGACAGCAGCTTATTTTGTTGTCTTTTATTAACATTAAGTAACACTGAAGTTGATTCTACTTTAAAATAATTGAATATAAAAACACAACCTCCTATTTACTGTAATGGGCTTTATACAGGAGATGATAACATGTTAGATCTGTGCTTCATGCGCTACAGGAGATTGAAATGCTGGAGTACAGAAAGGTAGAGAAAGGAGAGTGAGTTGGAGAAAGTGTTAAAAGTGTTTCACCTTAATTCAAACTGTGTTTTACTGGCTGTAAGGAAGTGACCAATCCTTACATCACAGAAGATTTTTTCTTCACTTGGCCACATTCAGTGTCAAAAAGCTTAACAGAGGACAGGTACCTCTATTTATTTGCATATTATTTGGGTGTTTTCTGTTTTGTATGACTAAAAATATACTGTAAAACAACCGCAACCATTTTGGTGTTTTCTACTGACTGGTGTAAAGTGGGAGTCCAAGCCATTTCTGCTCCGCAACAGAGACATTGGAGAAAATGGAAAGGTGAAGGAAATGCAATTGAACAAACTTTAAACGTTTGTATCTTCAGAAATGTGTCATTTGCATGCTTGTAACACAGGCTTCAGATGATTTTTTTTCCTGTGTAGATGTATATACTTAGTATTTCAGACGCTCACCTTTGAACGGTTTTGGCAGAGGCAAACGAGGGTCAGGGCAGGGCCTGTAGTTAAAGTATATGCGTTAGAAAAAAAAAGACAATTTTTCCAATAATTTATTAAACAATGTGCTGTTTTCTGTTTGCCATTCTGTTCCAGAGCCATTTTCAAGCATTTCTGTGAAGTGAGAGGATGAAAAGGTAGAACACTGCAGCTGCCTTGCACCATATAATCAATACTATCTATAAAATAACACTGACTGCCAGAGGACCACTGACAGCAGTATCAAATAAAGAGTAAAAATACTCTTTGTTTTTGTAAACATTGAAAGGTCAAAGTAGTTGAGGTATGTTGTTTCCTAGTTCTGCTTTTATTTAATGTTGCCTGTTTTTTTTTTTCCTAGGAATTGAGTGGGTGGATTCCACAAAACAAGAAGACTGCTCTGCATGCTCTCCTGAAGCTAGTTGGACCGCAGGCCGAGTGTAACTGGTGTCATCAATGCATTCCATAACCGTGGCGACTTTAAGGGGTGGTATGTCCCATTGTCCATCTGAATGAACCTCTCTCATCCTCGCACAACACAAAAGTAGTGTGGAATGCAAACCCCCCCACACAAGAGTTTGCATTCATGAGTATTATAAAGAAGTTGAGATGATGGGGGGAGAACAAAGAGGAGTTTGATTTTCAGCACTGTATGCCACAAATCCTAACTATGGCAGCAGGGAGGGACCCAGCAGTCTAGCTGGTCACTTTTCAAAAACCCACACACTTTGACAAAATGGCACAGAGCACCAGCTGTGCTCAAACCCAGATTTGTCTTCCTCTGGAGGCTTTGGGAAGGGGGGTTGGCCATTACTGCTGATATCTAGCCCTAACTGCAGAAACGTTAGAAGTTCTCCTCCTCAACATTTTAACGCTTCCACCCTTTAGATATCGTTTTGTTAAAAACTAGCAGTAAAGCCAGTTTCAATTTCTATTGTGCAGCGTTTCACTGACTTATTCGTTGTTTTATTTGCATGAGGTCGGTTATTTGCGTTTGCATTTTTTTGGGGCGTTACATCTTGTTTTAAGTGAGAGCAGACTAAACTGGGCAGAAGCTGGTCCTGCAGAGACCTGTGTGTGGCAAATTTTGTTCTACCCTTTAGGAAACAGTATGAAAAAGCATTTATTGAAATAAATAAACCATATAAAATGACAATTTTTTTTAAAATCACAAATCTTTTTAAAGACAAATCATAAAAAACAAGACTAAATAATGGACAGCGCCACCCATAAACACCGTCACACAGACGGGCTCGGTAAAGACTCATTGGGCCTCTCCGAACGGCTGAAGGGATTGTACATTCAACCAAATCTGTGTTCAAGTGCCGGAATGTGCTGTTCACTTGTCGCACGAGGAGTCGAGAGAAACACGGGTGAAACTATTATTTCCCTAAATTTGAAATTCAAAATACAAGAAATATATTTTGAGGGTTCAGGGTGAAATATATTACTTGAAATTATGTAGTGTAAAAATGAGTCGTACAAATTACATACATGAGTCGTAAAGGTTTATATATTTACCAGCTTTGACATTTTAAAAATATTTTCCTTACAATTTCATATGAAAGGCGTGATCATGGCACTAACACTGGTGTATTCCTGCCCGGCAGATGCTAGTTCTGAGTACCTCAGACTGATTCTTTGCGATTCTATTTCATTTTCGCCACTGAAACCCAACTTAGGAGCCATCGACACTGATCAATAAGTACTCTGTTAGCATCTGGACAAGGCAGTTTATTCATAGCTCTGTATATTAAATGGTATTATGGATGGAACAGAATCATATGGTCACGATCAGATGTCGAGCACTTTGTGTTCGGTGACGCGAGCGTTGATTTTGGACTCAACGTTCAGCTATGAGCTGTTATCCACCCGACCACTATTACAAACTGACACACTACAGACTGCAAATGTCTGAAACGAAGAGTTTTAAAAAAAAGTCTGACCCTGGACCGGTCCAAACAGGCTGTACATGTTTAGAGTTACAGATTCCAGAACTCCCCTGAGCAAAGTGGAGCTTCACCGCTTCGACAGCAGGCATCGGCACCCGACCGTCCGACAGGGTCCCTTTTTTGTCGCGCGTGTTGTTTCGGTTACGTTGAATAAGCAGAATGGAACCCTATTCTGAGAAGGACAAACAAATACTGAAAAAACTGGAATTTCTCAGAATGGATCTTTCTCTAAGGCAACAGACAGACCTGCAAAGCTGCCCTCCCATCCCTTTATGTCTCCATCTCTTTCTTTCTTCAGGGGAACAATGACTAGCAGAAAGGGCTCAGTCACTCGGTGACCCAGTTGTTTCTCAGGCGTATCATCCTCTGGTGAGGGTTGACCATCTCAGTCCTTGGGGGGGATGGGTCCTTGCCAGCCCCTGTTGCTCTCACAATAAACACAAAGCATCCGCTTCGTTCGCTTCATTCAACTTGGCAGATGCTTTAACCGAAAGTGATCCACACACACAACCATTTTGCACGTTTGCCCTGGTGCACAGCTGGATGTTTTACAAAAGCAAATCAGGGTCAAGTGCCTTTCCCAAGGGTACGACAACCATTACCACAGGGTTTGACTTTAGCCCACACCAGACTAACCTCTGTCCCTTCTTATCAGTCCTCTTTCCGGTGATGAGCCTCCCTTGAGGTGGACCGTTTGCTGAGAGCCTGATCTGCCCCAATATAGACCTTATTTTTTGGCAGTTGAGGGTATGGCAGTTTCTTTGTCGACTCTTGGCTGGAACACCACTCTTCTGTTCTCAGGTCTCGATTCACAAGAGGGGACCAGGATCCTGTCTTTCCACTTGTCTGTGTCTATAGCTGCTAATCTCAGTCCAGGAACACAGCTGGAGCAGTGCAGCTTCTACATGTGTGGGCAAGTTTTTATTTGAATCTGCGTAGGAGGGTGTCTGCTGCTTGTCCCCATTGTGATCTATTTATGTGTACAGATTAACATGAGATGGCACTTTGTGCGTGTGTGTGTGTGTGTGTGTGTGTGAGCATGTGTGTGTGCGCGCGCATCTACAGGTGAACGTTTGAAGGACTACGACTCAGTCGGTCAGGTTGAGCATGAGTCTGTGTGCATCACACCAGTTATAGCACCCCGTCCATGAAGCTGGTGTCTAGCCTCTGGATCAGTATGCGGATGAAAGACATCTCCTTGCGCGTGTTCTCAAAGATTATCCGGGGGTCATCTGACTGGCAGCGCAAGCAATTGGGCGCCATCACCATGGCTAGGTTGTTCACATCCATCTTGGTAATGGACACATTGGCAGGCTGGGCAAACACCTGAGCACAGGTATGGGAAAGGGGACAAAGAAGAGGATTGCTTAATATTCCTAGAGTTGGGGGAAAAAAACATAGGAATGAAGCAAATGAGCTCCAAATGGAAACACAAAGAAAACATGGAGGACCTTCAAAAGCAAATGGTAGTATGAGATCATGTGGAGGGACAGGAAACGTATTAGAGAGACAATCACATGTGAGAAAAATTGGAATGGAGTAACAGACTATCTGAACCCTAAGGAGCAGATGAGGTGCTGCAGAACCAGCCTGACTAACAGACATGAACATAGGAAGCAATAAAGACCTTCAAGAAGATGATGTAGCACCAGACTGACGGACCGATGCTCAAACAGGCAGCCAAAAAGTGGTACAGACCTGAAGGAATCGGATGAGGTAGCACAGCACCAGCTTGTTGATATGGGGCAGACCCATTACCACGTTTACAGCGGCTTCGGGGTTGTCATAGTGGGAGATGCATTCCTCGTAGAACTCATGGGGGATCAGGGGCTCCTCCAGCTCCCGGTACCACAGTTTGAGCAAGGAGGCTGCAACACAGTGAAACACGCTACTGCTTCAGCAGCAAGCAAGAGGAGAGTATAAGTAATGTCCCTGACTACAGTTAACTAAACAGCCCATGGAAGGTTCCTGTGGAAGATGTACCCTGGGAACACTACAAGGACTGCAGGATAGGGCTTAATGCCCAGAAATTAATCGCAGGAGAGACCTGCTAGGAGATGGTACTTCAGAGTTACAGTCCACAAAATACCACACTGGGAGTGCGGATAACTTAACATTATAGCTTCCTGAGAAGGTCTGCAAATAGCTACTCCTACTAACTACAGTACATTTTATTAGACAGCATTGGGGGGGTCTGGTCTCAGCCAGCTGCAGACAAGATGGGAAATTTCTGGGTGCCTGGTTTTCTGGACAAGATTTAATCAAATATCCAACACACGGATTTGGATGCTACCTATGAGACAGTTGGGTATAATAAGTTCATTTTCCAGACCTTCCGCTGCAGAGGATGGGCCCAAAGTGTGTAGAAACCTGACAAGATTAGCAGGATGGTGTCAAGGTCAGCAGAAAACCGATGAGCTCACAACCATCCTCCTGTTGAGCTCACCCGATCATCTCTAACTCCTCGCTCTTTCTTGTCGCTTTCTACATGCCAAAGTTGTTACCTTGATCAATAATGAAAAATTTGCACGAAATTCCAAGCTAGGTGTTTACTTACTAACTGCTGACACCACAGGGTGCCACTATGCCTCTGTGTTGCCTCCTAGTCACCCTGGATTACAAAGTACTGGGGTACAGTTTCTCTCAAAGTACTAGTTGAAACAAACCATATACATTTGTGGGTGTGTGTGCATGTGAGGGCACCAGAAATCCAGCACCAGTGGGACTGTGTGGATTCAGGTGTGAGGGCCAGGAGTTAGACCTTCAAATGCACCTTCGCTAGACTTATTCTAAATGTACTTCTGTGTGGGATTGTCCCTGGTGTAAAGACTAGAAGGTCTGTGGAGCCGTCATGCACTCAAAGGCAAATAGGCTATATGGTAATGTGACTTGTGCTGTAACTCCCAGCATGCCCTTCAAGATGTCCTACTTATGTCCGTTAGTTCCCGGTGCCATCATTGCCGCATTAACACCCATTTACTATTGAGGGTGCAGATGTGGAGGTGGTTGGGGGTCCCATGAGCAACAATCTGGACTGGTCACACAACAGAAAGGCACTATGAGGAAGGATACTGTAGGCTGTACTTTCTTAGACAACTTAGGTCCTTTAGCGTGCGCAGCAACATCTTCCACATGTTCGACCAGACACTAGCTTCCAGTGTGATCCTTTATGCAGAACATCTGGAGAATCACAGACTCTAAACTACTAAAGCAGGTTGTCATGGGTCAGACCCCGAGTCAGCGGAGGTGGAGGTGAGGATGAGGAGGAAGCTAAAATAACGGAGAAGCTCTTATGAAGCTGGAGCAGCCACAGAGCCATTCAACTTTTGCAGAGAACACTTTTGGGGGTCCTTCCCATGAAAAACAGCCATCCAACTAATGCCATTCAGCTTATTGTTATCTGTTGGCTCTTCTATACAATGAAGACTAAAGTGCCCTACGACTTTAGGATTGATAATTGTCTTCTGCTGGCTCTGTCTGTGAGGAGTTTTTTTTCTTTCCTCCCACAGTCCAAATACGCATGTGTTTCAGGTGAACGGGTTAAACAGTCTTTATTGTGCAATTATACGTGTTATTGCCTTTTGTTGTCCGGTATCTACTACAAGTAAACGGTGTAGAAACAATGCAAAAAATGGGACTCAGAATAAGCTGCAAGAGAGGAAGGATTCACAGATACCTGGAACATGTGGGTCCTCCAGCCCTGTGGGGATTTTCCACTGGTCCACTTGAAGCTTCAGTGCATTCACTTCATCTATGTCCCCAGGGACTCTGGAGAATGATTGGAGAATAACGTAGATATCAAACAGATACGAATCATCATTTTAGCATAAAGAATGCATGAAATACTTTTAACTGAACATCCAGAAGATCCCTCACCTACAAAACGTTTCAAAAACCATGCGCTAAATATTGAGGGAACCAATGTCCAAAACATTGATTTTCTTCCTCTCTTTCACACTAGCATCCCCAAAACTGGCTCAACATGAAAGAAAAGTTCCATTTACCTACCACCTTCCTCACACGTTGTTCCCTTCAACTGCCTCACCTCACTCACCTGAAGATTCCCTCAGTCTGGTCCCCATTGAGGCCCAGCACCTCCTCCGAGAGGCGAGTCTGCACCCAGGGCAGCTGTCGGTCAGGGTAGCGTTCGCACTGCAAAGCCATCACCTCCTCAAGGGAGCTGCCAAACATGGAGGGACTGAAGATGGCACTGCGGGCATGTACAATCTCCTCCAGGCTGGGCTTCTGCAAACCCTGTAACAGTCCCATGAAGAGGAGACAAAAGCGTTTCTCTGAAAACACTGAAAGAATAAGAAAACACCGCTTTATAACTCTGTTCCGAAAGGCGGAAAAACAAGACTCTCACTGAATACAGGGCACTTGGGAATGGAGTAAATAGGACTTATCGAGTGTAGAAAAGAGAAGGCGAGGCTGCCTTGCGAATACAGTGCTGCCAGGAAGAGACTTGCTGAATACAGAACTGAATACGTTTGGGAAAATATAGAACACTTGGCAAGAAACAGGATCGTCTTGCTAAATACTGGTGAAAAGGTGACAAGACTGTTGCTGAATAGAGCTGGCAACTCAAGAGAGGTATGCCTGACAAGGTAGGGGGAACAAGAGACCGTCTCACTGAATACAGTATGTCTGATAAGAAAACACACCGGGCTGCTGAGACACCTTAGGCTTCGCAGGGCTGCTGTGAAGACTGAATACGAAGACGTCTAGGTCAATACTTCTATCGGGAGGGTGGTATTAGGGATGATGCACCAAAGGGTCCATAAGTGAAGGAAGGGGCACAAGCTGTAGGAAAGTGAAGAGTTACTATCACCTTCTTGGCCTCACCGGGCAGCAGATCCCAAGGAAACATGCAGGTCCAAGGATCCAGTTCTTTGCCGTGTTTACAGGAGGTACGCAAAAGTATTAGGGGACAAATGAAGGGGGGCACATCCTCCCTTATTACACATATGAAAAGATTATCAAAAATAATTTTTTATAAGTATGTCTATATTAATAAAGCTCAGTTGCTGTTTGTCCCTCTGTCTGCGTGTCGGTTTGCTTTTTAGGTATGGCATCGTTTTTCAAAGCTTGGAATTTTTTACGCGCAGGTACTTCTCAGGTCTCATAGAGGTTATTAAACGTGAAAAAGGCTGCTCGCTATTTTGAACATTTAAACTTTCATCTCTGAAGAGGCTTGGAGAGGTGGGGGGTAGTAACGTCACACTGCCAGACACCACCTGTGCCATAATGTTACCGATGTGGACGCATTTTCTCGTTCCACGCGCACATCCCCACACGTCACCACACACGCTGCTTGAATGCCTCGATCCTTATCGAACGGAGATGGCTGTTCTGTTACGCTCCAGCAGGATCATGACATATGGATGGATTTTGTCACCCTACACACATGCAACGCTCCATACAGTAGTGATATAAGGGTAGTAAAGTTTTGGCAATAAATGTTTATTTTGTAATATATTTTCTCCTTTCCACTTGACTCCGACCTATGAAAATCACTCTTTGTGGTATTCGCAGCACTAACAATACTTCTATCCTAAATACAACCACTTTAATGGTACAACAGTTTGCTAATAATGCGTTATGACTTTTTCCACCTTCCCACCACAACACAGCTTGTACTTTCATAACTATCTCTATATAGGGTTGTGGGGATCAAATGAGTCTTAAGAGCCAGCTTTAACCCATTCCCTCGCCCACGCCCTTGAATTCTGTGCTTTCAAATGTTTAACAATCCTTCAACAAGCAATTAATCATAAACAAACATAAGTAGTTGGGAAACCCACTCTAGTGGAAGGAATGCAGCCCTCAGTCTGAATGGCAGGGCAATGTTCACTCAGGCTGAGACAAATACATTTCGTTTCCCTTCCGGGGGGGGGTCAACTCAAAACCAACCGAGTGTAGCTCACATTAGCAGCAAGTCGAAAAAATACTTAATTCGTAATGAAAGCTGTCGACACGAGGATGGCGGACAATTAGGGAGGAAATGAAGAGTGTATGTGGCGTCGCTCTCACGGGCAGTTAGAGCTGGGAGACACGCGCACTGATTTAATTCAGCATAGCAATATAAACCCAACCAGTTCGGCCCCCTTTTTCCTGCCACGAGCCACAGCGGATTTG
Organism: Arapaima gigas; assembly: GCA_900497675.1. Taxonomy (NCBI): domain Eukaryota; kingdom Metazoa; phylum Chordata; class Actinopteri; order Osteoglossiformes; family Osteoglossidae; genus Arapaima; species Arapaima gigas. Next base: position 63,721 of record UFQX01000658.1, read on the forward strand.
CAGTCTTCGGAGAAATTTGTTCTGAAATGTAGGGAAAAGCCCCCTGCACATTTCAGGCACTGAGGTGGAGCTCACCCCCCCCGAAAGGTGGCATCCAAACCATGAAACCCCCAGAACAGCTGGCCAAAAATCAGATGCTGCGGATGTTAAAAGCGCCCAGCGGTTGTCTCTTTCGGCGGGCGTTTCAGGAATGCTGCAAATGCTGCGATCAGAAAGATATATGTCTGCTTCAGGTCTCGAAGTCTTGCTTGCCTTGAACCGAGTGACTCAGCCTCAAGTGGAAATCTGATGAATGAAGTTACACTCTATAAATAACTCTTTTGTATAAATGAATAGTTGGTCTAACATGGTAATCCACCCACAGCATGGTAGTTCCACAGCTGCCGATATCTGACGTTATCAGGAAATTCAAAATGTAGTTTATACACAGGATAAGAACATCCCCCTTTAGAAAAAAAAGATTTAAATGTGTACAATATTAATTTCATATGCATTACTCAAGGATACAACACGTCCCGGTGGAAAGTTTGGTTCCTCGCCTATAATGCTGAGCACGTACCTTTTTGGCTCCAGACAAGGCTGCTTTCTGCAGTTTGCGGTGGCAATACTTGGCATAGCTGCTGATGGCCACCCCTGAAACACAGACGCACATGTGTGTTTCGGGCTGATAGAACCACGTACAGAAACACCACACACTGGCCTGAGGCACACACAGGGTGGAGGGAATTAGAAGAGGGTTAAAAATTAGTAAGGGGAGGGGGGATAGGTGGATAGAGACAGGCTGTCCAAAGCTTCACTGGAGAATAAACAAAGGATTAGTAATAATACAGAATTTTCAACAGCAGGTCAAGGCAATTCATTTGGATCGTGAGAAGCGAGGAACCCAAGGAATGAAAAAATAAACAATTCAAATGTAGTAGTGAGGCAGGTGCTGGCTGCCTCGCTACGCATTGAATGGCAAAATGTTTTATTCTCCTTCATTTGTTATAAGGTTTTCGGCTAGAGCTCAAAACGCACGACTGTAGTGTCTTTACAGTGACCCTCTGGAACGCTGCACGTGGTATGTTGCAGCACTCGTGTGCATAGAGAGCTCAGCATCCCGCGTATCCTTTCTTTGTTATTAATCCTCTAATAATTCTCATTCAGGTGCTCGTGCCACGCGCTCTGGCCACTCCCCCTCAGGGGCGAGGCATTCTCTGTGCTTTTCTCATGCACAAACCCCGCCCTTAGTTATGCGGGTTGCTGCACACAACTTGGAGGAGAATGGCGTCTTGCCACCTTTTTCAGCGTCTCAAGCATCTCCCTACGTGTTTTTATGGGTGAGCACAAGACAATTACCAAAATAAATAGGAAACAACTATGTCAGGGGTTCTGAAGGGAAGAAACACTCATTACTGTATTCGCGTTTGCATTTTCACCAGAGATACAGAGCTGTTTCCGTTAGCGCCCAACTTTCTAGGCACACATCTTGAGCACTGACCAAGGTATCGCTGTAATTCTCTATTTCCATTTAATTATTCATTTCATCTGTGTGTTTTATATGTTTCATGGCCACTGATTTGTTTAGTAGAACCAGTTATGCCACAGAAGCTCAAGCGGCAGGTTTTTGGGTGCTGGGTGTAGGTAGCAGAGACCAGTTTGAGTATGAGGTCAATAAATGACCAGTCCCCGGCGCAATGGATGGCCTAATGTGTCATAGCCTGAACATGATAGACCCATTTCCGACGATCACAGGTCAGCTTAGTTGACTACACAAACAATGTTCTCACAAATGTCCACCTCCAGGCAAGATTTTAAGTCTTGTCATGGTCTTTGAATAGACCCAAGGCTGTTCCGAAGCAGACTTGTCATGCGATTTTGCACGTTATAATATGAGGCCAAGGCTGAATTTGGTTTGAAGGGGGGCTCTGAGGCAGTACAGTCAACAGGAAACCATTCTCATCCTAAAGCCTCGGGAATACGACATGGTGCTGACTAAATAAGGGAAAGACACTGGCTCTGGTACACTCCTCTGGCTTATCACCATTTCTAAGAGGGCCAGCTGGGAAGAGTTCTACTTATGGATGGTCATTGTTAAAATTAAACCACAAAAGCTGCTCGGTCATACACTAAAATACCATGAAAACATGATTTAACAGCAGAACGTGTCGCCGACGTGGCTCCATCATCGAGCGTAATTGAACATCTCACCTGTTCTCACAATAAACCTGCACTGTGGGCTCACTGTGGGTCATCAGACAGACAAACTCAAGACACACATTAACTGCGGCAAACATACATACATGAATGAAACTCAGTTTGTGAAGAAATGCCACCGGGTCAGGAACAGGGCAGGATGGTCTGATGGATCACGTGTTGTAGTGATAAAGTTATATAACCAGTGAAATCTGGTATTAAACAAGAAGATGCACAGCAAATGAAATGTGGCAGTAGTAAAATACACATATGGTTAATCAAATGTGTCATTAAATAGGAAGGACAAATGAAATGACTTACTGACCAGTAAGACATATGGTGACTGAAATGTGCAGTAAAAATTATGAGTGTCACAGGGTCAAGCCACCGTCAGGCAGAGACAGGACAATCTCTTTTCGCGTTGGTCGTGATAATACAGCAGCGGGACAGAGGCAGCAAGAGACACGGTGGTCAAGGAACTGAATTTACTGTTTCATAGCCCGATGAGGTGCGTTTTGGGGAACTTAAGCAGGGTCCCTTTCAAAACACAGCCAAAGTAAATATCATAGCTTCTAAAAATGAACGTGAATGTTTTACTTGCAAGTTCAGTTCCTTTGCCAAACGCTTGTCGGACGTTAGCAGACAAATAAACAGAAGTTTACACAGTTTTCCCAGCCAGGACACACACATAAAGAGCCCTGGGGCACAGACAGTTGAGCAGCTCATGGGCACTGGGGTCGAACCAGGTGAGAAGGTTGCTAGAGCCAGGGGTGAAATGCATAGAGGATTTGCAAGAGGATCATGAGGACAAAGACACAGGAAAAGGTCATTTCAGCAAAACAGCTCTGGCAGACTGTAAAGATGCCTGAACATGAAACAGGGACACATGGAAAGCCCCCCTATAACCCCACCCCCGAATTTACAGCTGGTGTGAAACCGAGCGCATTGAAGACAGCGAGAGGCACGCGTAGACGGAAGCCCAGGGCAACGTAAGGCAGGCACAGAGCAGCGAGAGGGACGTTTTGGTGCCCCAACAGACAGGGGGGGCGTCCTACCCTCGGCCGGCTCCCCGGTGCGTTTGCCCTTCCGCCGCGGTCTGTGCCTCCTCTGGTCCCGGGTTGCCAGCAGTTGGCTAATGTGCTGCGTCACTGCAGAACACAGCACGCCAAACACGTGACCACACCTCAACACAGTGCCTGCACAATGCCGACACAACCACATGTCAGCACAGCACCCAACATACATAACCACAGGGGCGGGAACACAATGACGACGACGACGAACACGTGTCAGACACCTCGACCGAGCACACGGTTGTAAAAACGTGACAAATGCGGATTAACACATCAGCATGGGGACGAAGAATGATTTGGGCACAGAGGACACCTGCAGAAAACTTACACAGAATTATGCATGGGAGGAATGGCAAAAACATCAACCGAACCCACAAAGGTCGCAAACACAGCAGAATGGCAACATAAATAAATCCACAAAAACCTCATAACTCAACTTGTGGGCAAACCATGCAAAGTAGACAAGCATGTCCTCTACTCTGGCATCAGTTTGTTCAAGTGGCTGCAGTCTACTGGGTTCAGAGGTTCTTAGGATGGTGGGCTTTCGAAGGACTATTGTAGGTTTGTGGCAAAAACTCATCCAGTGATTGTACGGCATCCAGCTGAGGTTAGACGCCTTAGTGGTACGACTATCTTCACCCTTAAGTTCATCACTGCCGTTCTTCAACAGGCCGTAATTCGTGTTTACACAGAGGTCGCCGTTATGATCCGATAAAACAGTCTTTAAACATTTGAATGCAAAGCACCCGGACGCTTTGACATCTTTTTGGTGCCAGTGAACGATCCATACCACATTCACCCTCTCCGACAGCTTCCGTGAACTATGCCCCCGCGACTGGCCAATCCTGTCAGGATTACCCTCCCTAAAATCACACCATATTGGCCTCCTCAAATATCTAATCCCCAAATCCAATCAGTTTTGGTAAACTAACATATTGCCTCCATACTGAAAAACATTTTTACCACAATTTTCACTCCACCCTGTCCCCACCCAGCTCTCACCCTTTGTGTCGTTGAGTGGGTCCATGTGGCGGTAGATGTAGCCTTCCAGGTAGGAGTGGAACTTGGGTGTGGGTGGGAAGAAGGCCAGGCAGATAGCCATCAGCTCCCAGCCACGCTCAAGGCTGTCATAGCGGAAGTTCTCTGTCGTCTGCCGGCAAAGCTGTATGTAGAGCTCATCGCGTAGTCCCTGGTAGCTCCAGCCCCGCACCACAATATCCAGAGCCACACTCATGGAGTCCGCCTTGGAGCGGCGGTCACCCATGTACATCTGGATCAGTTTGAACACTTCCACAGCCTCCTTCTTCACAACCCGGTCTGACGTCATGATCATCGGCTTGCGGATGGGCTCACTGCTCCACGAGAGCATGTTGGCAATGGACACTTTACGTCGAAATAAACCCTGGGCGTCGGGCAAGGGTTTGGGATCGGAAAGGATGAGACGGGGCCAAAGGTCAGCTGAGCACCATACTTTTGACTACCAGATTTCATTCTGGGCTTTTTCAGGAAACCCGAATTGGTATTAATCTCACTGAAGAAATACGTGTGTGAAACTACCTGCGTGTGCTTGTTGAAGTGCTTCGATGCCCAGTTCTCGATGTCAGTCTCGGAGGACGGTTTGCGCAGGCTGAACTCTGGGAAGACCCCACAGCTGGCACTGGGCATCATGTTGCGGGCGTTTCGGCTGGCCTCAAACTGGGCACACGCACCCAGGTCTTCCGACTGCGGGTAGCAAGGCGCAGGGGGGCACAACAGGTAAGGAAGAGAGGAAACAAACAAGAGTGGGAAGGAAATTTGAACCAAAGAAGGAAAGAAGTGAGCGTGAAAAGGGAATAAGTGCGAGCGCGGAGAGACGGGAGTGATTAAAATGAAGTGGAAAACATGGAAGGAAGAATTAGTAACAATGCACAGTAATAAATAACAAATGCGCAGCCACACTTTCTTTTTGATCTTTAACAAAATCATTTAGGCCGTCTCAGAAGACAGTCATTGCCTGCTTGAGGAACGCAGATTGTTTTTGAGCTGTAATAACTCAGGAGAAGAATGTCTGCCAAACCGATATGATAAATTGTGGCGCTTTTTTTTTTTTTTTAAACGGTGGTTTGCCAAATAAGTGGCCACCTGAGATTTGCAGATGGATGGTTCTGGTACTGGGAGAGGCACTCGATCCTAACTTCCAGACGGGTCAAGCCCTTCTTCTGGTCCCACAGGAGCTGAACTATTAGGCAGAATTCCACGGGCTAAAATGCATTTTTCCTGTAAGATGTATAGATCTGAACCCACTCCCTCTTCGGCACCCATTCCTCCACGTCCCGTGCATTTAATGGCACCAGGCAAAAGTAATAACCCAGTCGTTTCAAACACTGTTAAAACTGTCAGTGGCGATATTAAATATTCATGGGGGCATCATATGAGTCGGCCACAACCTTATCAGTGTCACGCAGGGTAATTTGGCTGTATGAGCAACTAAACATGCAGGCTGAAGCCATGCAGCACAACCCCCGCTTGATGGAAGAGTAATCGCAGGTTCAAATCCCAGCCTGGACACAGGCTGGTTATTTGTGCCAAAATTATATATGTATTCACACTGCTGTTCTGACAGACTGTGGGCGAAAACAGTGCTTCTGAGGAAGCTGCTCATTCCAGCCCATTCCAGCTGTCTCCAGGACACCGACGCTGAGGGAGACCACACCAGGGGCGCAGTCGCAACGGTGGCTCATGGTCCACCGGTCAACAGCGACTCTTAATGCGAACTGAGTGCTACCAACAGGAGACCTGGGAGAACAGACAAGGTAACCATCAAAGGCCTCCTGGTTGTCAGCTTGGCCCAGAATTCCACTGCCTGCTGCCAGTTTTGCATTTTTGCAAAAAATTAAAGGAGGCTCGCCTACAAGAGGCACATCTTTCTCACCTGTAACTGAAACAAGGGGCTCTCTTGTAAGTATGAGTATGCTCCATGAAAGCAGGACAAAGGGCATAGGTCTCTCACCTGAGTTAAGGCACATTCGTGGTTCTATTCCCTGAGAAACCCCTGTGGGCAGGTCTTTCTCTCACTTATGTAGATCATGGGGGTGGTTGTCTCACCTGTGAGGGGTGCAGGCAGGGCTCAGGGGAAGCCAGGCTGGTCTGCATAGACAGGCTCTTCTCCAGCAGGGTGTGAGGGAAGCCGAGTCTCTCAAAGGTGCTACGCTTCCACGGGTGGCCCTCGTGTTGAGCAAGGGCCTCGTCTTCGCTGAAGGCCCGCACCACGGGGCCTGGCAGGGGTTGCGGCACTGCCCCATCGCTCTCATAACCGTCCCCGCCATCCGGCTTGCCCTGCGCCTGTCCAGCATCCCAGCTGCTCCGCTGCTTCATCAGGTGCACCTGCTGTGCCTCCCACGCCAGTCGAGCCTGCGCTGCTGCTGCCTCGTTGGGGTAACCGGTTCGTGGAGAGTCAGGGGCCCCGCCCCCACCCTGTTCTACCTCCCCACAGTGGGACAGCGCCTCTTGTGGCAGGGAAGGTTTGCGGCTCTTCCTCTTGCGTTGGCCTCCTGGTGAGTAGCCAGCCCCTCCTGCAGCAGTCGGCAGCGAGTCGTGCCGACCACCCGCCGATGACCAAGATGGAGCGTCCTCATACAAGTGCCTCTGGTGGCCTAGTCTAGCCTGCTCACGGGTGTCGCGGATCAGTGACATGCTGTGCTGCAGCGTGTGCGAACTGCCGGGTCCGCCGTAGCCCACCGATGCCTGGTAGCGCGTTGGCCGGTCCACCGTGCGGAAGCGTGGGCTGGAACCCGACTGCTCCACGTACACCAGCTGCTTGACATACTCCCTGCCAGCCGGGCTGTACTCCAAGCTTTGGGACTTTTCTGGGCCACGCTGCCGGGTCAACACTAGTTGCTGGTATGGAGACTGGCTCTGCTTGGGAGAGTGGAAGAGCGATGGGGACGGCTGGGGTTTGTGAGCTGGGGAAGTGGGCTGGGTGTCGCTGTGAATGTCAGAGGGTGGCTCCTCATAGATGGGTGGTGGCTGGCACTCAGGTGGTGGCTCCTCGTACAAGGGGGGCTCGTAAGCATAACGGGGCGAAGGGGGCTGCGAGTCGGTGGAAGGGCGCCGGTAGGTCCCACCGCACAGCAGAGGGGAACCTGGCAGCTCAGCCCGCTTCAGGTAGGGGGACTGACGGCGGTCGGAGTAAAGGATGGATGGACTGTCTGGGTCCGGGTGGCTTGTGGAGCGGCGGGAGCAAGACGTTCCGCCACCGCTCCCAGTAGGAAGCTCACAAGGGGTGTAGCCATTATCCTGGTGGGACAGGTAGCTTGGCTCGCGGTCCGTCACCTTGATGAGCATCCGATCCTTAGTGCCCGTGTTCCAGCGGAAAGGGGATGTCCTGAAGGGAGAAGGCATGAGACATACAGAGATGGGCGAAGGTTGACAGTTTTTCAGAAATAAATATACCATATCAAAAGTTTGAGTACACGTGAAAACTAGTTTCTGTCATGCCTGACAGTTGTTTACATCGACGTCATTAGATTGACTCATCCATTTTCCTTCAAAAGCTGATGGCTCTTTCACAACTTGAGGTGTGTTTTGGTTTGTTGTCTTGCTGAAGAATGAAGGACTGTCCAACTGGCTACAACCCTGATGAGGAGGCCATACTGGCTGAGATTTCCATGAACCTTGGAAAAATCAACTCTATTACTAGCAAAGCCACCCAAGACCATTACACTGCCTCCTCCACGCAACATAATAGAAACCACTCGAGCCCAAGTTACGTTTACTCTCTCTGTATCTTACAAATACTTGCAGGGTGAACAAAAATATTTCCAGTTTTGGCTTGTGGGTCCTTAAGAAAAACTTCCATTAATCAGATATGCTGTTTCTGTATTTTCCGGCCCAGACAAATCTGTTTTCAAACTTTCTACTAACACCATGTACGTAAAAAATTGGGCCCGATGATAAGACATCAGTTGTTCAGCATTTGCTGGTGAGAGGCTAAAATGAAAGAATCAGTAAGAAGATTCTAGTGCTGCTTCAATTCTGAAGCCTCAGGAGGGGACAGGAAGGCTGCAGGAGAAAAAGCAGAAGTTTTTTTTTTAGTTTAGTGCAGAAGAAGTGTTTTAATTATGAAGCACGGGGGAGGGAGGAGGTAAGACTTGGGTGGGGCCTTTAAAATGAAATTGTGCTTTAAGGCATAACTGAAAACAACCAGAATGTAGAATTTGTGAAATACTCAAGGACAGGGGACTTTAATGTCGGAGCTCTGTGGGGGGTCCTGACTAATATTGAGATGAATTAGGGTTGAATGGGGACTTTAATTGTGACGAGATGGTGTGAACAATAATTATGAAAAATAGCAGCGGGTTCGGGTGTGAAAGTAGAGCTGGGCTTTAATGGCGGAAAATGGAGGTAGCTCTTAGGTAGGACCACACAGGGAGCTTTATCTATTTCTCGCCAAAGGACACATTTTCTCAAATGCATCTGTCAGTGCTTTTTGCTTGATCTCTTTCAAAGCGGGTACATAATGGGCACAGAGCAGTCTCTCTCTTCCAGCTTCTCTAAACACATGCACTTTCAACAACACAGAAATAGACACACACACACACACACACACACACACACACACAAAGGATTTCATTGGAAAAGAACAAAAACTCACACAGTTCATACCTCTCTGTATTTTCGCTTGCTTTCTGTCTCCGGCAGAACATCCCACAACAAAGTGAGCATAATTTTTCCCCCCTCCCATACCATAAATAATTCATAAATCCGCCCGACAAATCAATTTGCACATTCTCTCCTTCTGTACACCCATTTCCTTACATACACGGAGCTTATCCTCAGTCCAGCCTTTCATCCTTGCATCAACTTTCATCCTCCAATATGTGTCCTCTTTATTTGGGCAGCAGGTGGCGTAGTGTTTTGAGCTGCCGCCTCGAAATCTCAGGACCTGATCCCGAATTCTCCTCCTGCTGTAGTACCCTTGTTCGAGGTAGTTGCCCTGAACTGATAGTAAAAATTACCCAGCTGTATTTCAAGCATTTTGCCGCATAAACTGAGCATTTTAAGTCACTGTACATCTACTTTTTTCCATTTAGTACACGCTTTTTTCAAAGTTGTTATACAACAAAAATGGAGCTTTAGATGTAGACAGGTACCTTACAGAAAGAAGGCAAATAAATAATAAATCTCTTCTTATATTATGTGTCTGCATGTGTATCATTGCATGACTAAAATGATTTTTGTATGTTTACAATGATATGCGGTTCTGTACCTGTATTTATGTCTAGATTTCGTATCCATTTGCTTATATTGTCTACATATCATAGCCGTAAAAAAGTATGAGAAATGATCTTCATACTCACTTTGTGTGTCCCCCGTAAAATTTTGCTTTTATATGTGCATCTATTTATTTAGATACTTTGAAGTACATTTGCATAGCCTGTTTTTCTAACTACCTTTTCCAAGGGTGTTACAACAAGGAACTCATCTAGAAACATAAAAAACCTTAAACAGTATATTTACATGTGTTTGAGTGGGTGCCTGTACACGTTATCGAGATGTCTGCGTGTGTGTGTGTGTGTGTGTGTGTGTGTGTGTGTGTGTGTGTGTGTGTGTGTGTGCGGTTTTGTGTCAGCAAGACCCTCACTAATGCTTCACCCACATCTTCATCTTTCCCAGAAAACAGGCAGCTGTGTGCCCCGGTGACTGAAGGTCCAACAGTAGGCGCTTTCACAGCTTGTCAGACTTGAATGTCACATGTGAACAGGAAATGCCAGGCGGTTTCCCTGAGCTGTGCAGAAAATGCGCAGCCCTTGCTTAACACACCCCACTCCTAAACACACGCTCAGTCTGATCCACAGTCAGTATCACGGGGGCCTTGTGATCCCACGCTGAATTAGCACTAGCACTTCTGCTTTAGAAGGAATGACAGCACGGGTACCCGTGCAGAAAGTGGTTAACAAATAGATAAAAGCTACACACTGCAGCCTGAGAAAGTATTAAAACTCTGGAACAAGGAGAATTATACAACAGTAAGATTCAGATATAACAGTGGGAGGAGGGGCGATGCGGACGTCTCCATGACGACCCACATGGTCCTACCTGATCCAACTGAACGGCAGAGACAAAAGTGAGACGACTAATCCCATTCTTCGTCGGAAAAAACCTAACTCTTAAGTGGCAGGTTCTCGGTTTTCCAAGTCTCTTATGGCAGTTCACCAGCCTGTTGCCCCAGAGGATAGCTGTGTGTAGAAACTTTCTCCCAGAATCCCTCGAGCTCCACGCGGGTGGTGAGTCACAGCGTGGCTGCCGGCAGGTTGAGCTCTGAATGGCTGTGGTTCACGGGTTTGACTGACACCCACTCATTCGGGCGGGAAACAAGGCGCCGTTTCATCTGGCTGTAGGGCAGGGGGCCACACCAATGAGGGATTTGGCATCCGGCGACGGGGACCGGACAATGGCTGCTTCTCTCCACTCTTCTACCCAACAAGGCCCCCATGGTCACTTCGTCCTCCCTGCAGTCAACCCGTCCGCCCTCTGTCGGCCTGTTTGGATCCAGGAAAGCAGCACGGATGAGGCTGACCAGCAAAGCCAGAGGGCAGTACTGAGCACGTCCAGGGAACTGGACAGAAACAGGAAGGAACGCTATCGTTGGCCGGTGATCTCGGTGACCTTAGGCACTAGTGACCGTGTCTGTAAGTCACCATGGAAACTGAAAGAGGAAACTACTCCATGAGGGACCACCACCCAACAGAAGGTCAGGTGACACTTCCTGTGCACCACCACCTCATCCCCGCATTGCCTCCTCCTTCCTCTCATCAGCATCCAGTGTTCTCGGGCATTAACACGTTTTATGGAACTTCTGTAACCGTATTTTGCAATCATTCATTTAGCAGATGCTTTTCTCCAGAGTGACGTACAACTCGGAGTCAAGAACAGTGCGTTTCACCAACACATGAAGAGATACACGACTCACGTAGTACAGTGAGTGAGTAGTACAGCAGGTGCATATAGGAAAAATAAAGGTAATGAAGACGTGCTGTGGTGTAAGTTTACGGAGCAGGTTGGGTATCTTGGGCCTGGAATAGATGTGTTTTAGACAGTTTGAGTGCTCAGAGGGACTCAGCAGCACTGAGGGATGGAGAAAGCACATCCCAACGCATTGGAGCCAAAACTGAGAACCTACAACCTTTCTCTTTCAGAAGATACTTCAGAAAATCTGCAGTTTCTATGGACAATTTAAAATCCCCTGTTATAAGGATTTTACTATCCAATGAAGCACCACAGGTAATGAAACCTGACTATGAGATTGATAAATTAATCTATTATCTCATGGCCACAGCTCTGAAGAGCAGAGCTCCACCATATTAGGTTCTTGACCCAGGAAGGTTACAATGTGCTGCCTAGTCCACCAACCTGTAGAGCTGTTGATTTTCAGTTATTCCCATTCTGTTTGACGAGAGCATGGTCTTCATTGCAGCATGTCCTAAGCACTAGGTGATGGTTGCTGTCAGTAGTGTCATGACCCGGTGCTCAAGGAAGTGCCGGAGTCCATCAGGGCAGGGAAACAGCATAATAGAACCTACCGGCCACCAGACACACTGTAATATTTGTCAAGAAAGGTTAAAGGGCAACATCAATACCCAGAGCAAATTCAGGGTTCCTGCTGATGGAATGAGACTGGCAGATGATGTTTGACTTAGGAAACCAGGTTAGGTTCCCAGCCACCATCAGGGAGACATCTCTCAGGCCAGACATCATGCTACTGTTCTAAACTTCTAACCAAGTCATCATTTTGGACCTTACAGTGCCTTGGGAGGAGATGATCATGATCATCATCTAGATAATCGTTTTCTTAGTCAGTTTTACAGCGTTTTTCCAGGAGAACCCAGGTTGGCCATTCTCCTCCAAAAGCTGTCCCTCCAACACTGTCGATCTTGCATATCTTCAACTGACAGGTTCATGGTCTTTGTGTCCACAGTCAGAGTGATTCTCCGAAGGCTGGAGGGCAAGTTGTGTGCGACCACTGAAGTCCTTGTGTAGAGCATATAGTGTGTTGGGTGTCACTGGTAGGCAGAGGAAGGTTATGAAAGTTGCTTCTGAGGCTGCAAATGGCTGTGGATCAGGAGAGGTGAGTTGTGGGTTCAAGGTAGCAGTACCCGTCGGGACTGATCAGGCCCTGACTGGCATTCAGGTACCGCTACCTTAAACACACATCATCAGTGATGCATCCCTGGGTGAGGGTGTCTGATATGGAAAGACCCAAAACCGCCAGTGACCCCAGGATGCATCACTGATGATGTGTCCAGATGTTGCAAGATATCACATCCATATCACATTTCACAGTGAAAAGAAGATACCGCCAACTGTTTAAAAATTCCACTCTCGTGCGAATTGGTGGTGTGTGAGTGGGCCGGAACATCATAGTTCCATAAAAACATTCCATTATGGTTGCATTAGTGGCCTTTTTTTATCTTCCATGCCGGTAATGCCCACACCCTACCTCGACCACTTGTGTTTCCCGTCCGAGCAAACAGGAGAAGAACAGTCCCAGAAGAACTGGCCTTTTGACCAAGAGGTTGGACGTTCAACTCGATGAATGGCCCAAATGTCAAAGCTCACAATATTCAAACTTAGCAAGTTCCTTTCAATTACAAGACAGCAGACAGCATCTAATGTTTTCTGTACTTCTTCTCCAGCTCCTCCAGCGCTGTGCTGTATTTTTATGTATGATGTCATTTGCTTCCATCCAGATATGTTGATCTGTCCAGACATTGAATGAATCAGTGTTTTTACCAGTTGCTTCAGTTAGATATTTTATTGTCATTCAGGTTATTTGGTTTGTCTGGTCGGAAAACGAGTCTTGAAATACACCACTGTAACTGCAGGCCCTTAACCACTGCGCCACCTGCTGCCCATAACCCCTCCCACCACTGCTTGAGGAACGAACTCAGTACATTATTCTCTCATGCTTAGCAGCACATTGACGTGGTGGAACTGAGCAAAGCAAGCGGCTCTTCTGTCTTCAGCAGGGACCGAGAGGCTGTCGAAGCAGCGTTTACTCTCCTGTGATTCATCATCCTGATGTGTCAAATTTTACTGTTTTCCATGATGTTTAATTGCTAAATGGAGCAAAGTGTTAAAGAGATTTAAGATATTTTTAAAACGCCTGCAACCAGAACTGATGCTGAGGGGCTTTTTTTTCCTCCCGTCAGTGTTAATTTTCCCTGTTTCAGCTGCCGGTGCGTCATGGGTGTTCATCTGAGCCGAAGCCGCCAGCGGGGGGACATCAGACGTCCACGAAAAGGACAACAACGCACCTAAGCAGCAATTAACCAAAACAGCACAACCCGCGAAGGGAGGAGACGATTCCAGACAAAAATGTTCACAAAGCATCCATTCTGTGCGCAGAAACGTGATGTTGCTGCCGGAACTGTGGGGGCAGCTTTGGACCAGTTCCACTCGAGGGAGAGTGGGAGAGTGATTTTACGCGTGTGTGTGTGTGTGTGTGTGTGTGTGTGTGTGTGTGTGTGTGTGTGTGTGTGTGTGTGAGAGAGAGAAAGGAAAGTAAAGAGAATCCGGGAGCGGAAGAGGAAGATCACGGGATATTTTTTGCCGCTCCCCTCCCGATGTTGTTTTGGTGTCTCGGACTGCAAAAGCACCGGAACCTTCCGAGCATCCCAGCGCTTCGGAGGATTCCCAATTCCTCACTCGGGCCCTGCTGCTTGTCACTTGTCCAGCAATGAATTCCAGGAGGACCCTCTAAGAGTCCACAGCAGTTCTGCATTCTCAGCACTACAGCAACAGAAGTGCCACTGTTTCCCTGGGTAAGGGTGGGCTGGACCGGTTTAGCAGGGGCATCTTCACCTACCGTTGGATAAAGGGAATCTTCTAGAAATACACATCGGCACCTTCTCACGACCCACAACTCGCCGAACCACAGGGCTTTACGAAAATGCAGCTTTATTGAGCAAACTAACTTTGGCATAGCGATTCGAGGAGTCATCTGTCAGCCAGAAGACTGCAGTTCAAATCTCCGCTCCTGCTGCCATCCCCTGGACCAAGGTATCAGGGTACGAACCTAAATTTAGGCAGTGAAAAAATACCCTGCTGTATTAAATGGATAAATCACTGTAGGTCACTTTGGAAAAAAGCGTCCAATAAATAAATAGTAATAAACTGATGGGTACAATTTGGTTTAAGCGCTTTTGCTCAGCAGCGTCCCCTCTGAGGATTTGATCCAGCGACCTTTAGATTACAGGTCCGGGACCACTGCAGTAGCACTGTCACGCAAAAGGGAAGAGCCCCCAACTGCACGCTCTGTAAGCACAGCTTTGCTCAGCCAAAAATAACAAAATGTCATTTAACAGCCTAATTAAAAATTAAACGTTTTACTACAGAATGATGGGATTGACTGTGTTAATTACCGCTTGTGGAAACAGCGCTGGATGAAAATTAAAGCCATCGCTCCCAAAATGCCTTAGTCTTGCCAGCTGCTGTGGACAGAAGGATTTAGGGCAGCTGGTTGGGGTTTCAGTATCTTGTTAAACGCCAGAGCAAACAGGCCTTTTCACTGCTGCCAGTCACTCGCTAGACAATGAGCCAGTGTTCCTGTCCTCACCGCGGTCCGGCCACCGGCACTGGGCACAGGACTGTGATGTACCTAGGTGACCCTGGATATTAGTGTATGATCCTGGATATAAGACTATGACCCTAGATACCAGAGTATGACCCTGGATATGGGAGTATGACCCTGGATAAAGGAGTATGACCCTGGATACAGGACTATGACCCTGGATATAGGACTATGACCCTGGATATGGGACTATGACCCTGGATATGGGACTATGACCCTGGATAAAGGAGTATGACCCTGGATACAGGACTATGACCCTGGATATAAGACTATGACCCTGGATATGGGACTATGACCCTGGATATGGGACTATGACCCTCAATACGGGACTATGACTCTGGATATAGGACTATGACCCTGGATATGGGAGTATGACCCTGGATATAGGACTATGACCCTGGATACAGGACTATGACCCTGGATATTAGTGTATGACCCTGGATAAAGGAGTATGACCCTGGATACAGGACTATGACCCTGGATATTAGTGTATGACCCTGGATACCAGAGTATGACCCTGGATATAGGACTACGACCCTGGATATGGGACTATGAGCCTCAATATCAGACTATCACTCTGTATATAGGACTATAACCCTGGATATGGGACTATGACCCTCAATACCGGACTATGACCCTGGATATAGGACTATGACCCTGGATATGGGACTATGACCCTGGATATGGGACTATGACCCTCAATACGGGACTATGACTCTGGATATAGGACTATGACCCTGGATATGGGAGTATGACCCTGGATATAGGACTATGACCCTGGATACAGGACTATGACCCTGGATATTAGTGTATGACCCTGGATAAAGGAGTATGACCCTGGATACAGGACTATGACCCTGGATATTAGTGTATGACCCTGGATACCAGAGTATGACCCTGGATATAGGACTACGACCCTGGATATGGGACTATGAGCCTCAATATCAGACTATCACTCTGTATATAGGACTATAACCCTGGATATGGGACTATGACCCTCAATACCGGACTATGACCCTGGATACAGGACTATGACCCTGGATATGGGACTATGACCCTGGATATGGGACTATGACCCTCAATACGGGACTATGACTCTGGATATAGGACTATGACCCTGGATATGGGAGTATGACCCTGGATATAGGACTATGACCCTGGATACAGGACTATGACCCTGGATATTAGTGTATGACCCTGGATAAAGGTGTATGACCCTGGATACAGGACTATGACCCTGGATATTAGTGTATGACCCTGGATACCAGAGTATGACCCTGGATATAGGACTACGACCCTGGATATGGGACTATGAGCCTCAATATCAGACTATCACTCTGTATATAGGACTATAACCCTGGATATGGGACTATGACCCTCAATACCGGACTATGACCCTGGATACAGGACTATGACCCTGGATATGGGACTATGACCCTGGATATGGGACTATGACCCTCAATACGGGACTATGACTCTGGATATAGGACTATGACCCTGGATATGGGAGTATGACCCTGGATATGGGAGTATGACCCTGGATATAGGACTATGACCCTGGATACAGGACTATGACCCTGGATATTAGTGTATGACCCTGGATAAAGGAGTATGACCCTGGATATTAGTGTATGACCCTGGATACCAGAGTATGACCCTGGATATAGGACTACGACCCTGGATATGGGACTATGAGCCTCAATATCAGACTATCACTCTGTATATAGGACTATAACCCTGGATATGGGACTATGACCCTCAATACCGGACTATGACCCTGGATATAGGACTATGACCCTAGATACGTGACTATGACCCTGGATACAGGACTACGACCCTGGATACGGGAGTATGACCCTCACCAGGGGTGTTTTACCAAATTTAAGATTTAAACAGCTTCCTATTCTTCTTCACCAGCATGGCTCCTCTTAATCTGGCACTCCACCTTCTTCCTCTCCACTTTAAGAACTCCCTCACTGCTCCACCTCCTCAAGTTGTACCCTTTCCCTGCTCTTTCCACTTTCTCTCTCTCTACTCTGAACCTTCACTCATGCCACTCCTTCTTCTCCCATCTGGCCCACTTGTTCCCTTTCCTCCAGCCCTCCTCTTTCTCACCTTTCTCCTTCCACTGCTCCTGAGGGCTGCTTGTCAGCCAGGTCCTGGTCCAGGGAGGATGAGGTGCTGACGGCGCTGCCACGCCCAGGGCTGCTGTCTGCAGAGGCGCGGCGTCTCCGGTGCTGCTGCTGGGTGGTCCCGGACTGGGCGTCAGCTCTCTGCTTTAGCGTCTGCAGTTTGGCCAGGGGGATGATGTCACAGTCGCGGGGGCGGTGCCACACGGTGCGCTGCGATGAGGCGCTGTAGTAGTAGAAGCGCGAGGTGTTGGGGTCGAACAGCTCCCACCACTGGTCTTCACCCGCACGCTTGATGCGCACACCCTGTGGCGGGTCCCACACGCACTCGCCCGTCAGCAGGTTGGCGTACATGCGCTCCCGCGTGCGCGGCTCGATGATCTCCACCCACTCCAGCCTGCAGGGGGCGAAACACCTGGCTGAATATAGGAGTTTGGGGTCATGGGTTCAAATCCAGCTCAGTGTGTGGGGAGTTTGCATGTTCTCCCTGTGTCTGAGCAGGATTCCTCCCACAGTCCAAAGACACACGTTTCAGGTCAACTGGGCGCTTTAAATTGCCCAGTATATGGTCACTCTGTGAAGGACAGGTGTCCCATCTGGGGGTTGTTTCACAGCCTTGCGCTCAGTGACTCCGAGATAGACGTCAGCCTGCCAAAACCCAGCTCACTATTACGTTTACAGGAATGGACTTCAAGTAGCCCAAAATCCACCATCTTCACGCACGTCAAATATTCAGGGTTGAATCTCACCTGCTGCTCTAGTGCCCCTGAGCAAACTACTTACCCTGCTGTTTAAATGCGTAGGGTTAGGGTAAGAAACTTTAAGTCAATTTGGGGGAAAGTTTCAAATAAATAAATGTCGGTGTTTTCAGGGCAGGTCAGAGGGTTTATCGCTTTCACACAGCTGTGTCAGTCTGCCCGGCGCCATGGAAACAGCTGGCAGCAAACGCAGTGAAATCGTATCACTATCATACACAGCGAGCCGGAGCGTGTTCAGGCCCCCGCCGGCACTTTTTACTGCCGTCGCTTTTATCTGCTGACCTTTGACCCCTGTCGAGTGGTGGGAGAAGGGAAGCCCAGTGCCACCAGCTGCCAGGAAGGCACTTAGTGTAATTATCATCCCCGAACACGGCGGTGAGAGGGAGAGGGCTGCTGCACCGGCATCGATTCGCAGGCTGGTCACGTTGGGCAGGAGAAACAGAGACAAGGGGAGAGAGGGAGTGGGAGGTGTGGTGTACAGTAAGAGAGAGTCTGCATGCCTTCATCGCCCCCCGCAGTGTCCCCCGTGTTTACTGCCCCAGCAGAGCAAAATAACACACACGCATAAAGGGACCACACAGTGAAGAGAATATACCGGTCTCCCTCCTTTCCTTTCCGTTAAGTCATTAAAGATCTTACCTTTTAATCGTGGCCGTGACGGCCATGCGAATCACTGGCAAAGAAAATGTCGGGCAAATTGATAAAAATGTACAAACAAACGGGTACAAATGTAAGCTGTCACATGCATTTCCATCGGGAACCCCGGGCAAATGAGCAGCTTGTCCCTGTTTTGGCGGCGTTGGAAATTGAGACATGCTGCTTTGTGCAGGACCTGGTAATTCATCAGTTAAGAGCCTGGGAACTCAAGTCTCTGGTTCCTTCAGCACATTGAAGCCGTGACCTGATAAGATAATGCAGATAAGTTCTGCATAAAATCTGCAGGATCTTTCCTTATCGCACAAGACAGTCTGCACAGCTTCTGGTCCAGACCCACCTCAGCTACTGCAACTCCATCCTGTTTGGCCTTCTGGGCTCGGCATCAAGCATCTTCTCCAGAATGTTGCTGCAGAAACTGTATTTGACCTTCCAAAGTTTTCCCACGTATTGCCTTTCACTTCTCTCCTTGGCTTTGTGTAGCCGCCCTTATCAAGTTTAACACTGGTTACAGTCTACAAGACCGTCAATGGATCTGCACCTCGATACCTGCAGGACCTGGTCACTCACTACTCCTCAGCCAGACTGCTATGCTCCTCTACCTCTAGCTGCTTGATGGTCCCAGCCACACAAATCAAAACCTCCTACATGCTGGGATGAACTCCTTCTCTCACTCAGAACTGCTAAATCCTTTAAAAAAGATCTCAAAATGTACCCACTTCTCTTTTGATCTCCTTTGTGCTCTACAAACATCCACTACATTATCTGCTTAAGAAAAACGCGCTTCCCATTGTACGTTGCTTTGGAGAAAAACGAATAGCTGTCAAAATATATGGGGCGTAGAACTTTTATCCTCAGAGGTAGCAAACCGGGGTCTGGGACGTAAACAACATTTAAAGAGGGTGACACGGTATTATTGGACACGGCACAGTAGACCTGTCCCTCGTGTTGAATCTTGAACCCCCGTTGTGTTCTATCCCGACAGGGGCTGAAATAAACGCAGACGCACTTTTGAAGGATCATCCAGACTTCACTCACAAGGGGCCACTTTAGAGTCGCTGCCCGTCCGTCAAGCTGCCCTTCCTGAGAACAGCCTACGGGGTAAATAGTGATGCCAGCCACACCCCGCTGTGAACCTGAAATATTAATGAAGTGAGGTATAGAGTGGCCATTATGAGCTCATGACAGAGACACCCCCACACACGCGTGCACATGCAAACGCACTGTAACATCGCCGACTTGAGCGTCTAACAAATATGTATTAGTTCAATTTGTATTGTATTTTACTAAACCCACTGCATTCAGCTTTATCTGGTCCAAATAAACGATTGACCGATGGAGAAAATCTGGCTCTGATACAAGCGCCTGGTGGATGAATATAATCCAGTGTGTCATCCACCTGCCAACTTAACCGGTCCCTTTAGAGATCCATCACCGCAGCTGTCTGGCGACGCCTGGCAGCCGGGCTCAGTAGATCCTGCGGATCGCTGCCTGTCACAGCCAGACAAGAGCACGCAGCTGAACCCATGACCAGCCGAACAATTAACGGCTCAAAACAGACACACACGCACGCGTGCGTTGGTCTTTGGCGGAGGTTCCAAACAAGGGGGGGGGGTGGCCCCCTGCTAAAAGGCCCTGCAGTAACAGCTGTTGGTCCCATTGACCATTAGACTGTCACGGCAGGCGGCGCACAGGTGACTCGTCTGATTCAGTAAAACACCCCCTAGCTTGAAAATAATGATCAGATGAAGTACCCCACCCCCTTGTCAAAGCACGCGAGATTGTACAGGGTGGGGGGGGGGGGCGTGAGTAACCAGCAGCACAATGGGGAGGGGAATGGTCACCTGTCACCACAGGATTACTGAGTGAATATGGGTGTGGTTGACTATTCCTACACCATTACTGACCGACGTTGGACATGTTAACTAAATTAACTAATTTTACGACACACTATATGAGTGGACTGTCGTGGACAGGGTACCATTAAATACCCTTGATGGGAGGCTGAACTTCTAGAACTTCTTCCACAACCCTTATATGTGGAAGAAGTATTGTACACACACACACACACACATATGTATTATATGTGTGTGTGTGTGTGTGTGTGTGTGTGTGTGTGTGTGTGTGTGTGTGTGTGTGTATGTGTGCTCAGTAGACAGCTGGGAAATGTTACTGACCCCAAAGCAAATTGCACACGACTACAGCAGCACACATTCGACACAGAGACGGAAGACACTGGAACAGCACTACCGTGTCTGCTGGCATCCGCAGCAGATGCGTCATCACAAACCACAACCACATAAAAAACTACACCTGCTAGAACATCTGCAGCAGTGGCCTCAATACTCCAAAAGAATCTGAGCCACCTAAGAAAGTAAAGGTGACTCCAGCCTTCCATGTAGAAAGCCTCAGTTTTGACAAACCACTTTGCATCATTTCCACATCACTGGGACTCTTTCCAGACTCAGGCTCAGGCTGAACACATGCTGGAAAACTGTCTTGGACTCATGTCCCTGGGCCCTGCAGCTTTTCCCTGGAGGAGTGTCCCCAGCTCTCCTCACAGGGCTCAGGCAAGTGTTCTTATCTCTAATATTTCCTTTAGGGCAATGGCATGGCGAGTAACAGCACCAGAGCAGTTCAGGTATGGGTTCAAATCCAGCTCAATCTGCGTGGAGTTTCCCTTCATGTTTTCATGGGTTTTCTCGAGTGATCTGGCTTCTTCCCACAGTACAAAACATGCATTTCAGGTGAACTGATCGCTCTAAATTGTCCATTGTGTGTATGTGTGTGTGTGTGTGTGTGTGTGTGTGTGTGTGTGTGTGTGTGTTTTACTTTTCAGTGTGACACATATTCAAAGGAAACTAGAGGTTATTACTTTCATCAGTCACACAAACCTGTCCCTGTGCTTTCTGAAGAATTCCACTTGCCCATGTCATCAAGATATGTTACTTTTATGATATCTATTATAGCTGAGAGAACAATTATCATCTGTCTTTTCATCTTAGTATCAACCCCTCTCCAGCCGTTTCTTGTTTTCAGGCAGTGAGGTACACTTGTTAAGATTGAATTTCTATACATTTAAACACGGTGCTGCAAAGAGATCAGTGTTTCCCAGTTTATTCTTAATGGCATTTTCTTCGCGGTTCAATTTTATAAAAATTTCACTCCTGCATAGTGAAAATTGTCTGCATTCTGCCATTAGGAGCATCAAAACACTCAAGCTGTGGACATATAGTTTACATTTATTATTGCTGCACCAGAGACTTTTACAGAACCTTCCTGGCAAACCGAGGCGTGTTTCTACTAAAAGTGTCCAGATACTAAGAAAGATGTTTATGTGATGAATCGGTCATTTCTTCACACCCTCAGTGGCCAAAGATGCAACACATAGTGGCAAAAAGAGCATGTAAAGCATAGTCTTAGTTCAGTTGTGGACTTAACCATTAGGCAAAAGTAGGCAAGCATTTAAGGCACCTAAGGTCCCGTAAAAAAACGATATTAATGTTTCTATGCATTGATTTTTATTTGTAGTTTGTCCCAAAATATCGGATAGAACAATTTTCAAAAACAATACAACAGGCACAGTGGATGTTGGCCAATGGTTAACCAAACATCAAACAGTCAGTTATAGCATCCATCCATCCATTATCTGTAACCGCTTTCTCCTGGTGAGGGTCGGGGCGGTGAAGAGACAATTCCGGAATCATTGAGAGCCAGGCTATGAAACTACACTTTGGAAGGGACACCAGTCAGTTATACCTAATATAAATGCAAAGGACTAAACTACACAGAGTTATGGGTTTATTTAAAGATTTCTAATAAGACATTTGTTCCCCAAACATCTGTGTTAGTTATTTCAGTGGGTCTGACCAATTTAGCTTTATAAGTTCAAAGGTGAACTGTGCAAATATTCAAACTGAACACACCCAGTGTCTCAGCTCACTGTTATGGTGTTGTCGCCATTAATATGAAAATCTACATCATTTCTTTTATTGCAGCCTCTGCGATTCTCACGTCACGTACAGGAGTCTATAGAAAGCGTCACTTGTCTTTAGAATCGTGACGTGCCTCGGCACGCTGTGTGGCAGCGGTGTCCCTACACACCTGGCACAGGGTGAGACGGCCAGAGCAAATCGGCCGGAGATCGATGGCATTTAAAAAACAGAAATCCACTGTTCAACAGGAAAAGTAAAATGCGTTTTGATTTTATTTTAAGCATCAGATGTCCTCCCAAACTAAAAAGAAATTAAAACGCTGGTAAATGACGGCTAGATTTAAACACCCACATAATGGTCCAGACAGCCTGAGCGAAGAACAGGGTAACTGCATGGATGCACAAGTATACAGTGGGTTGTACAGCAGCTCCTCCACTAAAACAGTCCAGGGACCTTGCGAAAAGGTGTTTGTCCAACCAGCCTGGATTGTTTAAGCCAACAAGTATAGAAAATTGGACAATTGAGACTGATGAGGAACCCCATTCTCTCTTTGCCTAGGGCCCCTAAACCATTAAATCCACCCCTGTCTAGGAGATTCCTGTTGTGACAAGTCTTGTTTTGTTACACGATATTATGAAATATGTAAACCATGTAAGCGTGGGAACCAACAAATGAATTCAGCAAATTCCTAAGGATTTACAATTAACATCTATCAAACAAGGTACAACAGCAGGATCCATCTTACAAAATAAACTTGGAACATTTAAGCCACAAGGACGATTGCTTTAGCAGTATGCCACCTCTCTGCCTGCCTCAACACAGTCGATCAACAGCAAAGGCTGTAATGTCACCAAAAGCAGCTACTGTGGGACCCTGCATACCTATAAATCACTGTGCCTTATTAAAATATTCAACTGCACTCAAGAGCAAAGGGTAGAAACAAAGGCCGTTTTATTAAAAGATGAACACATGGGGGCCAAAGCCTTCATCGGGATGACGGTGGATGCCAAAAGTATGAACAATGGAATGTTTGGTCTACGAACCAGCCAAGTGTTTCATTCCCTGGATAGCACCTATTTCATTTCACCCAATGAGCTTTTGGTGGGCGACTGTTGTCATGGTGACAGGAATGGGAAGCTGTGTTTATACTTGTGTCAAGTTGGCAGTGCGGCGCACGTCTCTCTGGCACGCCGGCATCATTATTACTTTATTAGCTCGGCTTAGATGTGTGCACATCACCTCTGTGCCCAACATTAGACAGTTAATTCAGGGGATTTACTCCCTTATATTGTGTCAGGAGTTCTAAAGTTAATTCAGCCAGAATCCCATATGAATTATTTTATGACATTTTTGGCCAAAAGAAGTGTAATAATGTGTTCAGTCAAATTACTTAATGTATTTCTCGCAGTCTGTTACACTTATGTTTTATGTCAAAAAGTCCTCTAAAACTAGGATCCAGCCCAGCAGCCCGCTGCTCCAACTTGTGGAGGGGTCCCCTTGGAATATGATACAGCGTGGCTAACATTACTTCATTTTTAATAGTTTTATGAACAGGATGGGGTCAGAGCAACACAGAGAGAGAAACAGTACACCAAGAAATTTCAAATATGTCCATCTCCTTAGAACAAGGGCAGAAGGTCAAAAGGTTGCAATATTTCACAGGTACAAGGAAGAAATAATAAGCTTTGGGCACCATTTGTCAGCATAAATCTGAGCACTGGTCCATCTGGTGTCACACTTGGAATAACTCCAGCAGTCAAATCCCTCAACTTGGTGCCAAGTGACATGTGCTTCACACACTCTTCTTCTCCAGAAACACCTGCACTCTGGCTTCCTCTCCAGAGCTAAGGTCCAGTTACAGTCATCTCGAAAGCCAGGGTAACCAGAGTCACCAGCCTGACTGCAGACGTCCTCCATTTCCACAACCCAGAACAGCCCTTTGAAAACTGAAGGATTAAGATATCATTTTCACTGGGGATTTATTTATCCGTTTCCTCACCTCATTTGCAAAAATCACCCAAGTTCTTTCTGCAAAACATGTATGAGATGTTCTTTCCTTCATAACATCCTACTTGTGCAGCATTCTGCTTCCCTCGCTCAGCGTAGGTGCAGAAGTGGAAGATTGGTGAGGTGGTTAACTAACAGAATTCACACTCCATACCGGAGAAAGTGTAGCATGAGTCAGCCGGGCTGTAACGGCAAACAAATCAAGTGTAAGAATAAGTCAGGTAGCCTTGCTTTTGTCTACACACTCATAAACACAACCGCACACACTTGATGACTAACAATCTCACACCGTCCTCATACAAATTCACAGGTCTGTCTCCGATCCCACCGATTCCAGTGCTGCTCCTCCTTACAAAAACGAATGACTAATTTCAAACAGACCAGGTCACAAATCACACCAAGCTACAGTGTTATATTCAGCAACAGCCAGCAACTCAAACCCGTAACACAAACCAGCAACCTACTGGACAAGAGAGCAGTAGGTGTGCAAAGACTACGTAGATCCAAAAGGAAGACTGAACAGTGATGCTCTCCAAGGTGCCAAAACAAATACAGTGTTGGGTGGGTGGGAAAGCAAGGATTAAGAACTATTTTCTTTCTGGGTACGGACAAATGGAATTGTCACAGATATGCAGTTAAGGAACCTCTTATTGCAGCATGGCTTCCACTCTACACACATTAGCATACCTGCCCTCCAGCCCACCTCCTTGAGCAGGGGTCCAGTAGTGAGGATTGGCCAACGGTGGAAGGCATGGTTGCCATGGAGAGGCAGTATGTGAATGATCCCCAGTCACGGATGGCATCTTGATGCGTGGAGAGAGGTTAGATTAGACACGTTCTCCTTGTCCACTAGTGGGAGACACTGTACAAATGTCCTCCCCCCGTTTTAACTTCTGCCGACAGCAGACGGTGGTAACAATTGATGCATTTCTTCATATAAATTCCCTCCTCCATTTGTGAGCCAGTCAGCTTCATGGTCCTACCCCAAGGTCCATGAACAACTTGTCGACAGCAGGCCTTGTCGCCATTTCTGTTTGAATTTGTATGCAACCATGTTGCATGAGGTAATACACGACTGCCTTCTTACAGTTGAATCATTTTTGATCCACCCAAAGAACATTTTTCATTGTTGGAGCAACTCATTCACTCATTCAAAGACATGAGCCCAAGAGGGGAACAGTAAAGTACCCTGCCTTACCATGAAAACCATGTGAATGGTCACCATGAGTCAAATTTGACTCCAAAGCACTTTCTCTATCCTACCCTGTTGCTTCCCTACTGTACCACTGCTTGTTCACAAAGCAGGGCTGAAAGCAGAATGTGCATCTGTAATATCACCCCATCCATCACACCTAAAAAGATGGGTCACTCGTCCCCTTCACTCCTGGCCATCTGCCAGCCACATTCTTCCAGCTGCTTCCAATATCTGTCTCTACTGATCAATAATGTCAGGCATTCAGTCAAGTTCCTCAAAAGATCCATCAGAGATTGCAGATCCATCCTTTAGCTTTCCGTGTATATTTTTGATGTGCTCATCCAGACTTATCTGGGTTGTGATTTCAAGGTGATAAAAACGGGTTCTGCTTGTGTACAATGTGTGTGTGTGTGTGTGTGTGTGTGTGTGTCAGGCAGAGGGTGGCCAGGAGCGGCATTATTAGAAGCCAGAAGGATACGGGACAGAAAAATGGAGAGAAACGGAATACAGCTATGCAAAGAGCTCACAGCATCACCAGAATCCACCCCAACTTGTCCTCACCATGATCATACATTCATACTGGGCTTGTCAGACACCCTTATATCTACAGTAATATCTTCACCACCATCACCAACAACAACAAGGCCTCATCCTCGCCTGAATAACACTGAAGAACCTAGTCCTCACTAAAATCAATGGGTGAACTGCGTATCATAGAGGTTTAGAACTTAAGCAGAAGGCTATAACCAAAAAGCTCCTAGTAAGGTCTCAGAAGGAACCCTTACCTTGCTCCATAGAGGAAGAAACACATCTTGCCTTATTTAAAGCCATTTTTGTTAATCAAAAATACCATTAACTATCATACTGCCAGGTATGAATGTGTCTCATGAAATATTTTCTACTTTTTCAAATGCAACAGGTACAGGTCCCTCATTGTGACCTCCCTGGCATCGCCAACCTCTGACAGGTGAGCACCAACCCCTACTACTCACGCGTCACCTTGCGGACCCCCGACTTGATGTCCGACGCAGCGTAACAGCAGACACGGCAGCAACCGATAAACACGATCGGGATTTTTGCGACGCTAATTGACACGTCCCTCGCATCAACAAAACAGCCCCCGGGTGCGCATTCAGATAGACAGATGAGGAAAATGAATAAATAATCGACGTGAAAAGCGCAGCCTATTAAATTACGATTAGAGCGCCATAATCTGTCTGCACGTCTATGTGTCGAGGGAATTAGCATCTTCCGCTGTCGTGCACAAACACCTGACTGCTTATATGTGGACTTGCTGTGGGCACCATATGGAGTGGTGTTTGCAGCAGAGGAATAACAGTGTGTGTGTGTGTGTGTGTGGGCATCACAATGGATACACACCAATGCACACACAGATTCATGCAGTTCCACCTTTATAAAATCCATATTTCATACAGCAAGGTCGCTGTCTTTTTCTGCACAGCAGCGGGAAACCAAAGCCCCCCGTGACTCAGACTGCTCACACTCTACTGCTTGCATCGTGACCTTAGACTAAAAGAGAAGGAATTGCAAAGCACGGCTGCGGACGTCACTTTTTTTATCCCACGTCAGTGCCGGCATTCACACTGGCGCCGTCCTTGCAAGGCGGGGGCCACCAGGGGTCAGAGGTTCGTGGGCGATTTTAAAACCGTGAGCTCCGCAGCACTGTCAGGGCGAGCGATACGCTGAGAGACTTTTCTCGCATCATAGCAAAGATATATATACAGAGTAGGCGTAGCGCAACAAACACACTTATATTTAAATGTAAATATTGACCCCCGGTCAAAGTAATACATAAAGAGGAATCGCAGGCACACAAGCCCACACGTTTTGGAGAACAACGGAACTGCGGAGCGATGTGGAGACAACTGCAGGTGCGATCACCTACGCATTTTAATCAGGCTGTAGAAGGAGCATGTTGCAGCGGGTGGTGCCATTCGCGTCAAAACGCTCCCGTGTTACAACACGGCTAACATACCGGCTAACTAGAATGTTCCGGACGATGAGGTCCGTGCTAAAGCGAAGTTTCAAACTGACCTCACTGGCGGGAGGGGGCAGGCGGGAGCTGAGGAAGCAGATGTGGACATCGGCGACGATGGGATTCAAACCCAAAGAGTGTGGGATGGTGCGAGCGTGCAAAGTAGCGGACTGCCGGCATCCTCACACGTGCGCCTGCAATATTTATTTTTCCTGCCCGATTCCATTCTGCCAGGAAACTTACAACGTGATGATAAAGCTTCTTGTAATTATTTACACAGCCAGGTAACCTTTATTGTCACCACTTGGTCAGGGTGACTACAGCAGGAGCCAAGACTCAAACCCTAGTCCTTTGCAAAAACATCTCTCCTTGGACCCATTTCCTCATCCGGGGTTTTTTCATTTTTGTTTTCCTTTCCTCAGTTGCCAGATTATGTTAGAGGGAGGGGGCAACAGGAGCAACTGCCTTGTTGTGTATTTTGCCTTTGTTGTGTTTTTATTGTCACGTTTTATGTATCTTCGGCCATTTTTCTTAAGAAGAGCACTGTGTAAAAAAAAAAAGCATTTTTAAATAATTGCTCATTCTCACGCCAGGTTGAATTTTGGGTAACTGAAGTTCAATCCCGGACTCTCATTTGCGGATTGTTGCCTTAAAGCCTCGGAACAACTTTGCTGCAGGTTGCCCTGGACAAAGGCGTCACCTAAATAGAGAATTTAAAAAAAAAAAAACCCCAGCTATACATGACGCATCTGTTCAAAATTCCATTTGAGGAAAAGGCTTACATCCGGCAAACACCTTCACAGTCACGAGAAAAATGAGAAATTCCCATTTATCTTCCTCTCCTTTATCAGTTTCTTTACTCACTCTTCTGCTACCCTCCAAGCAACCAGCCCCCAGGCCTCCCCCGTCCCTTTGAGTTTAATGAGACAAGGTAATGGAAATATCCACACGGGTCAGCGGAGCTCAACAAGAGCACAAACAGTGGGGGGTCACGGGGGACAAGGCAGAGCCGTGAGATACCAGAGGAGCCGGAGCAGCAGTCAAGGAACCCGGACACGCTGGTCGCAAACATCATCCACGCTGCACATTATTCACATTTTTTATCTCTCCTTTTCTCAAGACGACTTACTATGTTAGACAAGCAACTTTACATTTACCCATTTACACAACGGGGTATCTTCAGTAGAATCCGTCCAGGTTAAGGGCACTACAAGCGGATTCGAAGCATGTACATCCAGACTGGCCTGACCACCACACCACCTGCTGCTTGTTTTTCTCCAAAGCAGCTTTAAATGTTAAACTACAAATAATTTTTTGCTTATTTGTATACCTACATATTTGTATACTTAGAGGAGCAGTTCAGTACTTATCCTGAACAGTACGATAGGAAGGGGTGGGACTTGAACCAGCAATGTTCAAGTCTAAAACAGGCAGCTGTAACCACTGTGTTACCAACACAGGGACACCCAAGAACCCCCTGCCATCGCTATGGCCTGACATCTTTCCACAAGTGGCTCTTCACACCCACAGCACCTCCAGGAATTTTATCACAGATTTTTTTTTTTTACCACAACCACTACAGCATCTCATTTCTTCCCAATTTTCACACACCTAATGGTCATATATCTGTTTCTCTTAGCTCACTTTTAAAAAAAACCCCCGCAGGCTGCTCACCCAGCGCAACAATGAGAGCTCACAGTGTAAAAGCATCCCCACTGGAATCTGTTTAACCTGAAACTGGGCTGAAAACGCACCCATTAAATAACGAAATAGATTATGGCTTCGTCGCAGACCGCCTCCATTGTCCCCCTGGTGCTTCACATAACCGATTCTCACTCAGGTGCGAAATTGGGAACTCGACTGGCACCGCAGTTGCCGAGGACTCGAACTGAACTGAATCCGACGCTGTGAAGGAAGTTCGACGCTCAAGGCCATGTGATTCCTGAAGTGTTGCTACTGTAAATCCTAAATGCATTATTTTTAATTCTTTCTACTTTAAGTTGAACAAAAATGGTGGTTATGAGAGACATCGCACCGTTACACCTGTCACGCAACAACTCGGCTTTAAAAATATTTCATTATGAAATAATTCATTTCGTTAACAAGTCTTTTTTTTTAACCACCGTTTTACCTACTGCAGGACATAAACACCTCCGTTGTGTTTTGTCAGTCACGGTCTGCGTTTGAGTTGCACATTTACCACAAAGATGAAACCATTTGTTTCATTAAAAAAACTGTCTGAAACTTACACAATATCAAAAAAAGTACAATATTAGCAATGAGTCGGACAGCCAACGATAACATCAGGAACTGTTTAATTGGTTATCTTTTCGAGAGAATCCGACCTTCTGTTGACGCGTCCAAACGTACGATAACCTCAGTCTCCTTGTTCTTCCAATTCTCACTTAATTTGATCCAATATTGATCTGTTTTCCGTTGTGTCTTTAAGTGTCCTTCAGCACCACAGTTCAAATTAGTCCATGTTTTTCCTACCTTCACCAGCCCATCTGAGGACCTTCTCCAGATCCAACTCGACTAAGTGTTTGTCTTAGGGAGCAAATGTGATCGGAAGCTTCTAGAGTCGAACCCTTAAGCCTCAGTAGAATATCAATCTTTATTAATATATAAACTCTCAGTCACTGGGGGCCAAACTATCAGTCACTCAGTGACAGTAACAGTAGGTGGTGGGGTTGGTCCTGTGTGAAAGCACAAGTCAGTAAGACCCCAGTAAGATCCCAGATGGACCCCAGTAGGACCCCATTGTGTCTCCTGCTTACTTCATCCACACCTTGCCTATCAGGCTTTGTCCTCTCTTCTAGCTTTGTGCACCCCCCCCCCCCCCCGCCGACCTCAGCAGACATCCTGCATAACAACAAGAGCTGTGCTAATCTAATGCCCCTTTCCCTCATCCCCTGGGATGGGGTGATCTGAGGTGGAGGGGGGTGTAGAGCATTTCAGATTAACCTCTTACCCTTGGGGGAGGGGGAGGGGGGTTAATAAGAACCGGCCACCAGATGTGTCAGTAAAGAGAGGGTTTACGGGGGTGGTTGTCTTGTCTGGGGTCTGGGAGAGGGATCTACAAATTTGGAAATGTGGCTCCCTTAGCTGAGCAGACAGCTTTCACAGGGTTTACTGAAACAGGACATCAGCCATATAGGCTGCACAACCTGAATTAACCATATTATTACTGTCACTTAGCCATCTAACACAGAGGAACTGACGTCTTTATGATTTACATCCATTTGCAAAACAAAAAAAATCCCGCGTTACAAAAGTCCATCACCTCCGTGAACGACTTCCTCGTGAGCATCGACACCGCGCCACAGTCCACAGCATTTGCTGAAATACACGTATTTACGCGGTTTCTTGAGACGTATTTAACTTAGGCTTCAGCCCGTGAAAATGTGCATCACCTCGGCTGCTTCGGCACACTCAACGTTCATATGCAGCTATGAAGATTTTCACGGCCTCCGGGTGGACAGTCTATCCCCCAAATATTGATCCGAGGTATGATAACCCATCCTCAGTTTATCGTACATGACTGCACCTCACACATATTTCAGTGTTTACATCCGATAATCCCAATGAACACTGATGACAGCTGTCAAGCGGAATGTGAGATTCACGCCTCCCGCTGCCCACGCTTTGCTCAGCAGCCCTTCCTTTACCAGTTTCCAAACACAGGCACCCTAATGCACACGTAACACACACACACACACACACACACATATAATCCCCAAGTGTTAAATTGGCCATTTATGTTAGTTTGAAAACACATTATCTCACCCCAACTAAACCGTCACCAAACTTGAGGTATGGTTTCATCTCGTACCTTTAACCCAGAATCCTCATGCACTCCATCCCCATCCACCATGTAAACGCTGGGCTGGCAGCATAATGCAGCCCAACTGAGGCGACTTGTTCACTGCATGGGCCAGAGACTGGTTAACCCCTGGAAAATACATGATCTGGTGTTTAGCAAGGTAGGGAGAGCGACAAGCAGACTGGAAGACGGAAAACCAGAGAGGAGTCAGATTGATGAAGGACTATCAGCAAAGACACGTGGGGAGAAAGTGTGTGTGTGTGTGTGTGTGTGTGTGTGTGTGTGTGCGCGCGTGTGCGTGCGCCAAAATGCTGTGATGGACATTTCCATTTATATCCTGCAGGTCAACTATTATGGTTCTCCTCTCTCTCTCAATAGCTTCAATTCTATTCAAATCACCTTTAGGTCCTGCTCTTCTCATCAAGGTGAAGGAGCACTGAGCATCAGAAGACATACAGTAAAAAGAAAGCAAAGAGGAAATAAACCTAGAAGGTAAGAAATCTGGCAACTAAAAGAAGAAAAACAAAAAAAAACTCCAAGGCCAAGGAATTAACACGAATGTCTGAAGACCCAAGTGTCGGGGCTGCCCTTCTCTCCGAGTCCTCCAGTTGGAATGCAAATCCCAGCTGTGGGTCTCCAGATTAGCTACCGACTTTCCTCAACCACTGGCCCCCACGTCCACCTCGACCAGACCAGACAAAGACCTCTGAATGGTCCACTTGTTCCTGGTATGAACCAATCTGGCGACTGGGATTTTCTCCAGAAAGAGATGAGAAGAACCCTGCCAGCACCCACCAAGTTCATTCCTTCTCCCTTGAGTCAGCGCTAGCACAGAAGCACACAGTACACATCCCCACTGAGCCATCATATTTCATCAGTCAGATTTTACAAATGTTTTATACATGCAAATAAACAGCTACTAATAACAAAAAGATGTACGTCGTTCTAAACTTTTCATTCTGTTAAATAAATTTGCATTTATCTGTAAAATGCTGCCACATGCAGTATCAACACACGGGACATGATGGTTGTATAGAAACGACTACTGACACAGAAAAATCGCGATCTGACCGTCAAAGTTGAGGCATTCATGCAAAATCACAGCACAGACTGTCAGTTAAAGACACTGTTGTCACCGGTGGACCTCCTTGTCACACGGCCCACCTCTCTCAGGTGTTCTCTTGGTTCCTGGGCCCACCTGCCTTCATCACAGGACCTGAGACGAAAGCGTGAGTCAGTGCGTGTGAGAGAGTGCGTACAAACGCTGTCGGCGAGTTCGTACGACGAGGCAGTCCGGCGTGGGCGTCGACGAAGCCAAACGTGCGAGTCTGTGCTCTGTGCGTGGCGGATGTGCAAGATGAAAAATGGAAATAACAAAAAAATTAAGTGTCACCAAACCAGCATCTAATACGAGGAAAAACAAATAAAGCCGTACATTCTGGAAGAGCTCCAAGCCATGTATTGTGTATTTGTGGAGAGTGCCAGGAAAAGGAGCATTAATCTGTGGATAATAAGGGAGCCTGAAGAGCGATTACACCTCCTTCAGAGCAGTTCTCAGGGAATCAGATTCAGGGAGTCTTTCTGTCTGCAGCTCGAGGAGCAGGCAAGCAATCAAGTAAGAATTACCGTCTTGGAAACTGAGAGCTGTGTCGAAATTCACTATTCTATTACCTCAAACACCATCGTGCTGGTTCTAACCTCACGCAGTCTTCTGTACGTGGCCCGTTTTTTTACTTAAACGTCTTCAACATTTCGGAGCTGCTGGCCTTGCTCTGCACAATGGAGAGGCTTCATATTTGCCAGGTTCTTTGAGATGGGTGAGGAGGTGTGAGGTCACGGGGTCAGTGACACCCCAGTCCAGGCCTAATAAGGGTCTTCGAATGCTCCGGTGCTCAAGGCAATTGAAAAGAACGCAAGAGATGAAGTGTCGTCACTCTAACCCTTCGTGATGTCCGGGGAGCCGGTGAGCCGCCCAGTGCTTCCCTAAAGGTTTATAAATCTGCTTCGCTGTGGCACTTCCGTAATACAATTCTGCCCTGACACCTTATATCAGCGGTCTTTTGTTCCAGAAATTCAGCCCGTTTGTCACAGTCCTCGGAGTTGCATACAAAGAGATGGCGCCTGACCCAGGAGCGCAGAGGCAGACGCTGCAACCACCTGAACTCTGCACAAATTGAACTGTGTGTGAGGCTTCACAAAGATGTCTAACAGAGTTTAACAACATGCAACGTCCCCAATAATGTTGTCGCCATGAGCTCTTTGAGCCACTGGGGTCCTTACCAACAACCACCTACTTCCAAAATGACAGGAACCTGTCAACAACTGGGCTGTATTTACTACTGATATTTATTGATGACTTATTTGTTTTATTTTTTTGGTGCGTTTGTCATTTATTTATGTGTTCTTTGAGGGTTCTGTGTTATGTGTCCTGCGTGTTCAACTGCTGTAAAAGCCAAATTTCTCTGTGGGGATCAATAAAGTCCTATCCTGTGCTATCCTAACCTATTACGGGCAGCTGAGTTGGTCCCATCTGTGTGTACAACATTAGTAATCTTTATTTAGCCGATGCCTTTGTCCAAGGTGGTACGTAATGTCAGATAATCAACTTTACAGTGATTTACCCATCTATACAGTAGGGTACCCTTACTGCAGCAATTCAAGGTAGGCAATTCAACCACTACAAGACCATGTAGATCCAGAGACCTTCAGACTGAAGGACAACAGCTCAAACTAATGTGCCACCTGCTCTTACCATGCTTTACATGTGTAAGGGAGGAAGGGAGGGCGTGTGTACAATGTTTAAACCCCCCCTCCCCCGCCTTGCATTTTCTCGTATTTTGCTCTGTTACAGCTTAAAATAGGAGTCCATACAGATGTTTCCTCCCTTCACTACCACTATACGTTCTACACAACTGTAATGCAAAACACATTTCAATCAACACATTTGTTTTACTTTTATCTTTTCTAGAAATGAGAGGCACTGATTTGCAGAAGTGACCATCCCTGCGCTTTCATTTTGCGGACAGTGCTTTGGCAAGAATTACAGCTTTGGAAGCAAGTCTGTGTGAGCTCTGCACATTTACATTTTGGAATTTTGGCCCATCCCTCTATGCAAATTTGCCCCATCTCTGCCAAGTTAGATAGGGAGCATCTGTAAAGCACAGTTTTCAGGTCACACCACAGATTTTCAGTGCAACTCAAGTGCAGGCCATTCCAGAACACTGACCTTCTTTTCAAACCAACACTTTCAACTTTTTGCTGTGAGTTTGCTGTGTGGGTTATTTTCGCAATGGAACACAAAGGTTTACCTTTAACAGTATTACCCTGCATGGCGTGCAAGCATTTTGGCTCCACCCATGTTTTCCCTGATGGAAAAAAACCTTATCAGTTCCTCCTGGGTGGAAAACAACCCAACAACATGATGCTGGCACAGTGGATGCGCAGTGGAATGGATGGTGTCACCTGGCCAGTCTGGTTTGCCTCACATCCTATTATCCACCTTCATTTTTCTGCCACCTTTTCCAAGTGCCCATTTCTGAAACAATCATTTATTTGTTTATCTGACGCTTTTCTCCAAGGCAACTTGCAAGGTAAAGTTTGTACACTCAGCTACTTACTTTGATTTATCCATTTATACAGTAGGGTCATTTTTATTGTTTCAATTCAGGGTAAGTAAAGAAGTACTACATCTGGAGCAGGGATTCAAACACAGGTTCTTCTTTAAAAGGGGACAGCACTCAGCACTATGGTATCTGAAAACCATCTTCTTCCAGAAAGTCTTAGGGTCTGTTACGTGGCTTAAAGAGGTCACAAAGAGGTCAGACCTGTGTAGAGCTGAGATGTTTGGTTCCCATCTTCAACCTGGGAGCTGAGTTAATAGTTGCAACTTGTTTCGACCAGCAGTTGCCATTTGGGCAGTTTCTAGGACAGCCCCCACTTCACAGTGTTTCAGTTGCCACATATTTCCTTCTATTTTGTTCCATTATCCAACAGTGTTCCTGAGAAACCTCAACAAGTTGCACATTTTTGCCTCCTTACAACTTCATTTAGCAGTTCCTTGGTTGTCATGATATCATAACCACCTGAGCTGCTGTTTCTTTTGGGAAACCTCTCAATATCAGTCATATCTCCCTTCAACTTAAGCAGCTCAACACACACAGTCCAGATGAGCAAGATTTTTTTTTTTAAATGTGTCGATGTGAGCCCTCAAAAGCCCCCAATATGACCCAATATAATGAGGGACAACACCTGAGAATAACTCATGTGATTTTCATGTTTCTATTCTTAAAAAAAATTCTAAAAACATTTGAACATCACCATTCGTATATCTCCATTTTTTCGCCCCCTTCTCCGCAGTTGCTTCTAGTTACTTACCCACTTTTCTGAGTGCATCAGGGCTTCCAGGGAACCAGTGGGGATGGACCTTTTAACCACACGGCAAGGAATTACCCACAGCATGTTTCTCTGTGGCAGCCATCGCGAGAACATTCATTTTTTAACTTCTACGCTTTTTCACACGCATAGCTCTCCCTAGTCTCCA
Source organism: Arapaima gigas (assembly GCA_900497675.1). Classification (NCBI taxonomy): domain Eukaryota; kingdom Metazoa; phylum Chordata; class Actinopteri; order Osteoglossiformes; family Osteoglossidae; genus Arapaima; species Arapaima gigas. The sequence continues at coordinate 99,617 of UFQX01000658.1, forward strand.
GCGCTTCTCCAGTTCACGTTCAGTCGAAGGGGTGCGTTGCGCGGTGAAAAGAAATCCGCACGGCGCGTTTATTCAGCGCACATTCGGTAAACCAACAGTCTAATTACATAACAACTGCTGCAGCTTTCACTGTCACATCGCATTACATCTTACAGCAGCATCTTCTCACTAATACATCTACACATCAACACCATTCGCAATTTCTTCTCTGACACACTGATATTTGGACCAAGTGAAGGGAAAATTTTATTCATTCTTCCGAGAGCTAAAGCTGAATGGGAAGCAAAGTATATACCGCTACCGAAACACCTTGGAGCAAAGCCTGTGCCCCAGCTGAATGGAGACAGGCCTGAGCACATCCCCGGTGGGGACAGGAGGCTCAAGCACATGGAATTCCAGGCTGGTCTGGTACACCCAAACCTCCCCTGAACCTCCACAGCTCTCACAGGGCCGTAGGTGTTAATAAAATCATCCTCCAGCCATCCTTCTGTTGGGTTTTATTGCACTAATTTCTTCTTTTGTGGACAGTGCTGTGAGGTAAGGATTTGTACCGCAGGGTGCTGTGAAACTCAAGGCCTCTGAGTAAATCTACACGCAAATAGATGAGATGAGCTCAACAGAATTGCACCCTTGGGACATCTGCCAAAGCTACTCGAAATTGCGCCTTATTCATAGACATTTTCTCCAGTGGCCTTCTGCACTACCTTTACTGCGTAGGTAACACTGATGTTCTGCAGCAGTGCACAGGTGTAAAAGCTGGATGCTGAAGAAGCGTGACAAAAAAAATCATGACCTTTTGAACTTCGGTGCTGGAAGATACTTCTGGACACAGGACAACAAAGAGATGGATGTGGGATCAAATGCTACCACCACTGGCCATTACTGGCTACACATTACTAAACATATCCATCCATTCGTTTTTTGTTAACCGCTAATCCTGGGGAGGGTCGCAGGGGTCCAGACCCTATCCCCAAATCACTGGGTGCTAAGCCATGAAACGGTCCCTGGGTGGGACACCAGTCCATCTCAGACTACATGCAATCTTTATCTTTAATTTGGCAATGGCTCAGATATTAAAGAGCTTCAGTGTATCTATAGTATCTTTTTATTTATTCTCTAAATGTTCTCCCTATTCTGTGCAAGGTGGAGCAAAGGAGCTTAATTTTGTGCTGCCTTTTACACCTGCTGTATAACAAATGGGTGTTGATTCTTGGTTCTTGAAATGAAACCACAACGCGCTGGAACCGCAAGCGCCGAGACCGTGGCTCTCGCACTTTGGACACGTCGCGAGAAGACGGAATTTTCTCGAAAAGACAGGGACGATTGGAGACGTCGGGCGGAAAAACAAGAAGAGTGCGACTAACTGGACAGATGGACACAAACGCAGCTGACAGTGGACACACCCCGCTCAATACTGAAGAGGCAAGGGGAGGACAGAACGTTCTGGAAGAACCCTGCATACGAACAGCTTGATACATCAAAGCTTACCTTTACTGTATTGGACTGATCGCTGTTCAATTACACCAGTGACTACCTGCAGCCATCCTCTGCCATCTTGTAGTCATGGTTACCTACTTTTCCGACGTCATTTAATGTCACTCTGGACAATAACTGCCCAAAATGCACAAAATTAAAAACGCACATGCAAATAGGGCAATTACATGGAAATTACGCTCCCTTTCTCGACGCTGGAAATGTCAGCTGGAGCCACGTGAAATTCGATTCTATTTGACCGTGTGACTGGCATTCTGAAAGACCAATGAGCAGTGACTGCAAGGGCGTCCCCTGCAGGGATGGAAATCCGCACTTTGAACAAGGCTGTCAGTTTCCATGATGCCTTGGCAATTTGCTGTCATTACTCTAGATTAGTGGTGCTGAGCCGTTGTTACTAATTACCAGGTGGAAATCACACACACACACACACACACACACACACACACACACACTCCTCCCCTTTGTGCTGAGGCTTCTGAGACCTGAATGGGGTTCAAGCTGCTTTCTGGGAGGGAAATGCAGCCTTTCTGCCAAGGTAGACGCTGCATGCAAAGAGGTGAGCTCAGGGGGGTTGTTTGACAAAGGAGCAGGTGGCTTTCCAGTCACACGGCCTCTGCACTTTCATTGAGCTGTTGGAGAAAGGCCAGCGCTTCGCTCGGACACACACGTGCATGCACATGCAGTCTTTCGGCACCGCTCACCCCCATCGGAGCTCCACACCGGAACAGTGACTCCCCACCAGGCCACACACACCTGGTTCCAGCTGAGTGCCGGAAAACACGTGGAGGTGGACGGATTAAGAAGGACACAAATCTTTGTTTAACACACAATGCCACAGAGAACATCTTATGGATGAGCATCAAATGGAAGCGCGGCCAAAGTGGCTGGCAGGAAGAAACGGGCGGTGAGTGTGTGCCGGGCTGCCATTTTTACCTTCTCTGCAGGCAAACGCACAAAAAAGAGATGAAAAGAACCGGAATTGTGCTACAAGGTGGCCTTGGCGCTGAAGCTGACTTGGTTGCCATAGCATTGCAACCCTCAGCGTCACGGCATCACACTGGCTTTGTGCGGCGCTCTGGGATGCCACGCCATAGGCTGCTTCTTGCATGTTGGGTTTTATTTATTTACTGGTGGGAGGGTGTAGGGAGGTCCTGTCGGCAAGCCTGAATACCTGTTTGACACAGCGGAAACGCCTGCTCAGACACGCTACGCATCATCATCCTCACACTGGTGGGTTGCGCTTCACCAGCTGAAGTCACAGAGGAGATGACTGACAGCATCTTCCACACCGTGTGCAACAGCTGTTCTGCAGCTCACAGCTACCCATTACACGTCAGCAGCAAGATGCGGCACCTTTTACTTTGTTTAAATTTAGGAGGATGAAGGGAGTAACACATCAGTTCCTTGATGTGGGAGAACATTCATTCCATCAGTCCCAGACCGCTATGTTTCTCCACCTCTGACCACTTGGCTGCCGAGTCCCAAAGGTTAAAAATCAAAAACCTAAAAGTTCTCAGTTTTGCCTCCAAAGTGGTGGAATGAGCTCCTTCTGCCCCTCAGAGCTGTTGAATCCCTTTCAGAATTCCAGAAGGGTCTCAAAAGCCATCTCTTTCGAACCCAGTTCTCTTGATTTCCTAACTGCTCCATAAACTTGCATCTCCTTATCTGCCATGACTACTTTTGTACCCCAAATTAATTCTACATTCGGGTACTGGTGTGTAATATAAGCAGACAAAAGCAGTGGTACCAGACAAATTGACTGTTCAAATCCCACCCCCTGCTGTAGTACCCCTGAACAAGGTACTTAAGTAAAAAAAAAATCCCAGCTGTATAAGTGAGTAAATTACTGCAAATAGCGCAACACTTTGGAGAAAACATCTCCTAAACACATCAAGTTAAAGTCATAGCCATCGATTGCTCTCCCAATATGGAGACCAGTACAGATCCCTAGTTCGGACTGATGTGGAGAACTGTCGGCTGAACACACACACCTCAAGCAGTCAAATGCAAATGGACACAATAGTAGGTACACACACACACACACACACACACACACACACACACAAAGTGAGGACTGATGGCAAATGTCCACTTATGGACCTGTAATCCTGGGACACGAACCACACTCACTAGTGACGAGTTCCATCTCCAAGATGCTCTCTGCAGACACACACAGCTCTTCATTCATGTACTGCACTCACATTCTGTGTATTAAAAATGAATCCACCTCCCCAGAGGCTCACTGATAAATTGCTGCAGGGACCTGGGTTTGACTCCCTGCTGTGGCACACTAACCATCTGTGGTGAGGAGGCCCATCCTCCCTCAGCAGAGTGGGTGTGTGTGGGTGTGTGTGTGTGTCTTGGAGGAGGTGTGTTGTGTTGGTCTCTCCTGAGTTGGCATTGTCTTGTGCTTGCTGGGTGACACATCACAACCGGGTAATTGGCCACAATTAAAAAGGCAGAGAAAAGGGGACAGAAAAATTCAATCTTCTTGTTTCCACGAGATCCTCACTGAAAAATCGACTGCGGCCCCAGTCTGTTATCATCCAACACGAAGCTGAACTCTGATTTAGGCCCAGACAGCCATTCTATTTCATTCCCTTTTTGACACAAACATTAAACAAATGGAAATGAATCTGCAGAACCACAGTGTTTAATCTCATTTCTTACTCTTTTTTGTGCAAGCTCACTGTGCCTTCTTTGCGTCACCAAAACGCACTCTGTAGAACAGATGAAACACCGACACGTCTCTTTTATTAACCACACCTACTGTAAATCAATAAAAACCCCTGGAAAAGCAAGTCCTTTACTCAATAAATCAACCCCTTAACTAAAAATCATCTGGTTAAGGAGTAAATTACACCAATATTAGTTCATTACGTATCTGAACTAGCATTTAAATGCTGATAGATTTGTTTGCTTTTTTTAAATAATTCCCCATGATAAATATAAGCAAACCTGCAATGGTCTGGTGTCCCATCTAAGGTATAGTTTCAAAATCTAGTACCCGGTTATTCCAGGGTAGGCTCTGGACCACCGTGACCCTGACGTGGATTCAGCAGTTAATAATAGCGGCTGGATGGATGGATGGATGGATGGATGGATGGATGGATGGATGGATGGATGGAAATATGCAAAGCTCTTTGCACAGTAAATGTGTTATTCACACAGAAAAAGGGTTCGGTTTGATTTAAAAAAAAAAAAACACATTTCCAGCATCAGAACCACAAGCTCATATTAACAGCAGTAATAGTTATTTACAGTTACTTGACACTTTTCTCCACGGTGACGTACAGTGTTAAATTAAATTAATAAGGACCTTTGATTTAACCGTGTACACAGCTGGGCAATTTTTACCGCACCAGTTCAAGGTAAGTACCTTGATCAAGGGCACCGCAGCAGAAGTGGGGTTCAGAGCAAATACATAAAATTGCAAGACATGATTAAAAAAACCATGCTATCCACTGCCCCTATTATATTATTGAATCATAATAATTACTTTATTGTAGTAATTGTGTGGGTAGTAAGTTGCCTCACTTGGGGTTTCACATGTAAATCAGGAGGTAAAAAAAATACCTGCTGGAGTTTTCTTTCCAGGCCTCTAGTTTATGACGCCGCCACTACAGAAAATGCTGTACGTGCTAAACAATAAAAACCGTAGTCATACACATAATGTTGCAAATGATTGTATCCAAAAGGGGAAAACTTTAGACATTTTAAAATATGGACAATAAACAGGTTCTGCTCTACTCACCACACGTATGTATGAGATACACAGCTGGTCACCGGTGACACCGAATAACATGCAATACAAATGTTTCTGCATCTTCTAATGAGATGAACAAGATCTGGCAGCAGAGCATCCAGCCTGGCTGCACGAAACAGAGCCTATCAAGTATGCTGACACACCCCGGGGAGTGGAGGATGGGTGGCATTAAGGAGCCTCGCCGCACAGGGCCAAGCCGGGGACCCCCCAGGCCGAGCCAGAACAGGCCCTTCTTCCACTGTTTGGATGGTGCCGGTTTGGCCACAAAGCCCTGAATGGATTTTGCATTTATTTATTATTATGGGTAATGGATTTACTCAACTAAATGATTAAACAGCAAAGTAAACTGCAAATGTAAATGTAAAGGCAAAACATAGCCCAGGTGACCCTTTCTCTCCAAAATCACTAATGGGAAATAAATGCTTCTTCAAGGCCTGACTGCATGTTTTAGTGAGGTCTTAAGAAATAAAACACAAGTGTATTTAAAAATCGATTCATTGCTTATCCAGAGGAGGGTTTCGGGCAGTTTGGAGCCCACCCTGGAAGCACAGGGCACTCGGCTACGTCCAGACCATTGCAGGGTGACCACACACACCCAGTCACACCTACACATATACACTACAAGCAAATGACAGTAACCAGTCAACGTCTATCACCTGTCTTTGGATTGAGGGGGGGGGAAACTCACACAGGCATGGGGAGAACATTCAAACTCCACACAGACTGGGCTGGATTCAAACTCACACCCAACCAGCCCATGCATTGTGAGGCGGCAACACTGCACCACCATTCTGCCAAAAACAATAATATTAATATTATTATTATAATAATAATCTTGTCTGCCACCCCTGATCCTCACATTTCAGGTGAGATTAACTACCGTCTGCCCGATTCACCTCAAGCTGTTACACCAGTACGACACACATCATTTTCACATTTTATGCACTTAGGGGGAGCTTTTATCCTGAGCCAGTGACAGAGCCACTGCGGCAAAATACACAAAAATGTTCGGTTTACGGCACAAATTACATAACTGCGTAAGTGTACGGACGTACGATGAGGCAAGGAGGGACAAACTGGTCGCCTTGCATCTCCCGTCAGGTGGTTGGAATTTGTTGCGTCTCCTGGTTGGTCTTGCGTCTCCTGTGACCAATTGACCACGCTGACCATCCAGCCAGACTGTGATGTCAGGCGTCTTTCAACAGGGACCATAAATAAGCAGCTGTGCAGCTTTATTCACTTTATTCACTTCACTTTCGTACAAAGTGGTTTTTGCACAGTCTGTATGAAAGGGTAAATACCAGCAACCCTAGGGGGAGACCTGCATGCCCTCATTTTTGTTGTGCCTCCTTATTAAAAGAGGTTAGATTATCATCACTTAGTAAGAAAATAACACCGCCTGAGTTTTACACACATTTTTCACCTCTTACAGCCAAGAGATTCATTTCCTGTGACAGAAATATTTGATAGAATCAGCTGGAGGTTGGAAACAACAGAGACCTGCAGACCCTGTGGCCCTTGCAGTGTATGACTTCCTCTGAACTTCCTTCTCCTACCTATAAATTCTGCAGTATAAGGTTCATTTAGTGTGTCTGAGACTACAGGATCAGCGCACAGTCAGATTTATTCAGCTCTTCTGCAGGTTTAACTCAAGTGTCACCTTCAATGGCCCAAGCAGTCTTCTCACCTATATAGCTCAGTGCCGGAGCTGAGGGCTGCACTGGCCAACACATCCGTGTGTGGTTGCTCTGTTTCACAACAAAATCACTGAAATTCGCCATTCCTGTGTTTTTCTGTACAAAAAATGTACTTTAGATATTCTGGTGATAACAATGTTTAACTTTAAACCATGATCAATCACATCCGGTGCCAAGCAGGAGCATCCTTGACACTTCATCTCAGTACCTATGGTCAACACAGCCAGTGTGTGTGTGTGTGTGTGTGTGTGTGTGTGTGTGTGTGTGCGCGTGCCTTTTCATTATCCACTCTTAATTTGAACGTGGAGAGAGAGGGGGTTGGGGATACAGGGCGGGTGCACGAGTGCTGGATTGTCACGTTCCCGCCGGGCCTCGTGTCACACGGCCAGTTCCACGTGACAACTGCGATTATGATCAAGTCTGTTGCCAGGAGAAATATCGGACCACAGTGAGACTGACAAAAAGGCATCAACCAGGATCTTATGTGACGCCATGGCTTTCCGTCTTCCCTCTCGCTGTTCCAGAACGGATGGATCGATCACCTTACCTCCAGACTGGCTCTTCGGTGTTGGTTCTGCCTGAAGTGAAATTGCACGTTCAATGGAGAAGTGAGGTCAGCGTCGATTTTCCTTCTCGATTTATCAATGCAGACAATCATAGACGTGGAAAGGCTATTTCCGTGTTGATCTTTGACTCTAATTCTCCAACACAGTCCAAAACTCATTCTACCGCCAGTTGGGTGCCTTGGAAGAACTCGAGAAAGTTCCAAATTCTCCCCGGGGCCCTCACAGTTTAAAAATTTTATTCTGAATTATATACAAACATGTTCAAAAAAGACTAATAAATAGTTAATTAACAACAATGTACTGCGACTCATCACAGCCGTTTCTGGTCATAACTGGGAGTCGAACTGCAAAGCCGGTTTGATTAAATATGTATGCTGTTTGCTCTGGCAGGATGTTGCGGACAGAAAATTACCAGTGTGGAAAATCCCGCTGAAAATTAGACAACGTTTTGTCAGAGGAAAGAGGACGGAAGGTGTGATCTGCAAACAGCCAACAGCGAAGCGCTTAGGTTTCTTGTCGTATTTTGAAAGTTGCACAGATTCCAGTGGGGGTTTGACTGTCATGTGCGTCTGCTGACAGTTTGCATATTCAGAGCGAATTTATTTTTTCGCATCTCATGATGACAGAAACGTGTGACTTTGTGGTCTTAGTGTTTTTGTGCTAGTGTGAGGGTCCTGTGATGGACCGGCTCCAGATGACTGTGACCCTACACTGAAACTTTAGTTTTTGATAGTGGGAAAGTGGATGGACGAATGATTATTATTAGCCGCAGTACTACTGCTAGCCAAGGCCAACTGCTATTTCAGGTTTTACCGGAGTAATACCCTTGATCAGGAGGTGGGATTTAAACTTGGGTCCTTTGCTTGCAGAGCAACAGCACCAACCACTATGTCATCTGCCGCCCCAGAAGATGGGTCAGACAAGACATATGAGGAAGTGTTACTCCGATAACAGTAGATCAGCGATGAACATCTGCACAGTTGAATGACCCCATGTTGAGTTGCTTCTGCTTCATTCTGAGCTCTCAGGTGGTTTATTGAATTGTTTATTTGGACACTAAGTCATTTCGGCTCATGTGACATTTAGTGTCAACCAGGGCCAGAATGAAGTGAGTCCCGTAAAACCTGCAGGAATTTAGCCCTGAAGAACATGAGTTGGGCATTGCAACTGGAAGATCATAAGCCTGAAGGTGGGTGATAGAGATGGAGAATTGCATTTTCATGTTTATATGAATGTTTTGGCTGGGCTATATTTGCGAAAGCAGCAAAGCTCCTTCAAGCGGAATTGAATTGATTTGACTGTATTGCACTAAATTGAATTGAGCTGAATTGACTAGTGAATGGAAGTGCAATGTCTGTAGGTGGTTTAGGAGGAGCGAGGAAAGAGATGGACAGTATGTGGTCCACAGCAGGAGACACAGGGAGGGGGAGAGGGGGAGTGAATGTGGGCTGAAGCAGGAGAGTGACGGGGACCACAGATGGACCAAGGGAAGAAAACAAAGACCGAGAAAGAGAGGAGAGGAAATCAGACGTGACACCTGGAGAAGACAACACATTTCAAGGAATGAAAGACTGGCAACCTTTTGTGGAGCAGGAGGGGGGTAGTGACCCGCCATCCTCTCTTTACAGTGGGGGAAGGGTAAGGATAGACATACACAAGCCCTTACACTAGTTCACAGGCAGCAGGTGGTCAAACGGTTCAGAAAATGGTTGCGGGTTCAAATCCTGGGTAGCTGCTGATTCGCTTTCTACTCACACAACACACTTTGTCCGTCTCTGTAGCTGCAGCTCCATATTTAACATGCGAACTGTGCGCTGGATAAAATAATTTGCTGAGAAAACAAGAAATTAATAAAATGAACAGGAGACAGACAGCTCATGCATGTAAAGAGAGATCACACTGTGGTTGCGATAACCACAAATTACCTCTCAGGCGCTGTGGGGGGGGCACTTGTGTAGCTGTGTGTGTGTGTGTGTGTGAGAGAGACCCCTCCCCAATGGGAACCGTGTTATTTGACTGCTGCCTTAGCGCCACGCCCATCGATTTTGTGCCATCTCTAATCGCCTGATTCACGCAGCCCATTCACTGCATGCAAATAGGCTCCGCAGGCTGGATGGAGTGTGATTTAACACACCTGCGTTAACCTGCACCCCCCCCCCCCCCCCCCCCCCCCCCCCCCCCCCCCCCCCCCCCCCCCCACCCCCCCCCCCCCCNCCCCCCCCCCCCCCGCCCGCACCTACCGCATTCAAACCAGCCCATTGTTTCCTTCTCCTCTACGTTCTTTTTACCCCAAAAAGGCAGGAACAGCAGGGCACAGTACACTGAACAGACGGCAGGATGACACAGGACACGAGAGACAAACTGAACCGATAACTAAATGAACAGATAAATAGTTTATAGTTATTGTTATAAAAGTTTATGGGTTACACTTATAAAAGCTGCTCAGTAGAAAAATTGTAATGGTTATAACTGTTAGAATAAGGTTTAGTCCTAAATCCACTATGCACCCATACTGGAGCCCTGCGGCTCTTCACAACAGTGTTTTTAAGACAGGATTATGCTTCTATTATACTTAGATTCATTCAGCCAACATTTTCCATCCTTCATACATATTTGTTAATGTAGACTAAGTGCGTGAAATAAGGTGAGACGTCATCAGTGCGGAAGACACTGCTTTCATACAGGACTTCCAGAAAGTGTGCCAGCGGGTCCCAGACTTCACTGAGAGGTCAACCAGGTCACCAAAGCCAAGCCGAGAAAATTGAAAGCAGGACTGAGGGTTACGTGGACCACTCACATTCAGCGAGAGAGGAGGTGACAGGCGTCAGCCTCATGTTGAATTACTACAAAAAAAATTTTCCAGGTCACACTTTACAGCCCTGGTCTCTCATCTAATGGGGTTTGCCACAAAATGGGGGGTCTCCACAAAACTGCGGAGGTTCCTTTTGTCCCAGTGGGCCTGGGTGGCCCATCAGGTTACCAGGACCCTGCTTCGGAAGGTCAGGGTCCAAATGATCAATAAAGGACTATTCAGATAAAAACAGCTGAAATAGACCCAAATATTAACAACAACCATAACTATCCAGAGGGGAGTGACCCAAACAACTGACAGTAAACAGACCAAAATCTTAACCATGAGGACAGATCATTACTAAGTCATACTCAAGTGTTGGAAAATATGCTTAAATAGCAGCTAGAATAAGTCATATAAATATTTTAAAGGATGTCAAATGTGAAGGTTTTAAGAGCTCTATAATAAAATTCCAACAGCTGACGGAAACAAGATGTGCGCATCACTTTTAAAGACATTCAAAATCTACTCAGGGTCCACAGAATGCGAATAAAGCTGGGTGAAGTTGGGACCTTTCAGTTTCGTGCCCACCGGTCTGGACCACTGCTTAAGCAGGTGTAGACAAGCGCTTCTCAATTCAGTCTGAACCGAAGACAGAAATTGTATATGCAGCAATTTATATTAGGTTATTTTTATTCAGCACACAGAAGAAAACGTCTGGTGCTACTTCTCCTTCTTGATGGTGCCCGTCACCTGTGTGCTCTCATTTTGATTAATATCTGACCCCTTGGCAGAAACTGCAAGGTTCTCACTATGAAATAGTCTCGATTTCCACATGATTTTCACTTATTTCCTTGAGGGAGAAACAGGTGCAAAATCTGATTGGCAGCGACAGGTTCGCTTTTTTAAACAAAAAGGATCACTTTCCATTTGCACTGCGAAGAACAAGAAAGACAAGATAGAATAATAGTATATTTTTTATATCAGTGTCTGGCCATCACACCTTTTATGCTGGATTTTAAAGATTTAATCAGAGAAAATAGATGTCACCTCTCTTATTAATGCTGCAATGGTTTTTTTACATAGTTCTGGAGGTTTGAGAACTTGACCAGCCATTCTGAGGACCTTTGATTGTGAAAATTTGGTAGGTGAATCTCTAAGATTTGCATTTGGACATGCCTGATGTAGAGGATGAAGTTCTGCATTGCATAGCATTGGCTGGTCACTCAGGTCGCCGTTCAGCTGTGGTGTCGGTCAAGTCACCACTGGGAGCTAATCAACACCATTCTGGTGAGAAATGGAATAATTTGAGGCTCGTGACTGTGAAACGTGACTGACCAATCGGCAATGTTCCGTCGAGAAAGCGTCCAAATTCAGCTCTGGCATCGGCTAAGTGTGGCTGACCAATCGGCAATGTTCTGCCGAGAAAGGACCCAATTTGAGCTCTGTCATTGGTTAACTGTGGCTGACCAATCAGCAATGTCCTACTGAGAAGCAATAAAGTTCTGCCCCCATTTAACTGAGACCGTGGAGCAGACATCACTGCTCTTTGCTGTAAATGGGACTAATGTGGGGGGGGGGGGGGGTAACTGGTGAGGTNCATTTAACTGAGACCGTGGAGCAGACATCACTGCTCTTTGCTGTAAATGGGACTAATGTGGGGGGGGGGGGGGCTAACTGGTGAGGTCAGGTGTCTGCAAGTTGCCGGCTGCCGGTTGCCAACAGCAACGGTCATGTTGCTCCTCCAATGGGTACTCAGCCATCTTTTTCATCGGAGCCCCGATTGGGTGTTACAGGGTCACGTACCAGAGGAGCGCACGTGCTGGACGGAGGGTCGCCAAGGGACCGGCAAGCCAGTAATGGACTGGGAACATGTGTAACATGAGAGTAAAACCAGTGAGAAGAGGAGGGGAAGTAATAAGAACAATCAAACGTTATCGTATCATGTGCAAATTATACCGCTGTACTTGACCCACGGAGGTTTCGGTTTCTCCCACACCGGCGCTTGGTCTCCTAGCAACCCCTGAAAACTCCATCTCCGGGAATTTCACTGATCAGGAATTTTCCGAAGTGGAGAGCAGTGGCAGGGCCTCAACGCGCTGACATGCTCACACCGAGGGAGGGGCCTCTGCAGAGCAGGCCCACACACCGATAACAGAGCTGTCGGCGTGCAGTCACACACACGCTTGCGCGGGCCATCAAAGAGCACATCAAAAGTGACACTGGCTGGCCGACAAAAAATTGCAAAGGATTTTCTCACTACATCCTTTGTTTCGGAGCATTTCTACACACACACCTTCAGGGACCAGAGCAAAAAAACAATATAGTAGCGAGTGCATCATGCAGGGATAGAAACAATGGACTCGGACATCAACAAAGGTGGACCAGACCGACCGACCCACCTTCCTTCCAACCTATCTATCTATCTATCTATCTATCTATCAATCTATCTATCTGTCTGTCTTTCAGGAAAACCAGCAAGAAGTGACCCTGGAGTTGGCAACACAGAGCCCATTCCGTGCCCCAAGCCACACGCATTAGAGCCACGTGCTCCAGCTCCTGTCCCCAGTGCCACCACATTAGTGCTCATTTCCTATTGACTGGCCTAATTCCAGAGTCAAACACAACATGTGACCAACACATGTCAAACAGCCCCACTCCCCCAGCTCCTGGAAAGGAGGGCCTGTTACACAACTGTACGGACAGCTACCTGTTAGGTTTATTAACCTTTAATTTTCGTGTCTGACTCAACTTAGACTGTTATTAGAACAACTGGGTATCCTTACAGGTGCCACGGTGGCTCAGCAGTTAGCGCTGCGGCCTCATGCTACCTGTGCTGTCCATGTGTGAGTTTGAATTCAGGTCAGTCTGTGTGGAGTTTGCATGTTCTCGCCATGTCGGCGTGGCTTTCTTCTGGGTGCTCTGGTTTCCTCCCGCAGTCCAGTGGCAAATGTTTCCGATTAATTGTTCACTCTAAATTGCCCATTGTGTGCAGCCACCGTGCAAAGGTCATTCCACGTAGGGTTTATTTCGTAGCTCAGTGCTGAAAGATTCCAAGGTAATCTGACCACCACAACCCTGACCTCAATAAGTGGTTACTGATAATGAAAAAAATCAGTTAAATATCAGTTCAGTGTAAACACCTTGATCAAAAATACAGTTGGAAGGTTTGAACCAGGAGCCTTTGGATCATAAGGTGATACTACTCTTTTCTCATGAGTGCAACAAGAAGCCTCAACTTGAGCTCCTTTGGTCAAAAGTCTGCGTCCTTAACTGTTTTTTGACTTTGACTTTAGGGCTGTTTTGACAGACAGGCCACTGGCATGGAGACTATACAACAAACCGTAGGCTAGAAAGACACCAATGAGACAATGTTCTCCAGATGCAGCCACTACACATCACTATCCCATTGACATGCTCCTGACCACCACCATGACCACCTGTTCCTCAGCCCTCCTCACAGCCAGAATGGACACACCTCCTTCTCCTTTCAATCTTGTCTGTATAGAGGTCCCAGGGTTGCCTCATTGTGATGCAGAGTACCTTACTCTTCAGCAACCATACTGCCACACACACACACACACACACACACACACACACACACAAGATGAAGGTCCAGTGCTCTCCAACATTAAGCCAAAAGCCATTAAAAAGGCCTCACTTAAGAACATTGTTTAGTTGTCTGACATCATTCAGACTAACTGACCACTGAAGACTGGCCATGATGCAATATTGACTATGGAGTTGGCACATCAGTCAGTCAGGTCATTTCGCTTAAACGATGTTCGATTTTGCTCCCTGACTGTCAACCCTGATTAAAAAAATAAAGAAGAAAAGAAAAGTCTATTGCGACCACATTGTAGTCATGGCTGTCCCAGAAACCACACATAGCTCAAGGAGGAAAGCCATGACATCAAGGATCCAAAGACTGGACAGGAGGTTTGATTGATTCTGGGCAACTGAAGATGTTCACAAGCTTCCTGAATAATGCACACTGTCACAAGCATTCTTTGTTTTGAAAGCAAAAATCAAGATTGGTTTATGTAAAAACTGTGCAACCCCAGACCTCAAAGGCCAGGGTGCCAAAGATCTTAGAACATCTCTTTCCTCTTTCATCTGCTGTTCCCGATAAACTGACTTACAGCATAAATAAAAACTCCAATAAAGCAATGAAAATCAGACAGAAGAAACACCAGTGATGCCCAGTGATCGACGGTTTCACCACTGTGTTGGTTCAACACAGGGTAATTCCCTGGTACACTGATGCGTTGGCCACGCACTCTACCATCAAAATATTCTCAACACAACGCTCAAAAAGGCCATGTGCCAACGTGGCAGGTCAGGGTCCAGTCTCAGGACCAAATGACCTTTGTTTCATAACCAAATATTAATATTCGTATCCATACCCTTGAGTAAGATCATTTACAGTAGCTTTGGAAGATATTCAGGTGTTCAAGGGGCAAAAAGTTCCATTTTGTGAGTGAATAAATGAACGGCTATCTGACTTTATACATAAACTGCATTTTCTCCAGTGGGAAAGAGGTGATCTAAAATTAGATTAGGCTAACCACAGCCCTAACCCTATCCCCAATCCTAAATCCTAAACCTATTCTTATCCCTACCCCTTACCTAACCCCTAAACCAATCCCTAAATCCTAAATTTATCCCTAATCCTAACCCCAATCCTAAACCCTAAACCTATCCCTAACCCCAACCTAACCCCCAAACCTATCCCTAACCCCATCCCAAATCCTATCCCCAACCTTAAACCCTAATCCCATCCCTAATGCTAACTCCAACCCTAAACCTTAAACCTATCCCTAACCCCATCCCTAATCCTAATCCCAACCCTAAACCCTAAACCTATCCCTATCCCCAACCTAAACCCCAAACCTATCCCTAACCCCATCCCAAATCCTATCCCCAACCTTAAACCCTAACCCCATCCCTAATGCTAACTCCAACCCTAAACCTTAAACCTATCCCTAACCCCATCCCTAATCCTAATCCCAACCCTAAACCCTAAAACTATCCTTAATCATAACCCCAATCTATCGCCTAAACCTTTCCCTAACTCCATCCCTAATACTAACTTCAACCCAAACCCTAAACCTATCCTTAATCCTAACCCAAACCAAAATTTTGCATCTACAAATCAATTAATCAAAATAAAGAAATTGAAGGGAAATAAAAAAATTCCTCTACTGGAGTTGCCTGTGTGTTTTTCTCTTTGGATTAGGAGCAAAACCCCTATCCTAAACCTAATCCTAACCCTGACCATAACCCTCTCTTGTCTAAACCACACGGATAGGTGCAAACACTGCATTCCCAACAGGAGAGGGTGAACCATTGATTTTGAAATCATCTCTCAAAACTAAATAAACTTCAAAGAAGAAACAAAGGACAAGGGTATTTCATTGGAGGTGCCTGAGCATTCTTTGCTCCCATCTGGGAGGAACGTTTTACCCTAAAACTCACACTAGCACCATACCTTACCCACACCACTAACCCCTAACCCAAACTATAACTATGACACTAACTCCTTTTCTTCTATTGTGTAAGTACCGCAGGAAAGATCAATCATAATCTTTGAAGTGCATGAGCTGCCTGAAAATTTCTTTTCGGGGTCTGTGAAGATCTTCCCCATGTCAGACTTCTTTGGAAGGGGTTCAGCCCTCCTGGAGAACAGTGCAGGAACTCGCTAAATCATTCGGAGTGACTTTACTGCTGCCCTGGGGGTCACTAGGATGCGGCTGTAACGCAGACAGGGAACACACTGTATGACCGTAACGCACCGAGCTGTTGGGCACGGGAGCAGTAAAGAGAAGGACACAATGGAGCAATGAAATCAGCCTCTGTTCATGATCCTCATACCAAGAGGAACAAGTGCATCCAGCCAGTTGGAGCAGAAAGTAAATTATTGGCAGCTTCTCCTCCCTAGTGGCCAAGTATGAGAATCATAATCTAAATTAAAGATACAGTCAGGTGTGCTAAGTGACTCCCTCCATCTCCTTTTTGTACCCAGTCCAGCAGGGTGTTGGCTCAGCAGTGCAGAAAATCAACCCTGTGTGTCTGGGTGATCAAACCCACAAGTCTTACTAATCTTATTTACATGCCACTTTTCTCCAAGGTGACACTGAATGTTAGATTTGTACACTAAGCTGCTTATAACATTTTACATGTTTTCGCAGCTGGAGATTTTTTCACTACATCCATTCAAGGACAAACGTTCATCAGTGGTCCTACAGCAAGGGGTGAGATTCAAGTCCCAGTGCTTCAGTTTCAAGACGATGGGCCTAACCACTGGACCACGCAGTGCCCGAAGTTCTAAGTCACATCTGCAGTTGTGCTGAGAGAGAAGCCTGCTTTTAGCCTGAAGTTTGCTGGTTTCTTTCCAGAGTCCTTGCTGTTGTACCCTTGAGGGAGGTTCTTGACCTGAACTGGTCCAGGGAAATAAGCGGCTGTATAAATGTGGGAAAATTAGGCTTCTTTGGAGAAACGGTGGCAAACGATTTATTAGAAACGGATGAGTCTCACGAAACAGTAGAAACTTACTGAGTCACTAAAACCAGTGGCTTTTCAACAGTGTCAAGCGGAGCAGGTGGCATAGCGGTTAGAACTACCATCTTGTCACCAAGTGGTAACGGGTTTGAATCCCACTTACTACACTATGTCTCATTGATGTACTTACCCTGAACTGCTCTAGTAAATACCAGGTGAGCAGGGATATTTCACCACCCTGATGGTGGGTTCCTACTGGGGTTCTGATGTTAACTGTCCTCAGTGGAGATGGAGATCAGTTCCTGTTCATTACCCAGAAAGCAGTGGCCTGAACTCCTCATTGGGGTGTGACAGAACAACCGCCCCTGGTGGCACCAGCCTGTGCTCTGTACACCTTAAGTAGGTGAACTTGCTGTAAACAGGAGGTGTGGCCATTGTGGTCTTGCTGTAAAAAAGGGGGTGGGGCAATGGGAGTCTTAACCAGCCAGGTCTGTCCAGCTCTTGCCCACCATTACCCATTAGGACTTGCCCATTATTCATGGCAGGAGGATGTTGCATGGAACTGGGGGGGGGGGCTTGTGATCAGCCCCCTCTGCCACCCTGAGATCCCACACATACACTTTATGAAACCTCCAAAAAGGGCAAACACATTTACACACTAATCCTATTAGAAAACACTCTCCCTCTCTCTGGGCTCGCCTGCTCCGAACACACACACACACACACACCAAATCAATGTCCTCTTACAAAAATGATGATGAAGGGTTTTCGATTTATTACTTGCATGTTCTCTAATGGTTGTGCAAACGCTTTTATTTAAACGCGGCCGATCGATCCATGAGGGAGGGGCTGTGCGCGTGCTGCCCATCACCTGGGGAGCAGGGGACTCCGATCGATCCAAAATCACAGGATCGGACGGAGACACGGGGGGGGGGGGGGGGGGGCNGTTTCAAATATGTATCCTAATGGAATCCAGTTCAGAAAGCGCAACAGCGTTTCCAACGTCGCATGAACCAGTGGGGCATTCTTTGTGTTTTCCTGGGGGGGGGGGGGGGGGGGGGGGGTGTACCGGGATGCCAAGAGCCGGGACGGGCAACGGGACCGCGCACAACAATCATAAGGAGTCACGTGACCGGCACGCGCAACACAGCAGAACTTTACAGTTAATTTACATCTCGGTGACACGATGGGGACAGGACCCCTGCAGCTGCGAGCGTGTGTGTGTGTGTGTGTGTGTGTGTGTGTGTGTGTGTGTGTGTGTGTGTGTGTAAGAGAGAGACTGTCAAACAGAACACGTCTTCTTCTAAATCACCTGACAATCGTGTCCTTGATGTGACCACCCACTAGCCCCTCCCCCACTGCAGGGGGTTGGAGACCACGCCCTCAGAACGCCCCCCCCCCACGCTATGTTGCTTTCACGTGCAGTTGCAGTGTGTGTAAAAATGTACAAATGATATACTAAATGTAAATCCATCTTCACTCACTACAGGACACCCGTCAAAACCATCACTGTGTTCCAGAACGTTCCAGGATGTCCAGAATATTCTAGAACATATAGAATGTGTACAATATAACAGTGTCGCCACTGACTAGGCACCAGAGCCATACTGTGGACACAACATTACAGTGAGGTGGAGTATAGAACTTTCCACATCACTGATGGAAAAGGACACGAGCACACCTAGTGTCCCACCATCCACACCTTCACCTGGTCCACCTCTCTGTCTAGACCACCTCTTTAGTTGGACCACCTATCAGGCTGGTTCAGTTCGGAGTGGCCAGGTCACACACAGCTTTACACCTTGAGGTTATGTTGATAGTTTAATCATGAATGGTCTGTTTGCGATGACATTAACATGGATCTTCTGAGCATCAGCATCACTACGCTGAGCTGCATCAGTAACACCTTCTTAACTCTATCACATCATCACCTCCATTATCAAGAAAATCCCCATCATCCCCATCATATCTTCATCAGCGCCATCACCACGATCTTCACACCTTTATCACACCAGCATCACAGCTGCTATAGCAGCAACATCATCAGCACCATCTCCACCTCCATCCCAGACCCGATAACTGAGTTCAGATTATAACCGGCAGGGCAAACGCCTCCTGGTCCAAGACGCACCTGAGACCCACCTGCAGAGTCGGTGCCGCTAAACCCAGATGGTGTGACGTGCGGACACAGATGACCCGTATTTCCCCATCATTAATGAATCGAACCCGAGTGTTTGAGCGCGCGCTCCACGCCCGCCACAGGCTCCGCACGAGCGCAGGTGTACGGCTGTTTCTGCTCGTGAGCGCGCGGGGGGTTGGGGGGATGCCGAGGCGAGAGAGCAGCGCGCGCGACTCGTGGGCACCCCGGACACGCGATGCGAGCCACATCTTTGAAAATATATACAGTTAAATACGTATTTGTGTCCATTCACTGAAGAGATGTGGTTAAAAAATAAAACAGAAAGAGCGCTGCGCGCGGCCTCACCTCTCCGCCATCTCGCCGTGTTCTTCACAATCCCCGTGCGACGACGACAGTGATATTAGTGATATTAGCAATAATAATCCCCAGAAGGGTCCCCATGGCGCCGCAGCGCGCGCCGTCTGCTCCGCCAGAGAGCGCGCACTGACACCGCCTTCCCGAGCGCGCACTCACTCCACCGCGTCTCCGTCACCACCGACAACGTGACGTCACCAGGACAAGGGGCGCGCGGGCAAGCCGGACCGGTTGTCATGGTAGCACTCTAAAACACAAGCGCATATGTTTACCAGAAAGTGTAGAAGAGTCACCCAGTAATTGTTTTCTATTCACTGCTAACTTTTTGCAGTGCAAAAGAAATAAAATTGACCCAAATCGTTTATTTTTAAGATCATGGTCTGACATCGCAGTTATCGTCCGTCCTGGGAAACTGCTGTTAAGTAAACAGGCCGCGATAATGAATTATGGACAGAAATTAATTTGTTCCGAACTCCGCTGAGGTTTAAATGACGGACATCTGGGTGAGAGTGGAAAGTGTGATGACAGCGCCCCCCAGTGGCTCAATGTGTGGTGAGGAGGGAAAAAAATACCGACACTGCAAACCTCAGTGGAGTTACGCAGAAATCCGCGGGTGGCACATCTGTTTCAACACTGCGACACGCCTTCAGTGGGCTCTATCGCCCATAATCAGATATCTGGGCAAACGTGTTTTCTGTCTTTTAAATTGCTGGTTAAAAACTTTCATATTTAAAAAGACGTTCAAATAACCTTTAAAGCGAGTTTGGCGACCAGTTTAGAGAGACTGGAAAAGGGGCGGAACTGAAATGCGCCTCCTGTTTCCGGTGATCCTGTGTCGCAGTCGGACCGTTCCCCTGCGCACAACACGGTGGTCGGTTTCGCAGCAAGTCAGAGCATTCATTGCTTAGTTATTACCGGTGTCCCCCTGCGGCTGTGGCCCCACACAGGACGGTGTATAGAAGATGTTTCCCATTCTGCGGCTGCCGTGGCGCGCAGCAGTCCGCTGGGCTCGCGGGAGCGCCGTGTACGCGCAGGGACAGAGTCCCGAGGCGCGCATCCGCGAATACTTCTACTACATCGACCACCAAGGCCAGGTGACCCCCCCACCCTCCCTGGCGCTGTAACTCATCTCCAATCATTCATGTGCCAGACAGGTCACTCCGAGTTGATCAATAATGGCTTTATTTAAAATTTGCACAGTATGCGGTATTGATACCACAGTCTGGCCTGTTGTCCTGCTCCTGGTGCCATGACAGTGCTGACCGTGTCTTTCCCGAGACGTGTCACTGACCCTGAGTGACCTCTCACCTCTGCCCACAGCTTTTCCTGGATGACAGCAAGGTGAAGAACTTCATCACCTGTTACAAAGGTCACTGCCCCGTTCGCAACCCACAGTCGCACCCTGGTATAGCCATGCTGACACAGGTGCCTTCTGGAATGGTGGTTTAGGGGCCAGCAGGGTGGGGCTGTCATCTTGCAGAAAAACGACTAAGTAATAGTTAACATATCTGTCCAAGGCAACTTAGTTGTTCAGTGCACTACAGTAATTAGAAGTATTTTCAAATGCACAAAACAGACACACACACACTGAGAGCAGTGCTGAGTGAACAATCCATCTGAAATTCATGACTTTGGACTGTGTTAGGAAACCCTTTGTGAACAAGGGGAGAACATGCAGACTCCACCTGCAGCCCAGGAGCAGTGAGGCTCCAGTGCCACCCACAGACACCTATGGTTTCTGAGGCTGTAGTGAGGTCGTTTGGTGACAATAACTCACGTGATCATCTGTGCCTTGGAGAGATTTGAGAGAACTGGATGTGGTCCAGGCAGGACATGTGGTCTTGAAAAGGACTATGGGGTCTCAGCTACATGGTGGTAAAACCAGTAGTAATAACGATGATAATGACGATTTCCTGTTGTTGCTGCGCAGATCAGCAGTTTCTGGTGTTCTTCTTCAGCCGCTTGCGGCCCAACAGCGGGCGCTACGAGGACTACTTTCCTTTCGTGTCGCTGTGCGGACGTGAGAGAAATTTCCTGCGCTGCGAGGACACCCCGCTGGTCTTCACGCACCTGCTGCCTGGGCAGGGTCAAGACACAGGGGGTGGGGCCAAGCAGCTCTCCTACTGCGGGGGCGGAGACAAGCTGCAGGTGCCATTCCGGCCCGAGGCGCTGTTTGTGCACCCCGAGAGCGGGCGCCTGTACCACCCCTGTCCAGAGAGGGCGGGGTCTGTGGGGCTCCTCCGCTCAGCCCTCGCCTTCGAACTCAGCACGCACTTTGAATACCCGCCAGGGCAGGGCCCCCCATGCCAGCCGACCCACTTCCAGTGGGCAGGACAGCGCCACTTATTGAGCGGTGAGCTTGCCAGATACTTCCCCAGTGAAGAAGAGAGCAGAACTTAAGGAGGACTGACAGGTTTCCAGTATTTGTACATAATTCTGGGATTCATACAGCACAAACTGGATGACGTATAGTGTATGAGTTAGCCTGAGGAGCTGCCCACCCCCCTGTTGAAAGAACGACATAAATAAAAATGTCCTACAGGATTTTATCTGAAATTTTCTAGGTGAATTGAGCAGCACAGAAAGTGATGCAGCAGTTAGAGCAGTACAGATGGGGTAAATGATGAGCAGAGAAGTTGTGTCCCTTTGAAGATGGGGGGGGGTCATGCTGCAGTGACAATCAGGGACATCCTGGACTGCAGGAGATGGACCACCCTGAAAGACATTGTAATTAATACACATTGAATGTGAAGTGTTATATAAAAATTAATAAATGAAAATTAAGTGTTTGAGCTGTAGAGTGTTTTTGCTATTCAAATGTGACATCTGTGACCCATTTCTGTCCTTGTTAGTTGACTCACACTTCAGGAACGCAAAAGCAGTTCTGAATCCAACATTTCAAAAATTGTGGTTCTACTGTATCCTAAGATGGCTGAACTTGCCATCTTAGTAATTAAGTAATCAAATTCAACAAAAAACTCTGCAATTCTGTAGCATAAAAGCATTCTTTACATAGTGGTATAAAATACATGTTGCTGCTGACTTTACCATGGTAAAACTGTGCGTGCTGACCATATACAACAGGGTTGCTCCATTTCTGAATACGGATACCATGGGGTTCGAACCCCCCCCCCCCCCCCCCCCCCCCCCCCTTTGGGGGGGGGGTAAAAAAAAAAAAANGAACCCCCCCCCCCCATACTCCGCCCTTTGGGGGGAGGCTATAGACAGATAAACTCCAAATCCCAGAAACCTCAGCACGAGTCTCCGGTAGCCCGAGTATGGCAGCGCCGGAGCGCATGGCTTGGGCGCACGTGCCCGACCGTGTCTCGCCGCTGCTCGCGGATCTGTACCAGTTTACTATGGCGTACGGGTACTGGCGCGCGCAGCGGCACGAGGAGCCCGCCACCTTCGAGCTCTTCTTCCGTTCGAACCCTTTTAAGGGGGGTTTCGCGCTCTTCTGCGGGCTGCGGGAGTGCACGCGATTCCTGCGGGGGTTCCGCCTCTCCGAGGAAGGTAAGTCCATCAGGAGAGGGTGACAGGGAATAACAAAAATAAGTAATAATAATAATAATATGGAACGACGTGGCTACACTGGATTGCAGCTTGTTTCCATTACTTTCATCTTCTTGCATTTAATTCTATAAACTTTGTACAGACTGCAGTTCCGTTTCAGCGACGGGTCTTTTGGCATATTTTTGCATATGATTTGCATCAGTAATAGACCGGTGTGAACAACAGTGACGCGCTGAACTGTGGAGCATTCACCCCGCCGGAAGGGGGTCGAGGGTGGGGTGTTGAGTGGGCTCTGTGTGGTCAATCCTATTGGTGCACAGCCTCAGGTGCAGTCAGGTACACTCAGGGGGACTCGGGGACAGTTGGCTACAGTCAGGTACAATCAGGTGGACTCGGGGACAGTCAGGTACACCTGAGTGCAGTCAGGGGGACTCGGGGACAGTCAGGAGGACTCGGGAGAAATTGGAGGCACTCGGGGATAGTCAGCTACAGTCAGGTACAATCAGGGGGACTCGGGGACAGTCAGGTACACTTGGGTACAGTCAGGTACAATTGTGTACACTCAGTTGGACTTGGGGGCAATCGGAGGCACTTGGGGACATTAGAGCAATGTGTAAATTAAATTTGGAGTTTGTGTTTACATTTAACACTTCTAAGTTCACTTGGAGGTTCGGAGTAAAAGCTGGTGGCAAAAAATATTTTATTTATTTAGCTGATGCTTTTCTTTAAAGTGATTGAGTGAATATTTACCCGTTTTCACCGCATATGCTGTGCATAACTAATGCTGTTTTGTCTTTCATTTGTTCATTTGTATTTTTTAACTGTTTCAAGGCTAGGGATGTGTGTCTCAGGTAATGTCACTTGTCCTGAACCCATTTGTGATTCCACCCCCCCCGGCTGTTGTGTGACCTGCATTGCCTCGCAGAATTGGGGTACCTGCGTTCAGTGCTGCCCCCTGGCACCCACCCGGACTTCTTCTCGTACCTGCGCCAGCTGGATTGTAGCGGGGTGACGGTGCGCGCCGTCCCTGAGGGAACTGCCGTGTTTGCCAGGGTGGGTCCCATTGGCATGATGCGATGATGTCACACCTGTTGCCGCGTGTTACCACAGTATGGCGTCATGTAGTCTTCAGCAATAAAACATAGTTTATTCAGTTGGATGGGAAGATTGGGGGCCTCAGGTGATGGAGTCTGATGTACAGCTGATGGCTCATCTTGGCATTTTTGTCAAAAAGTGTTTTTAGATAAAGTTTGGTGTGGCGAATAATGATGGATGTTGACACTTCCGATAGGTTTCTAGTACAACACCTTCTAGCTGTTACCCTGCTACTCACCATCAATAAGCCCCAGAAGCACCTCGGTCACACCAGTGTGTTACACCCACTTGTTGCTGTGAGGATTTGTTTACCTTAACCACATACTTCCTGCAGCCCCCTTTGACCACCCTGTCAACCTTCAGCACTTCATGCCCCTCAGCTTCTAGAACATCCTGCAGAAACAAAAACCATTGCAAGGCAGTACTGGGTAAATCATAATTCTGGAACCACCCAAATATTTTTAAGTTGTCTTATATTGGATGGATGTAACAAGTGCCATTTTGTATTAGACCAGTGGGTGTGTCTGTGAGGGATGTGTGAACACTCGTCCCATTCCTGTCCAATGTTCTCTTGCTGCTTGGGTTGGGACTGGGGCTGAGGTTAATGTTGTGGTTGAGGTTGGGGTTGGGACTGGGGTGAGGGATGAGTCTGGGGTTGAGGTTAGGGTTGGCCCTGTGGTGGGGGGGTAGGGTTAATGTTGTTTAAGGTGAGGGTTAGGATGAAGGTTACAGTTTGGTTTTTGAAACTTTTGAAGAGTTTGATCATGTCATGGTGGTCATCTCCAAAGTACTGTTCAGGAAGTGAGCTGAGTATTAAGTACATTTTTATTAATGAAGATGAGGAACGAGTTTTCGGTGGTCTTGTTTCTGACGACGATAATGATGAAGACGATGACAAATGCCCTCGTGTCCCCAGGTGCCCCTGATGGAAGTTTCTGGTCCTCTGGCTGTGGTGCAGCTGTTAGAGACAGGCCTGCTGTGCTTGGTCAGCTATGCCAGGTAGAGGCTGCCAGTTAACACTCCTTTCTGTACATCTGCTGCACAACAAACCTGTGTATTGATAAGCTATAACTAAACACATATGTCTAGTGAAATATTGACCTGCTGGACACACACCTCACACACCCAGTGGACACACTCCACACTGCTGTAGGTGGTGTGGCACTAATACTGTTTGGTGCACTAGATATGTATCTGTGTGTATTGGGACAAGGCTTGCTCACTGCATGTGTGTGTGTCAGCCTCGTGTGTACGAATGCAGCCAGGTTCCGCTTGGCAGCGGGTCCTAAACGCCGACTGCTGGAATTGGGTCTGCGACGGGCACAGGGTCTAGATGGGGGCATCACTGCCTCCCGCTGTGCTTACATAGGGGGTAAGTGACTGCCACTGACCGCTGTATTATAACCGTGGTGCCGTGACTCTGTCGCCATAGTGACAACCTACCTGTCTGCCAGGGTTCGACTCAACCAGCAACGTCCAGGCTGGCTTCCTGTTCGGCATCCCTGTGACGGGTACCGTAGCGCACTCTTACATCACTTCCTTTTCCTCGCTGGAGGAGGCGGAGCCTTGTGTGAGTCTCTGGCACCATTTGTTTTGAGGTCCCCCCCCCCCAGGAACCTGAAGCCGCTGCTGTGAAATGAACGCTGATCTCTTCGCAGCGGCTTGCTCCTGCCTGTGGCCCCGGTGCCCCCGTGGACCTGCTTCCCCAGGGACAGGTGTGGCTGGGCCGAGTCTGCCACCTGCTGGGGGAGGACGTCGCCAAGGTACGAGAAGGAGAGCTGGCCGCCTTCCTGTCCTACGCTGCCGCGTACCCCAGCAACTTCCTGCCCGTCATCGACAGCTACAGCATCACCAGGTAGCACCGCGCCACCCCCCGTACTTCTTGCTGGGGGAACTGTGGGTCTGCCGCCTGGCTCCATTACTTCAGTGTGTGCTGTGTGGAGACTGTTATGCCGGTGTTTGCTTACTCTGCGTTGCTACAAAAAACACGACTACCCACAATGCTCAGGGAAGACGGTTTTTAGGTGATCCTTTAAACACAGTTGACACTGTTTCTGTGAATCCCGCCTAGCAGGTCTTATAAATAATTATTAATTTTTTTTGCATCCAGATTATTATTACTTGATGCTTGTCTACAAAGATCCTTATGATGTTACTACAATTGCCCATTTTTACTGTATCAGTTCAGTTTAAAAACCTTGAACAAGGGCAGTACAGCAGGTGGTGGGATTAGAACCCAAGTCCTTCGATTTCATTCAGTGAGAGCAGTGATGTAGTTTCCGATCAGACTGTGGTACCAGCGACGCCATCATCTACCTGCAGTGGTCTGCTGAGCTTCTGTGCCGTGGCCCTGGCTCTCTGCGAGCTCGGGTACAAACCCCTGGGTGTGCGGCTGGACAGCGGTGACCTCTGCAGGCAGTCGACGGAGGTGCGCCGAGCATTTCGGACCTGCGCTGAAGGGTGAGCGTGACGTGGCCGGAGCTGGACTCAGGTCTGAAAGGTGCTTTTTCCACATGCCCGTGTGCCTGTGTGTGGCTGCAGGTTCGCCGAGCCGGCGTTCCTGACTCTCAGCATCGTTGCCACTAACAACATATCAGAGCGCAGCCTGGAGGAGCTCAGCGACACGGTGAGCAAACACAGTGGGCACATTTACACTCACGATACAAGTAGCCAAACACACATCGATACATACTGTTACACAACCACAATCATTTAAAAACACACACATAAACACACACACACCGGCTCCTCTGCTTACAATTAAAATTAGAACTGCAAGGCTGTTCATAACTTTGGATTCATAAATAAATGAAATTTTCTTAAACACTAAATTCCAATCAGTAAACAGCTAATAAAATATTTACATTTTTTTTAGTACAATAAAAGAAATTATCGTAATCTCTCAATGTACGAAATTAGTCCGTTCCTGAAAATGGTCCGTATACCGAAATTCCATACACCGAAAACCGGTTTCTCCGTTATTTTAAATGGAAAACATAATAATGTGTTCACAGCCTCAAACCTCCATGTTCATTTGATGCTTAGTTCCCAAATAATAAATTGATGAAAGTGTTCAGTTCTTTCTGAATCATCCTCTGCAAAGAGCCAGTGTGTGTGTGTTTATATGCACACATAGATCTACAGCGGGTGTATAGATCTGTGCCCTTGTGTGACATTTTTTTTCCCTCTCCATGCTGTGTGCGTTTCTCCTCTGCAGGAGAACGAGATTGACAAAGTGGGGGTGGGAACACACCTGGTCACCTGTCCCCTGCAGCCCTCACTTGGCGGTGTGTACAAGGTAACACACACCTGTTCCCCTGGAGGCTACATGGGGCAGGCAGACACACTAGGCCTGTTCATGTTCCAACAGAGTAGTGGGTAGTGCAGGAAGGCCCGGTGGACCAGGACCGAACATTTCCAGGCTGTGCAAACAAACAGGTTTCGCTCTCAGCCCATTTGCCTGCAAAGCTAATGCACACATTTGACTGGTGTGGGGTAGCAAAGCCGCTGTGTTAATAATAGTATTTCATTGTTCAGAAGCTAGTCTGCAATGTGTGTGTGTGTGTGTGTGTGTGTGTGTGTGTGTGTGTGTGTTTTGGTTGTGACCCCCAAATACGATCTTGACCCTAAACGCTGCCTCTACATTCAGTATCCAGTCATTTTGAGGCATTGTGTTAATTCATATTTTGGCACTTTGTGTTTATTCGGTTTTACTGTTTAACTAGTGACACACAAACATTCTCAAATCTGGAACAGTTAGGAATGTATGCAAATCAAGAATTTTTAATTGACGTGAAAATGTCGAAGAAAGAATTACAGCGACATCTGACATCACATTCAGGTCAGCTGGGCTCCTCGCTGGTCTGCTGACGTTTTGGACGCGGATGAACTAAGACATTATCACATCGCCTGCACATAGACGTTGTACTGTCCACAGCTATTTTACTTTAGTTGCTATTTTATTAAACCTTCTTGTTGTGCCAGTGAAGAAATCCTATTTCTTGGTTTGCAAACCTAATTTATTCCAGGAAATCTGACAGAATTTGTAAATTCAAATAAGCAAAACTGTCATTTCTATTCAGATTAAATTGAAGCTCGTTCCAAGCAGGAACCAGGTACACCCAAACATCACAGAAAAACGCAAATACAATAAATCTTATTGCCATCTCACCCAACAAATGTTAAGAAAATGCAAAAAAAATTATGGTTATTATTGTAGACTGTCTATTTGAAATTATTATTGTTATTATGTTTGATAATAATAATGATAATAATATCAAATACTGTAATACAGTTGTGTATATGTGGACTGTATTCATTTGTTCTTAAATAAAAAATGTTGCAAATATATTTCATTCTAAATTATCCCAAATATAAACATTGCGGTTATCTGGGCAGCTAGTGAAAGAAAAGGGGGAGCCGATGATGAGCCTACTGAGCGATTCAGGTTAGTCTGAGTCATTACAGTTATAAATGTAAATAAATAATATAAATAAATAAAGAATATAAATATTAAATAATGAGAATATGCAGCACAGGCCACCACCTGAAGGGACCGCAAATGGTGTTTATCCCCACACTGCTCAGCGGTAGAGAGATGTGAGCAAAACAAGCTGCTAAAATTTGCCTGTTTGTACCTGTGGAGGGAAAAAAAAATATAGCAAAAAACTAACTGTAAATTGAGTGGATTCACAGAAGCAAAACCTGGGATTCCGGAGTTTGCTCATTGGTTAATGTGTGTTTCTTTCTTCTTTTTTTTTTTTTTGACACCACTGTGTTTGGGTTGTGACCGTGGCTGTGGCAGCTGGTGGAGGTGCGCGGCCGGGCCACGATGAAGGTGAGCGAAGACCCCGAGAAGAGCACGGTGCCCGGAAGGAAGACTGTCTACCGGCTCCTGGACACCCAGGGCCACCCTGTGCTGGATCTGCTGTGTACAT
This sequence comes from Arapaima gigas, assembly GCA_900497675.1. NCBI lineage: Eukaryota > Metazoa > Chordata > Actinopteri > Osteoglossiformes > Osteoglossidae > Arapaima > Arapaima gigas. The sequence continues at coordinate 128,471 of UFQX01000658.1, forward strand.
GTGATGAGCCACCCCCCCAGGAGGGCGTGGAGCTGCGGTGTCACCCCCTGGGGCAGGAGCAGATGTCCATCACCGTCACCCCTGCCCGTGTAGTCAGCCTGTTTCAGGACGTCTTCTCTCGGGGACAGGTACGCCATCGCTTCGGGGCACTCGGCCCTGAGATGCTATCTGAGTTTGTGTCACCATCCATCCATCATCCATCTGTGATCCTTAACCACTTTATCCTAGTCGGGGTCGCGGGGGTCCAGAACCTGTCCCGGAATCACCGGGTGCAGGCTGTAAAACGACACCCCGAATGGGACAGAGTAAAACGCAGTAAACCTTTCAGCTTCCGTCACAGGCGGTTAATAAGAATGAGGTGCTTTTGAGTATCTAAAAAAAGGGACGAAACACGTGTAGGAAAGTTCTGAGCAGTGTTTTTTGAGGAAAAAGAAACTTTTCAGTTTGTCACGGGGCTAGGAGAACTCCCAGTACCTCGTGAGTCGCTAATCGAATCCGCGTTGACATGAGCTAATGATTCAACACGAAACTCTTTGTTTCAAAGCCTCTGAGTGGTGACAGCTGTTCCCAGACCACCGAACACGGCTCACATTTTTTTCTGATAACCAGGTCTGGAAGCGGGAGGTGCGCAGAGATATCTGCTAGCAGCACTCGGCTCTTTTGAGGAGCAGGACTTTTTCCTGCGTCCAGACATTTCTCATAAACTCCTGGTTACTGTTTTCTACCCCCCATTCACGAAATTCTGTCTGAGCTGCTCTCCCGGTAAAACGCTGCTGTAGTACGTGGATGTTATTCATATCTACATCACATCACCCAGGGTGCACTAGGTTACACAGCAGATTGGCTCACGTTCCACTTTCCCACTGTTTGCTCAAAATTTTTGTCTACTTTATTAAAGAAATACACATTCTGAGCATCAGCAATATCTCCTTTTATTTTTAAATACTTAATTGTTTGCTGTTGCTGACTTACCAGCAGGGGGCGCACCGGCACTTTTCCCTACTTAAAGCGCTGCTGATAACTCAGCATTTTAGGCTCCTTTATGCTGGGCCTAAAAAACCAAATGTGATTGAATATCCATTTGAGAAAATGTTGCTTTTTTGGTCCTTTAACCTATGAATTTAGTCGTTTTTTTAAATAAAAAGTGCAAAGTTTCATCGCCTGCTCCTCCTGGGTTGAACAGACCCAGTCTGACCTACAAGGTGTCTAGACTATGTTATAGTCAAAGGCTTTAGAATAACGATGGTATATAATGAGGTGATTTACTCAGGAGGGTCCCACTGTGGGACAGGTTTACTGTGTGGGTCGGGACCCCAGCGCCTCACTGACCACTGAGTGACTGTGGTGTTTAGCAAAGCAGGACCAGCTACCAGATACGTTGTGTAAGACGCCCAGGATTCCACAGGTGGGGTCGTTCTTGTTGGACAGAACCGAACACAGACCTTCTAACACCTTCACTGTTAGGATAGAAGGACCTGTTGGCTATATTTTTATTTTCAACTGTCTTCCCGTTTAAAATGTTTGTTTTGTCTTTACAGGCATCAATTCTGCAGGGTTCTTGGGTTTTGGTAGCCACAGCGATATCTCAGGCGGGTCTCCTCTAACTGCAGGGGGAGAACAAAGGAATTCCTGAGAGATGTGATCACGGCGTTACATTTGATCCCAGGCGGGATTTTACTATGTTTACTGTAAAGGGCCCCCCGTCCTGGTCTGTCCACGGCTTTTCGAAGGATTCAAACCCAGGATTAAGTGTTGTGTCAGCTGTGCAGCTTCAGTGCTGCTTCTCAGAAGCTCAGTGGCATGTAAATAAAGGCAGTTGACTTGTGGCCAGAAGGTTGCTGGCTCACGCCCCCACAGGACCCTACACTTGCAATGTCGTGAGCAGAAGGTTTCAGGTTCACGTCTTTTCAAGGATCTTGTTTGTCTGTCTTCTAAGAATGTTTTTCCAGCAAAAATATCCAGCTGTGTATGAATGTGAGCAATTTTGTCTGTTTTGGTCATTCTGGTTTGCAAAAAAGCAAACCTGGTATTTTTACCGCTCCCTTTGTACAGTTTACACTCATCACTCCGCTTAATCTTCGCAGATCCTGCAGCCCCCCGAGAGCGTGCAGGAGGTCAGAGAGAGGGCACAGTGCTCCCTGCATACACTGCACCCTCGCCACAAAAAACTGCACAATCCCGACCCGTACCCTGTGAGTTACCGCATTATGGCCGGCTTGCCTCTTCTCCAGTACCCACAGCACATGGATATAATTACACACACACCCAGAAACCAAACAGGACCACATGTGCAGCATTGGTGACCTTACACAACATCCATTACCGCAGATATCTTGAACAGAACACACACACAGACACACACACACACTCTGTATGTCCACACTGTGTACAGAACACACACACACACGCAGTATATTCCACACTCTACACCAGACACACACAAAAAGACGATGCACAGAAGTCAGGTGACAAACACAACAAGTATACAGTGAGTGTACAGAGCAGCTGTATGGCCAAAGGGAAAAAAGCCCGATTTATTGACATTCCCCACTGTCCCATTAGGTGGCGCTGTCAGAGAGGCTCCTTTCGGTGCTCACAGAGCTCAGAAGAGACGGGAACAAGTGGAGTCCAGCTGGGAGTCTGAGGGAGCAGCCGGCTGTGGGACCCGGTGGCTCCGCCGACAACAGTGTACAACAGGGTGGACGCTGCCGTCTTCAGGTCGAGGTGTCGGACACAGACATCCAGCGCGACTAGAATCACAGTCCTCCTCAGTTAGTGGCTCCAAAGTAAGGACCGTTTTATGGGTTGTAGGGAGACCAGGGCCAGATGTCACAGAGCTCATTACACACAGACTACAGCGGGCCGTGTATCAGTGTCCGCATCAAAGTTGTACCTTCGTGTCTGGGTCGTGCTTGTGTGGTCATCTGAGGAACACGGCAAAAATGTTTGATCTGACTGTAAAATCTGTATTTTTCATGGTCAGAGTAACTTTTCACAGCTCTGATGTTTTTGTAATAAAAGGTGATCGTACTCGTGTACACATGAATACCAGAAAGCAGAAAGGATGAGCTTGAAACTCTTTTAGATGTTTCTTGGATAAGCTGGCTGGAAGCTAACGTGAAGACATGAGCCGGTCTTTTTAATATAGCCAATTTTAACTTGTGTCTTTACATTTACCATAACACTGATGTTCTTTATTGTTCAGAAAATTGAAGAAGGAACATACATATAGACATATCTACCTCACAGTACCTTCCTTGTGAAACACACACATTACCATTACTATTTCTTCATAGGCCTACAACTTTAATAAAAAGCAGTAATTTTTAAGGTTTTTTTCTTTGTTTTACTTTTCATTGCCCAACCCTGTATAAAGTGAACAATGCCAATATAATATACAAAACTATATGTTTAGCTTTAAAAATCCAATACACTCCGTGCCAAGATAACACTTCATTGCTTTATTTTCTCTTTGTAAATTCCTACCCTGGTATGAAAATCAGTATCAGGGGGCTGGAACCTCACAGCAAATGTGAGCAATATCCTGGACACTGGCTGAATATATTCACCCACAATAATAAACAGGGGTGTGTGTGTGTGTGTGTGTGTGTGTGTGCGCATGCCTGAACAGCAGTGAAGACCACAGCTTCACTCACCTGCAGCCACTGTGCTACTGAGTGGCTTTAATCATTTCGAAGAATCAACCTAAAAGGTGTAAAAAAGAGAGAAATACAGAACATGGTCATATGTAGTTATTAACTCTTTGTAGAACAAAGCATGAAAGGGTTTTTTTCTTATCACATCCCAAAATCTTTTTTCTACATACTTTCATATTAATGAGTTATGATTCTTTGTAGCTGAAATTGTACTTAGCGAAAAAATGTTTTTTTTTCATTCTGTGACTTTTAAATTAGATATAAGTCTAACTATCTATATAAAATATATAAAGGAGAAATATTTATGCTGCTGACATTTGGCTTTTCTCAATTTTAGAATTTTAATAATAGACTAATAATAATATCATCATTTTCATGTATTACTGACTGCATCCTAACACCAACGTGGTGCTGCTGGTTCTCTGCCCTGCTCCACTGTTGTCCCCCACTGCCTCTCCTGCAGTAACTGGGGATCCCTGCGTACTCCCTGCTTGGCTGTGAGGATCTGACTAGACTTTGCTATTTGGTGATGTCTCACTCACTCTCTCTCACACACACACACACACACACAGAGTCAATAACTGCCCTTTAATAAAGATTACCTAAATTTAAAGAAATATCCTGTGGGTCAAAGAAACCTCATGACCTGGGACAGTACTGGATGGGTGGGCTTAATTAATTCATTCATTCATTTGTTTAGTTCACCTCTTCTCTAGAAAGTGACCTACAACACTGAGCTACTTACAGTGATTTATCCGTTCACACAGCAGCATAATTTGTACCAAGTATCTTGATCACGGACACTGCAGAAGGAGGTGGGATTTAGCTCCAGGTCGAGTGGAAGGTAATAGCTCTCAACATCTCCATCTGATCTCTGAGCTCATAATTTATGTGAAAACCAGGTACAGACCCCAGCACCTGCTGGGACTGTGGTGTCATATGCTCCCACACCTGTGTGCCAGGGGGGCCTGGGGGGGGGCTGCAGGTGATGCTGACCATCACCTGCTCCTGTGGCACCAAGAAAATGGGTGGCAGCACCTTCCCGGACTGTTGGTTGTGTCCATGGTAAAAACAAGGTAACTTTAATGATGTTGTCATGAGTGGAGAATATTTTACCATGAAAATCATCATCTGCTGGTCGGTAGATTGTTATTGTTTATTAATCTGACTCCTCTGTGTGAAATACTTCACTGTGATTTACACAGCTGGGTTATTTGCACTCTGTCAGTGAGGAGCAAATACCTTGTTCAAGGGACAACAGCAGGATGGGGATTAAACCTGGGTGACGGCTCCAACCACTGCGCCACCTGGTGCGAGTGTGTGTGTGTGTGTGTGTGTGTGTGTGTGTGTGTGTGTTGTCATTTGGGCAGAATTCTCTTTAAGCGCAGTTCTCACAGCTGCCGCTAGATGCCGCTGTTCCGCCTCAGTTCCCCGCCCCTCTTTCTCGCGTTTTCCTCCGTTTCTCCTCCGTTACGCTCCAGTCCTCTTGCGCTCGTGCCTCTTCGTTCTCGCGCTGCACCGAGAACAACAACCCCCCCCCCCCGCCCCCCAGTAGCCAGGCGCACGACTCCCGGCTTCCCTCCGGCCTGCTGCTGCGTTTCGCCCCCCCACCCCTCCTCCTGGGGGCCCCTGGCACGAGCCGCTCGGCCCCGCGCGTTCACCGACGGCACGAGACACAGCGATGGATTTCACAGCGCGCGCCGACGTATGAACGCGGGAGTGCGAGCCGTGCGCGGCGCTGGAGCGGCGGCCTCTCCTGACGGACGTAGCCGCGGCGTGAGACAAGCTGTGCGGTGGACGGGGATGGAAGGCGCGCGGCCGGCCGACAGCGTGAGCGCGCACCAGCACTTCCCGCTGTACCTGGGCCGCCGCGCGCTGTAAGCTTCGCGTGCGCGCGCTCGCGTGTGTTTCCACTTTGGATCGTTTGTGCCAAGAAGAGCGCTTGTGCCGGACAGTTGGGCCCCGTGGGTGGCGGAGAGGAGCGGACACCCCTCATACAAACACGCACGCACGCACGCGTTCGCTCTCTCTCTCTCTCTCTCTCTCTCTCTCTCTCTCTCTCACACACACACACACCGGCCGAGTTCTCCTNGTTCGCTCTCTCTCTCTCTCTCTCTCTCTCTCTCTCTCTCTCTCTCTCTCTCTCTCTCTCACACACACACACACACNACGCACGCGTTCGCTCTCTCTCTCTCTCTCTCTCTCTCTCTCTCTCTCTCTCACACACACACACACCGGCCGAGTTCTCCTGCACAACTTGAAGCATCTCGGCGGCGCGCGGGCAGAAGCATCTGGAAGGAGGAGCGGAGAAACTTTGCCGGCTCGGACACGCGGACAGTCTTCACCGTCATCGCCGTCATCATACTGGCCGCGTCACACGACAACATTGATGCTGTTTTATGTAACAAGTGTCCGCCTCCTGCCTCGTGCTCCCCTTTGATCTCTTCTTATTGTATCAGCGTCTCTCTTTCATCCTGCCGCCTTTGATCTGTTCTTCCTCCGCCGGTGGACACTTGTCCCGTTACTGTCACCGTGGCCGCTCGAGGACCACTAGTGGCAGCGGACGGCGGCGCGGCCCCACGCGAGCGCGCCCCCGGGCGCGGGCATGCTCTGAGGATGTGCGCCGCGAGGTTCGCAGGGAGCGCGGACGGCTGCGCGGACGGGCCCGACTGGCACGAGGGCGCCGCGCGAGTCCTGCGCAGCCTCGAGATCGGCACCGTCATGACCGTGTTTTACCAGAAGAAATCCCAGCGGCCCGAGCGCAGAACCTTCCAGATAAAGCAGGACACCAGGCAGGTGGTGTGGAGCCGCAGCCCAGACAAGGTGGAGGGCGAGAGTGAGTAATGGGGGCTGCCGGGGCGTGGGTCTTCATAGGTGCTCGTCCAGATTTTCGAGTGGGGCCCAGGAAGGTGTTTGTTTCAATTCTCATCCCATCCAGATGTTCATCTAGGTGGTGGTCCAGGTTTTGGTTCAGGTGTTCTATCCAGGGGTTACACTCTCTATAAAAGTGATTACCCAGATCACCACCCAGGTGTGCAGTGAGGAGCCTGTCCAGGTGTTGATCCAGGTGTGCAGGTCCCCCCTCCTGCTGTGTGTGTGGAGCTGGTATCACAGCCAGAGGCCCCCTGTCAGTAAAGTGTGTGATCTGAGGGTGCAGGTTCCCATCTGCCAGTACTTTACCACAGTAAATAAGGTGAACAGTAATGAAGGAAAGTGACACTTGTAAAGTGTGTGTGTGTGTGTGTGTTTCTAGCTCATTAACCCTGGCTGTATCTGGATATCGTACTGTGAGAAATGCAGTTAAGGACCCCACTGGGCAGTTTAACCCTGTAGCACCCCCCCCCTCCACAGTGACCCTCCAGGTGTGGGGCTCGTTGTACCTGCAGTGAGCAGAAGTGTGATCAACGTGGGGTCGCGACTCCTTCTGGAGACAGAGTTAGTGTGTTTGCCAGTGTGATAGAGTATGAAATGCTGCGTTGATTTTCTTTTACTGTTTCTTTCTCTTTTACGTTTATTTATCTGACGCTTTTCCTCAAAGTGACTTACTGCGTTAAACTGCTCACCTTGACTTACGGTAAAAACTGCTCTGTTGTGTATCAGCATAAACTGCCTTCCTCAAGGGTACTGCAGCAGAAGGGGGGAGGTTCAAACTCTGCTCTTTTAAGCAGGAAGTGGTCACTCTAACCACTACGCCCCCAGCTGCTCTGCTTCAGGATATAATTAGTGCATTTCATATAAGAATCTCTATAATTATACAGAATGTAATTGTTCTGTATGGTACGGATCAGATCCCATAAGGCTCAGTAGTGACTTGGTTCTATGCTATTTTGTGTGTTACACATTCAGCAAGCTGTGTGTGGTGAGCTGTACAGGTTTACCAGCAGGTAGTTGGGTCAAATCACTGGAGATCAGCTGCCTTGGTGTTGTGGCAAAAGGTGGTGCACTGGTTAGAGCCGCTGTTGCTTTTGGTCTCAGAGGGTTTGGGTTCAAAGCCCACCCCCAGCTACAGTTCCCTTAACTTACCCTGAATTGATAAAGTAAAAATGTCCGTGCTGTGGAAATGGATAAGTCCCAGTACGTTGCATTGGAGAAAAGTGTTGACTAAATGAATGTGATTCGACCAGAATGGTGACAGTTTAAATCCCACCGGCTGTGTTTTACTGCAGTAAAAAAATCTAAGATGCCCCCCCCCCCAGAAATTGATGATTATTGATAAATGAGTCAAGGGGGTGTGGTTCCCCTATTGTATGTATCTGTAAGACACACACACACACACACACACACACACACTTATCCCCCCCTCCCCTTACCCCCCCCTCGCTGCACAAGGGCACATTCCTGGACTCCCGTGTGTGTGTGTGTGTGTGTGTGTGTGTGTGTCAGCCAGCCCACCTCTCTTATTCCAACTGTCTCCTCCAGCTGAACTTTTGTCCCCCCCATCCTGCCCCCCTCGCTCCCTTTCCCACAAACCCTCATTCCGGCCACACCCCTCAGCCGTGTTGGCGTTTGCTTCTCCACACACACTCTGCCCAGCTTCCTAGAAGCCTCGCCTCGGGGGTCCCTACCTCTGTGTGTGTGCGGGTGTATGTCTGTGATTTGGTTGGTGGGGAGAACAGCTGGGAGTGAAGAGCTTAGCTGATCAATCAGCAAAGCTGTGACAGAACTCAGCAGACAGGAGGTGCGCTTACACACACACACACACACACACACACACACACAGAGTATGATTATTATCACATGTTGAAAAAAGTGAATTTAAGGCCAAAACGCTGATTTTGGGGCAAAAACACACTTCTATGGTAGCTGTATGTTCAGGTCCACCATGACGAGGCCCCAGAATCTTCTGTGTATATGAAAACACAGTGAATCTGTGTGCGTGCGTGCGTGCGTGTGTTGGGGGGGTGGTAAGCACACACAGGGCCCAGACTCTGTGTTTTGCAGAAAATGCACAGCTGTCTGGCGGAAGGAAGAAGCTCCCGTAGGAAGCAGGCTGCTGGAGGTGCCACTCGTGTTTTTTCCTTCTTTGAGGTGTGTTTGTGTGTTGGTTTGAGGGGGAAACACTGCTGTTCGAGTGTTTATGCGTGTGTGCTTTGCGTGTCTCCCTTCAGATGTTTATCCCCATTGCATGGTGTGCAGCCCCATGTCCCGCCCCCCTTCGCCCGTGTCCAGCTTTTCCGCCACTGCATTTTCCCTAGGTGGCGTCCCCATGGGATGTCTCCAATCAGGTCACTGGAATGTGGGTTATGAACCCAGAACTCAGCAGCAGGGTGCTGAATGGGTTGTGTCCTGTGGCCTAGGAGATCTAGTGGTTTGAAAACTGACCTTGTGACCTGCTGGTTGTTGGTTCAAGCCCCAATAACCACCCCTATCTCTTGAACTGTGGGAGCAAAGCAGAACTGCTCCGGAATAATCACTGCTGATAGCGAGTTAAAGGTCACAATTAGAAGCTGTGCAAGGAAGTCACGAATGAGGAAGCAGGTCAGCTTACCGACGTGGCCAGGAGCAAATGCTCATAAACCGATTTGTTCGTAACTCCAAAGTCGCCGTTGCCGTTAAGTGAAATGGAATGAAACAAAGGCTCCGCAAAGCAGATGAGACTGGATGTACTTGTTTGTTCTTTAAAAAGCTCAAATATTGCTGCTATAAATAAGTGTTTTGCAAGAATTTAAATTTTTACTGTCGCCTGCATCCTCTGAAGTGGCATCTGCCCTTAAAGACTATAAAGAAGAAGTGCTGTCACTGAGGAATTCAACCCGTTTGAGGCGCTGCTCTGCTGACAGCAACTGCACGTGGACACTGGGCTACAGATGCTGGCAGATGAGGAGGCCGTAAACTACCAAACCGGAGCAGGACTGTGGCGGCTAATGACCTGGACTGTCAGCAATGTCCGGCTGTCTGTGTCCCTGCGGACGGTGCAGCAGCTCTCAGGCTCCGCCTCCTGACTGAAAAGTGACAAGTTACACTAGCGGTGAAGCGCCAGTTTAGCTGATTTACAATCACTGAGGGGACAGCTAGTGTGTGTCCACTGATGTCTAACGTAGGCGTGTGTGCTGCAGAACTGAGAAATGCTACCGACTAAAGCAAATAATCAGATGTCCACTTATCCAAAATTGCGTCCATTTGAAGTGAACAGGACTGTGGAGACAGTGTCCACTTAAGCGAATTATCCACTTATCCGGTATCCACTTAAGTGTACTTGGTACACGGTACATGGTAAATTTTACATGAGAAATTCAAGGAAAGGAATGCTCAATGAAAAAGACCGAACAAAATGTCAGTGATGAACTGGTGTCCCGTCCAGGGTGTGACCCCCCCCCCCCCCCCAAGCCTAACACCCAGTGATTCCCGAATAAGCCGCCATGACTGCAATAAAGCAGTTAACAAAAGTAAGTGAGTGAGTGTTGGTCTTGTTGATCTACTGGTCCCATAGCTGTAATGCAGTGTTCCTCATTTTTGTTATTGATCAAGAACAGTGAGGAACTGCAGACACGAGCTGTAAACACTGTGGAAGTGAGCGGAATTAAGGCGGTACTGCAGTACCATTCTTTTTTTTCTTGCTCTTTACTGCCATCTATCAACAGGGCATTTAAATGCAGGTCACTGTCACTCTTCTAGAGACCCGAATGTATCATACGGATAAGAGAAGAACATGTTATTAAAGAGAATGGGCAGCATTAATAAATTCATAGTTTGGCCGTATCACGAAGGACCAGCAGCCATTAGTGAGAACTCTTATTGGGGGAGGAGCTGGGTGCCATGGCAACGAGAGGAAGCCACGAACATGGACACAAACAGAAGGGACAAAAGGGGCCGGCTGGGCGGAAGTGATAACTGTGGTGGCACCAGCCAGGGGGTTGTAAATCAGTCCACACCCGTAGCAAGATAAGGGTCTCAGGTCGGTGGGACAGACGAGTCATGTGAGCGAAACAGTCGGTGTCACGAGTTCAGTCGGGGTCTCGTGCCATGTTACCACGGGACGTCACTCTGTTGTACATTGTTCTTTCTCCCAGCCTTTGGGTCCAGGATGGAGTTCGCAGTTTTCTATTTTACCAGTCCAACAGAGGCCTTCTGACCTGCTGTGGAGTGCCGTTGGGTCAGTGTCCACTCCTGCTGACCACACACACAGCATGGAGTCCTTCCAGAATGTTCTGTGCTCCATTTGGGCCCTTAGTGTTTTCCAGTCATGACCGTCTTTCTGAGAGAATCCAGTCTCCTCATGATGTGTTCATAACCATGTTTCATTTGTGTTCAAATGACCGCTCTGTCCTGACTAAATCTTCAAAATTCCTAAATATTCCATCAAATAAATGTCTTTCCTCATGTACAGAAAGCAACTACCTTAGAGTCCAAATGTGTAAATTTCACTACAGTAAACCCCCATATAATGGGAACCAGAACAAGGAAAACCACAATACCAGCTTAGGAAAATAAACACTGACTAATACTAGTATGGAATAATAATCATAATGATATAAATCCAGTGCAGTATTAAAGTTATATTTTCATGCTGAGGTTTTCTAAATTTGATTTCTTTGATTTTTGCTTTTTCTTTTCAGTGATGGTAACACTCACTTTTTCGCTTGTCGTCTGTCCTGAATAAAAAGCAACTTGATGAAAAGTATTGCCAACAAAATGCAGCAGCTGCTGGACCCCCAGACAGCCAGTAACCAGTATGGCTGCCTCGGCAGGTCCAGCAGTCGCCATCACTCCTTACCACCAAACGCTGGGGCTCAGAAATCATAATATAATAAAGTTTATGGGGGGCCATCGTAAGTGAGACATATCGAAACTTGTCTATAGCCGTCCTTCACGTGATGGCATTAGTTCATTTCTTGAATGATTGTTAGAAGCATCAAACAGCAGTATAAAGTCGGTGTGCTCTCTCTCTCTCTCTCTGTCTCTCTCTATCTCTCTCTGTTCCTGTCCAGTCGAAAATTCATTTGTTCTCCAACAACTCCAAGCACCACCATCTTTTCCCAAAAATTCAACCATTGTATGACATATGCAAGGTATGATAACCTCAGTCTCGCCAGTAACAGTGTTTGTGTGACGTGAACCTATACACTTGTAAGCTGAATTTAGTTTACTTAACCCCCACGCAACCTGCTGCCCAAGTTAAAGGCTTCACTGCATCTCCAGTCCATTGAGAGATGTAGGAGAAACAGTTGAACTTCCTGCAGTGTGATGCTGTGGTGAGACTGAGCTGCACTCTGCACTTCTGACCTCCGAGGGGCGCTCCACCCTGTTACCCCGGCGGGTGCACCGCACCCTGTCCCCACTGCGGATATGCGAACAGCGGTACCGCCAGGCACAGCCTGTCTGCTCCCACTGCGGCCTCCTGTGAGGAATTCCATCCTCTGGTTTTCTCTCTTGCTCCTTGTGTGTGTGTGTGTGTGTGGAGGACAGACAGACACAGAACTTGCTCCTTCATCTCAGATCTCTCATCTCCCCCATTTCCTCTCTGTGTCTCTTTCCCTCTTTGTCCTTCTCTCCTTTTCTAACACACACACACACACACACACACACACACACACACACACACACTATCTCCGCGTCTCCCGCACACAGGAAGTCTCAACCGCGGTCATGGCCAGAGTCAGCAGCGCTGCCACGTCTCAGGTTTCCACTGAGCGCTCTGTGCACTGGGTGGGATGGGGGGGACGCTCTGCCCCTCAGCTGCTCTCCATTATTATTGTTGTTTTAGTTGCTTAGCAGACACTTTCACTTTACTGTAACATTTACCTTGTTTTACCGCTGCATCTTGCACCCGGGCAGTTTGAGAGCTTTGTTTTGTCCAACAGGAGGGCCCCTTTAAGAATTAAACCCAAAACCTTTCGGTCACAACGAACGCAGTTTTTTCTAAAAGCCTGAATAGTCCAGTAAGATCCAACGTTTCTGCTGTTCAGCTGGTTTATGACCTTTATGTTCCTGGATGTTTATGAAACCCATTTTAGAGCTCAGTAGGTCCAACAACAAGCCTGCTCAGGGGATGTGAACCTGCAGTCCTCTGATCAGGCCTGCAGTGGTTTGACCACAGGGGCTCCAGCTGGTGGCTGGTGGACCCCTCCCTGTGTGTGTGGACCAGCCCTGTTGGGTGGTGTCAACCCACACTGGTTAACTGGGTGTGGGAATTGTGGCGGAGCGAGAGACATGCAGTCCGAGTGCTTGCGCGTTTGAGTTTTTCCTCTGCGACAGGCAGTAGGGTGTGTGTTTCACTCTGGGTGGGTTGCTTCTGCACGTTTTCTTCTGTGTGTGTCTGGGAGTTTGTGTATGTGTGTGTTCTCATGGGTGAGATCACGTGTTGCATCACGCTCCAGCACCTTGTTATGAGAGGCGTGTAAGATGTGACCTTTGTCCCGCGTGTTTGTTTGTCTCGCACCCTGTGCTGTGCATGAACACTATCATGACACAGGGGCCCTTTGCGGGTGGGGGGGGTGTCATTTTACCTCATATTGACCTGGTTTTATCTAATCAAAGTTGACCGCGCAGAAGAAATCACTTCCTCACCCCACGGCCTTTGGAGGCAAGTCCCACCCCCTGACCTCCGAACCCCCGCCATCCCTTTAATTAATTTCTCCGTATTATCAGTCAAAATTTTGCTTGCGTCTCACTTTGGGGGCCCCGGGTGTATTTTATTATTTGCATTTATACCTAAATATTGCAGATGTAATTTAGTGTTCAGCAACTTAAATTAACATCACTGGTTACAACTCAAACTTGGGGAGATGAAGGTGCTGTGCGTGTCTCCACTGAAGAAGGATGCTTGTCTACCCGTAATGGGTTTAAATCCTTCCTGAAAATATGAATAATTGTGAAACAGTCTTCTCCAACATTAATTTCAATGGGGAAAATAATAATGTGTCACTGAATTACAAGGTTCTCTTATTTTTGCACCAAACGTGCAGAATTACATCCTAACCTTTTACACCCAGAGAAAATATAACTGAAAACCAAGTGTACAGTATAACACTGAGTCAGTTCTCATAATATAATTACTGTAACTCATAACCCTTCTCTGCTGAAGTGCTCAAAAAGAATCATTTGTGATAAACACTCAATAAAATAACACGTCATTCGTAATGATGTTGCCTTTGAAGAGAATTCTGTGTTTTATTGCTCTGAGTTTTAAACGGATAGGTAGGGCTTTCTTTTGCCCTCTTTTTTTTCAACTATTAGCACTTTTTCTTTTCTTTCTTTTTTTTTTTTACATTTTTAGCATTGGGGCTCATTATTATGATAAATGCCGCTTTCACATTTAAACATAGCTGGGAGATGTGTGAGAGACGCTCACAAGCAACTACTTGCAGTATGAGCACTTGTTATGCAGGGAAGTCTCTAAGTTGTTATTTGCAATTGAGAAACATTATTTTTGGAATGAAAAAGGGATATAATTAAAAATGTATATAATTATGCAATTGATTGTAACTGGATAATTGGTTGACTTTAATTGTAATTGCAGTTGAGTTAAGCTAGGACTTGTTTTAATGTCCGTCTCGATGGTCTCTTGCAGTCGATATAGCGGAAATCAAGGAGCTCCGCGTGGGGAAGGGCTCCCGTGACTTTGAGCGCTACCCTGAGGAGGCGCGCAAACTCGATCCGTCGCTCTGCTTCATCGTTCTCTACGGCCTTGAGTTCCGGCTGAAGACCTTGAGTGTGGCAGGTGGGCCGCCCATCCCGCTCCCTCCTATCACATATCCAGCCTTTTTATTAATGTTTGCCAGATCAGGGACATCCTCCTCATCTCCTGGCAAAGGACCTGCACATAACCTGCTGCATACAGTAAATAACACCTACAATTATGATAGGAAACATCAGAGTCATAATAATCTTAGATGTCAGCAGCCAGGATCTCTGTGCCTATGACCCTGAAAAATAGTCATGCAAGACCCCCTCCAAAGGACAGTGTTTTTATCCCCATTAGACCTTTCACCATTGCCTCTTTTTACTTAAAAATCAGGTGTTTTAAACCACTGGTAAAGCAGCAGGTGCCTTCTGGGGTTGTGAACCTTCAGTTCATCTTAAAGGGCCCTCATCAATTATTTTATATTTTACTGGTAAATTACCTGTGAATGTAAATGTTCTTAGCTGAGATGAGACAGCATTGACTCTGTGTGTGTGTGTGTTTTCCTGTCCCTCCATCTCTCTCCCCACCCACTGTGGTTGCAGCCTTCAGCGAGGAAGAGGTGAACATGTGGATCACGGGCCTCAACTGGCTCATTGCTGACATGCAGAGGTCTTTGGCCCCGCAGCTGATCGACAGGTGAGCTTCGGCACGGGCTGTAACCCCACACCCACTGGAATGAGCGCATCCTACGGGTGATGCTGTACTTCACCGTGGTCAGCATTCACGCATTGTGGCCGTGTTAGTTACCCATCCCCTACCTATCTTGCTTTTCTTACCTGCACTGCTCATCTCCTGGTCGACGTCTCAATGGAAACTTGAACTCACGACTATTTGTTTTGCAAAATAAGGTGCGGAGAGTCTTCAGGTGGTTATGGGCTCTCAGTTTCTCTTCTGGCACCTGGAGAGACACACACACACACACACACACACACACACCTCTGTTATTTCACACCCTGCCCATTCTGGTGAGATATTGACTTCATCTCTCCATATTGCTGAGTCAGGAATAAGGACTGAGTGACACTGTCACCACTCTGGTGACTATTGTTTACTAAACAAATAGCTGGCATCAGGTGACACAGAGGTTAGCGTTTATCTTACAGTTGAAGGTCACAGGTCTAAATCCCACTTCTGCAGTAGTACCGCTGATCAAGGTATTTACCCTAAATTGTGTAAATGGGTAAATCACTGTAGGAAGCCAAGTGTACACAGCTGACATTGCGAGCTGAATTGGAGAGCGTAGTTGGATAAATTACTATAATAATAATAACGATAATAAAAAACTGGTGCAGAGATGAACCAAAGCATATTTCCCTCCACACCTGTGATGTTCCATAAACTAAATTGTTGTGTTTCTTCCAGATTTTTAAAATCGGTCAAATTTGGTAGCCCTCAGTTTGAATGTGTGAACTGTGTTTGCCAGTGAAATGGGGCTGTAAACAAACAAAAGTAAGAAGAAACAAACCGTCCACAGGTAGTTCTGCCCACGTGAGGCCACAGCTCTGGCTGCACTTCGCTGTCTGTCCCACGGCAGCTGGGCGTTTACCACCCGCCCTGTCTGTAAATAAGCCTCATCAGCTGGGGACGGTTACGTTTGTGGCCCTGACGGACTGCTGTGCTTAATGGAAGCCATTCAGTGCTGTCCTCCATGAATAATGAATGGATGTTTTCACTTGGCAGTTGGATTCGGGAGGGGGGGAAAATGCCGGAAATATCTTCCTCATGTTTGTTTTATCTGACCGTTATTTACCCAGGTAATGTCAGTTGTGAGCAGCTTCTCCCTATTTCAGCTTGATGTCCTCTCAAGCTAGAGAGAACATGAGCGGCTGCTGGTGAAAACCACCGTCTGATTTTAACAAAAGAATCCCATGTTTTGTCCATATAGTGGAATTCCGTGTGCAATTATAGGGCAGGATCACCAGCCGCTCGGGTTCAGTAAGATGTGAAGTTTTTGAGGGAGTCTTTGTGCACCGTGGTGGCGACTTTTGCATAATCTGTTTCCTGTACACAGCACTGCTTTCAGTCCATTTTATTTCCTAAACTTGGCTGACCGATTCACACCCGGGTAGCGGGGGTTGGGGGGGGTGGGGTGGGGTGAACGGAGGTTTTCTGTAAACTGAGGTGGTGCCGGTCTCGACTTCCAGAGCGCCGAGGTTCTGTGGTCTGACTCTGGTCTCATTGATGCTGCTTTGACGATCACGTTTTTACCCTTTGGAGAAATGTCAAAATTATTTTGAGCAAAACAAATGGCGTTGAGGCTCTGCGGGTACGCGGCCGTCGTTTCCAAAGTCGACGGTTCACGTTCAGTTCTAGATCTGTTTTTGGGTGCAGTTTTCCTGTTTGTGAACTCTGAAGTTACGCCAGTGTGTTGTCAGAGTTGTCACCTTTGCATCTTCAAATTTCATTGTCAGCTTGAGTGGCAACGCAAAAGCCACGAATCGTTTTTAAAAGGCGAGGGGGTTTATCATCAGTTTAAAAGACCTGTTGGTGTATCAGCAGTTTGTGTGCAACAGCATGTCGGAGACAAACACCGTAGTTTCGCCACACTTTGCCAATAACTGTACGTTTGGCTCGGAAAATTTGTGACATCCAATGTTGACTCTTTGTGTCAACATATACGGGTAAGTTTTTTTTTTTTTTTGGGGGGGGGGTATCCGCAATCCTAGTCAAATGTGTTGCATATACCTTTTAAATTGTCCTCATACACAGTTGCTCCAGAATGTTCTGTTCTTAACTTGTGACATTACTTTTGAAAGGGCTGCGCCACTCTCATTGACTCCATTCATCGGGTGCTCGCCCTCATCTTCTTTTGTCACCATCTTTTCGGGAGAATCCAGCCTGCTCACGATGTGTCCAAAGTCTGATAACCTCATTCTCATAATCTTTGGGAATTCTGGCCTCATTTCATTCAAGATCCATTTGTTTCTGTGCCTGGCTCACCATGGTGTCTCGGCCGGGTTCTTCCTGTTGTGCTACTTCACTGTCCGGGTTTCACATGTATCCAGGGTTCCAAAAAATACTATTGAACAATTCTAATCCCCATTCTTGTCGACTCAGAAATGTATATCTGGGATCACATTCATGGCAGACTCCCCACCGCCTTTAGATTTGCTGTTTGGCAGGGACAGAGTAACTTGAACACTACTTTCCCTCTCCTGCTGGTTTCTCCATTTGCAGCCAGGAAACCCAAGTGGATCAAAACTGCCATTTTCAAATGACCTAATGAGATGGCCACTTTTTGAGTTGCCATCACACTGGCCTCTATCAGTGAAGAAAATCCACCCTCTTCCCCTGTTTTAAGACAACCAAAATGGCCAGTTTTGTGGAGTAACAAATTTCGTAGACACAAGACCCAAAGCTGGCATCTAAGACTAGGTGCTATTGCATTACTTTCTGTCGTAGAACTCCGTGCTGCTGGAAACTGAGAAAAATCTCTCAGGTTAAATGCATACTTAGAGCTTCAAAGCTAATAGCTCCTTGAATTGAACTGGCCCCATCTTGAAGACCTCTTTAGGTCCCTACCCTCCCGCTGGCCTCTCACACCAAGCCCATCTCTTTTCTTCCAGGTGGCTGAAGAAGCAGTTTGACGCCATGGACCGCAACCGCGAAGGCAGGTGGGTCACTTTCTGGTGTGTGAGGAGGGTTGGGCAGCTCAACTTTCAGAGCATCATCTCAGTCTATTGTTGGTTTGAAGAGGTCTTATTTCCAGCATCTCATCCAGACAATGCTGCTTTCTTCTGTTTTTTTTTTTAAACCACAAACAGACCTATGATTTCATGGAAAATATCCTGGAAATGCGTGAAGCAGCTGTAGTTGTGAAGGATTAGCAAACATTTGGGTGTCAGACTGCTCTAAAACACAATCAGAAAGACACAGCTGTAGCACTAAGATGCACTAAAATATACGCTCCCTGGCCTCTTTATTAGGTACACATGCTCTCCCTGTAATATAAAGTAATTAGACAGGGATGAGAAGTTCAGTTACTGGTGGGTTAGCCAACCATTAGAAACGGCAAAAGTAATGAGCGTTGGATGTGATGTGATTGTTGGTACCAGACGTGGTGGTGCCAGCATCTCAGAAATAAACGCAGTCCTGGGATTTATGTACCCAACGGTGTCTAGACATTACAAAGTGTGCAATAAACAAACAAAAAAAATCACTCAGCACTTCGGTTGATGGAAATACGTTGTTGATGAGAGGTCAGAGGAGAATAGCCAGACAGGAAGGCCACATGTGCACCAATAACAGCTCAGTACAATGGTGTGCAGAAAGGAATCTCTGAATGTATAAGTCATCCAGCCTTGAAGCAGATGGGGTGCAGCAGCAGAACAACACGGCCTGTGAGCTGCGACCAAGAAGAGGCAACAAACCGAATGATTCAAGAGTGGAAAGAAACGTCTCCTAGTTTGATCTGGATATTTGTCAGGTCAGATGTCTGGTTGGCTCAAAATTTGCTGCCACCGACACGAAATGGTAAGAATAAAGTGCCGTCCGTGCCTCGTATCAGAAGTAAAGGCTGGCAGTGGTGGTGTAATGTTGTGGGAATTTCTAGGCACATGTGAGACCCCTTAACACCAGCTGGGCATCAGATCAAATAGTACAGTGTACGTAAACGCTGCTGCTGAGCAGGTGCAGCCCTTCGTGGGCAGTCTGCACTTTTTCAGTTGGGTAGTTCCACCAGGGTAATGTGCCACATCACAGAGCAGTCATCTCACAGTGGTTCTAAGAACCTCAAAGGGAGTTCAGTTTAAAGTGGCCACTGAGTGTACGATTAAATGTGGCAAAGTACACAACCAGTCTGGGTGGTAACTGGTCCCACATCATCTGTCTGCTGTGTGCCATGTTTAAGACATTTCACACTACTGGCAAACTTGAACACGCACACAGCAGCACATCTGGAGATGTGGGGGTGTGTGTCCTTTGGATTCCTAGTTTCCCACCACACACACCCACGCATCCAAATCCTCAGGCCCCAGCCCCTCCTATGCAGGAAGCGAGGCCCGGAACACAGCGTGTCTGCTTGGTCCCGATAAGGCCCGCCGTCCGCTGAAACAGGAAGTGATACGGAGGGGTGAGAGACGGCCACTTCCTGACTCCATTGAATGGAAATAGGAGCTCGAATCAGAGTTTAGGGGAAAAGTGCAAAGCAGGACGATATTTGGGGGGCTCAAACCAGTGCCAACATGGGGCATGTCGGTCAGGAGTGGTGTTTCCATGATGGTTCATCTCCTCACTTGTTGGTTCTGGTCAACAGAAGACAACAGAACGTGGCGTTTTCCTTGTAGAAGGGTCACGATGGCAGTCCGTCGGGATTATCTGTGGATACACCGGTTTGCCGTACAAACCTCGTCTTTTCTTGAGGATGAGGAGCACGTTCCTCTACAGCAGCTGTATTTGGGGCCTCCTTTTGTTTCTTGGTCACCTCTCTTTTGACTAAGATAGAAAAGCTCATCGTGGGTTTCGGCTTGGCGTTTTCTGGAGGTGCTTACAAAGACCTCACTGTGCTTGAATGATGACACCCCCTGGAGGCCAGTGTAAGAACTAAAGCATGACCGCCATCCAATCGGACGACGACCAGGGCTGTGGAGTTGGTTCACAGAGGCTGATAAACCCGCTACAGCAAGCGCTCCATTAAGATCTGTAGAAGGGATCGGTCAGCCACTCGTCATTTCTATAATCAAATCAGCAAAAAAATTAATTCTTCACAAAAACTGGCCTATTGCGGGTGGGGGGAGAGGAATTGTCCGGAAGCATTGCTCCTTGCTTCCGTGTTGTGTACAAACACAAATGGAGACAAGTTCAATAATATGTGCAGGGTGGGGACGTTTATTGCCGCATGTTTTAGCAGTCAGAGTTATGCGTGACCTTCCTGGTTGGACAGCTGGAGGCCAAGAGGAAACAGTGACTCATGTTCATCGAGCTCCAACATTGTCCCGGTTCAGGGAGAGCTGGGCAACAGCAGCAGCGGTCAAACACGACCCTGCACTGATGCACATGGGTCTTCAGCAAGTTCGGTGTGTGGGGATAACAATGGCACCTGTGTTTTGTCCTTCGCTGCAGCATCACTGCCAAGGATGTGAAGGTCCTGCTGCCCCAGATCAACTATCGTGTGCCCAACATGCGCTTCCTCAAGGATAAGCTGCAGGTGGGTCCACCAAGTGCTACACAGAGAGCAGGAGCGCCGCCCCCTAGCTCCAGCACTCTGAGCTGCAGACCCTGGTGCCTGGGTGCGGATGGGAAGCTCGGCACAAACACGTTACGTTTATTCCTTTAGCGTACGCTTTTCTCCACAGCGACATACAAAAGTGTGTCAGAAACAGACGCCGGATGATCAAAGCAGAGCACGTGTGTCACTGTCTTGCTGGTCCACATCCCTCAAGTAGCTGCCTATAGAAGTGACGTTCAAACAGCAGATGCATAGATAATTATAACAGGTGGTGTTGGGCTCATCTGTGTAGCTGTCAGGAGATCAGGAGAGAACTGGCTCTAAAAGATACAGGTTTGACACCATTCTCGAATGCTGGGAAGGATTCGGCAGCCCTGAGGAGCAAAGGGAGCTCATTCCACCACGCTGGGAGCCTCCAGCCTCTTGTGAGCGAGACAACCGAGCAACCTGAGGTGAAGGATCTCAGGTCTTGCTGAGCTGTAGAGAATGACCAAGTGGGTTGGTATTGGGGTGCAGATTGTTAATCCGTTTCGTTGGTGGATGTGATGGGGGCAGCTACTGGAAGCCAAAGGGGAGGGATGAGAAGGGGAGACATATCAGGATAAATATACTAAATCAGAAGCAGATTACACATCAGATTCCATTTCACCTGCATGGTTTCCTCAAGGGCTGAATGCTTGAGGCCTAATATTTAAAAACAGGTTGGAAAGCTCTTTAAAAAAAATCGCACGGTCGTACTTGTGGGCCTTTTTCATGCTATTTTTAGCACGCCTCATTGATCTTAAGTGAGTCAAGCAACATTGAGTCACAGCGCTGCTATTTGTACGTATAAAACTCAGCTGACGCAGTGGCTCCAGCGATGTGAACGCAAGGTGCCGGACATGATGTGGGGGGACGGCGTCGAGCGGTGCCGGACTCCGGCATCAACTCCCAACTAAAAAGAGTGCGCTTTATCGATCTGAAATAAGAACATGGACACGACTGATGTTTTTACTAAACTGAGAACTTCTCTAAGGGTCCAGCCCCAGGGATTCGACCTGTGAGCGCTTGGCGAGGAGTGCAGCGGTTCAACTCCTTGCACAAATGCTCAATGGACAGGTTTAATGGACAGCTCACGTTTACGGCATGCCAGAGCTCAACACGTGGTGCAGCTGTTAGCTGTCGGATTGCGTGCAGAAGAACGTGAGTTCGGATCCCACGTCCTGATGCGATGCCTTTAATGATGGTACTTAGGCTTAATTGTTGCAGCACAAACTACCCCGCTGTTAAAATGGGTAAATCAGTGTAAAAAGCTCAGTGTTGCAAGTCACTTTGAAGAGAGTGTCAGGAAAATGAAATAAATATAATTCTTTTGACGTGTTTTGAGTCACGTGTGCATAAGTTCCACAGCTGCACCGGTTCTGCAGTGTGTTTAGCTCATTTATTTGTGGGATCCACTGGCCCACAGGTGGCACTTCGATTTCATCCCCTGAATGTGCTGTTTATTGTGTTTAATGAAATGACGCCTAATTCTTGGTGTGTGTGTGCGCGCGTGTGTTTGTTTGTGCTGCCTAGGAGGTGGAGGCCCGCTGCGAGCTGACCTTCCCCCACTTTGCTCAGCTGTACAGGACGCTCATGTTTGACGCACAGAGGAGTGTGAGTACAGCTCCCCTGCCACACACACGCTTTCTGCGCAAACACGTGTCGTTCATACATACAGACACACAGTAACATCACACTGCGCCGTACCTCCCACTGGGAACCTGTGGCCCTGCCCCCCTGGCCCCGCCCCTCATTCTGTGCCTCTGTGTCCCCCTCAGATCATTGAACAGCTGGAGCTGTCCTTCCCGCTGCGGTGAGTGCGCCTCCTGTCCCCACGTCCTTCTCGATCGTTCCCCCTCATTGTGCTCTCTCTCCCAGCCCCCCCGATTCTCTCACTTCCTCCTACACCTCCTGTTCCTCTTTCCCCCCCCTCCCACCGTCCTCTACTTTTTACCCTCTGCTGCCGCCTAGTGTTGAATGAGACACATAATTTTATTTGCACCTTAGGCATCTGCATAACCGAAAAGTTTGTTGGCCTGAGTTCAGTTTCATAAACCCGAATAAATTATACGCAGTGATGGATATCATTTTTACACATGTGTTTTTAATTTGCAAACAGCAATGTAGATCGGCCTGAGCTGTGCCAGATCTCTCTGTATGACTTCCAGAAATTTCTGCAACTGGACCAGAAGGTAAGAAGGACACAGTTGGGTTTTGTAGTAATGGGTACAAAGTCATCTTCCATCTGTCCATTCTTTATGGGTAACTGCTTGTCCGGTGCAGGGTTTTATCCTTTTTTTTTAAATTAAATCGAGACTATATTAAAATGAAAACATTCGTAATTACTAAAAATAAATAAATTTATCTCCACAACCTTATATACGCCTTCATCGCTGATTGATACATCCCATAAGCATTTGAGGTGTTCATCAGCTTCTGGTCACTTTCATCTGCCTCGATCATCTGCACAGTCAATAAAAGCTTAATAAACGAGATGTTCATAGATTTTTTTTTTGGAGAAGGTTATGGAAAATCTTGGATACAGCTTGTTAAATAAAAAATACTTTGCAAGACATTTCAGTTTAAAATTTTTTAAAAACGTAGAGCAAGGTTAAAATAAATTCAAAATGACCTGAATTTTAATTCTCATCAGAAACTCATAATCAGGTGACAGACTCATCTCGGAAACATGTACGCCATGGTGTTACTGATCTCCGTAACCAGCTGTAAACACTGTGGAAACCAGCTGAATGACTGATCCCGCATCGTCTTTTGTTTATACTCTTGAGTATGTTTTACCACAGGCAAGTGCCTGGCTGCAGAAATCCACAACAAACACAAGGGTAAGCGGTTAATGTAAATTAGTGAAAGAGAAAGGTTAATAAAATAAGTAAATTGAAAATGTTTGTCTGTAAAATACGAGATGCCAATGTGTATGCAAATGAGCTCCAGACCACTTTTGAGTGACAGGATAGAATCTAGGTGATGGACTCGCAGGTGAGGCGGTATGTTTCATCTAAACCTCTTTTATTTGTGGTTCTGTGCATTTGCCAGCAAACGTAACCCACGAAAGCGGTCGTGTGACTGTCTGTGCTTGGCGTTCCAGGAGTTGTGGGCAGCCGACATCAGTCGCGTCAGGGAATTCTTGTTGGGGTACCTGAGGGGTGGAGCCCAGCTGGACCCCTCTCTGCAGCTGGATGAGGTGAGGGCTGCTGACATCTGCATGTGCTACACACTTTTCTCACGCACAAACACACAGATATACCCAAGCTCCCCTTATCCAGTTGTAATCTGTCCCTGAAACCCAAACAGATGTGAACAGCTGGATGATCAACATATTTCCTCTATTATTTTCTGAGGAAAAATTCCAGTTTATTCCAAGCCACATTCAGAGTTCACTCCAAAATCACCCTGAACGATGCCTGATAGGCAAAAGTTGTGTAACACATTAAAGTTTCACACAATTCTGTTTCTCTGCAGTTTTTTTTAGAAAAATGATGTGCTTTTAAATGTCATTTTAAATGCAGAAAAAAAATTTCTATAATCTCCGCAAAGCTTTTTTCATTTGCGTATGTAGCTATAGTAGTTTTTTTTAGAACAGATGTAAGAACAATGCGTTTTAAAACGGTCGTTATATTATACATTCACCTTTTGCTTCTACTTTAAATTGTAAACAAATGCAGAACTTAATTAAAAGATTCAATTTTCAAATGTAGTCTCAGTTTCGCTCACCAGACAGGCTGCATCAATTATTTAAAGGGGGTATTAATAACATGGGGGATACGTGTAAATCCAGGCATCGCGAGATCGAACGGATAGACACACATGTGTAAACACATCTGTTTTTGTTCTACACGGAAACTGACATGCAGGACGACACATGGCTGCTGCAGTGTCTGAGCCCCTGTCCTCCTCCCGCAGTTCCTCACCTTCCTGTTCTCCAAGGAGAACAGCATTTGCGACCTGCACTCGACACCCATCTCCCCCGAAGATATGAAGAGGCCATTGTCCCAGTACTGGATCTCCTCGTCTCACAATACGTACGTCCCCCCCCATGGTCACTAACCTTTCACTCATTTTGCACCTGTACTGTAGCATTTGTCCGCCAAGCCGCTCGGAACCTGCTCCCCTCGGCGCCATGCTGGTTGGTGGAGCTGCCACAGCCGTCCTGCACCATCCAGCTGCGCCATTCCCCACATTTACATTTGTTTACGTTTATTTAGCCAAAATTTGTCTCCAAAGCAACATATATCTCACGATGCATTTCACCTGCAGAGACAGACAGATATTGGCATGTGAGTCTCCACCTTCATTCAGTCAGTCCAACAGCACTGCTTTTACTAGTTGCGTATAGAACAGTTTTTTGTTGTGCAAGTTTATGTAGATGTCAGGAGATCAGCAGAAAAGTGGACCTGAAAGAGATGGGTTTGAGCCTCCTTTTGAATGCGGTGAGGGATTCAGCAGTCCTGAGGAACAGAGGCACCCAGGTCCAACACTTTCCAACCAGAACCTTGCAGCTTACAGTTTGAGCCTGTTTAAGGGGGAGGAGAGTAGCAGTCTAGCTGGGTATAGCAAGCAAATAATTATGATTGTTATTATTGATTATATAATTTAACTAAAGGCTTTAATCCTGGTTTTTTGGAGGCGCACCGATGAGATGCACACGCTTGGTTTTACAGTGTTTATTCTGTGTGCACACAAGCGCCAAGTTCTCCCAGTCACACTGACCTTTCACACCCCTTCACTGCCTTATAACATAAACACACCCTGCACCTCCCTCCACCACCCTGCAGCCTTCTTTTAGGAATTTGCCCCTTGTGACCTCTAGTTTCTGGAACGTTCTGGAGAAACATGAATTAATGCAAGGCAGAACTACAGCATAAAAGAACGAAGAGTAGTGAGAAGTTAGGAGTTAAATAATATAGGTGTAATATAATTTGTGTACACAGTATTGGGCAGCGCAGTGGCACAGTTCACAGTAAGTAGTGCTTTCATCACCCAGTACCTGGGCTGTTTGGTTGTGGGTTTGAATGTCATGTCAGGTCTGTGTGGCGTTTGCCTCTTATTCCTGTGTCTCTGTAGGTTTCCTCCTACAGTCCCAAAGACATGTGCTGCAGGTTAATTGGTTCGCTGTAAATGGCCCATTTGTGTGTGTGTGTGTGTGTGTGTGTGTGTGTGGTTAGTAATTACAGAGGAATGGATGGACAAATACACTGTATCATACAGTGATGTGGTGAACTAACACTAGCAAGATGCAGGGGGCATAGTGCTTAGTCCTGCTGCCTTGCATTCCAATATCCAGGGTTTGAATCCCACCACCTGTTGCAAAACAATCAAGGTACTGACCCTTCACCAACAACAGTAAATATCACCATCCTGCATAAATGAGTAAATCACTAAGTAGCTCGACACTGTAAGACACTTTAGAGAAAAGTGTCTGCTGGACAAATACTGTAAATAAATGAATTTAATATTAAAAATGAAACATGAAATGAAACGATCCCATTGACCAGAGTGACCTGATGCCTCCCGACAATGGACAGATCACACGTCCTGGTGTGTTGCAGGTACCTAACGGGGGACCAGTTCTCGAGCGAGTCATCGCTGGAGGCATACGCCCGCTGCCTGCGCATGGGCTGCCGCTGCATCGAATGTGAGGATGCATGCTTTGACCACTCTGCCTGCCCCTCTCTGTGTCTCTGTCCACATCTGAGTCTTCTCCGTCTCCCCTGCAGTGGACTGCTGGGACGGACCCGATGACCTTCCCATCATTTACCACGGCCACACCCTCACCTCCAAAATCAAGTTCCTGGACGTGCTGCATACCATCAAGGAGCACGCCTTTGTCACGTCAGAGTGAGTGTCCCCCGCACGCCAACGGGATAACATGCTAACACACAGGAAGGTAAACGTGACTTACTCTCACGGGCACCGTTTCCTGAGCCGCACCTAAAGAGGTGTCGTCCTCCTCAGCCTGGACAGACTTCCATAAAACATTACACTTTATATGCTAACATGCCACAGACTGCGAGAGGCCCCTTAGATTTAGAGATGCTGAAAAAAAGCAACAATGCAGGAAATTGCTAAACTTATATCAGTAGCTAATGGTGTATTTTTAAAGCTTTCTGTTATGTAAAACTACAAACATCTCTGATAACACGTGACTCCGGGAATAGACGTGGCTGACAGTAAACGTAGTGTTGAGCAGTTCTAAGACACCATTGATTGTAAAGCACATTCTAGACTCCAAGTCTTTAAATGTGAAAAAATGTATTTCCAGTCAAAGAAATAGGGTATATACGTCACACTCACAGGCCACTTTATTAGGTACACACATCCTGTAGTCGGTGGAACCCACTTTTGCCCCTAGAACAGCATGAATTCAGCAACATAGCGCTGGAGACACTCCACTGGGCTCTTGCTCCATGCTGGCTTGACGGCTTCATACAGGTTCTGTTAAAAGCGGGTTCCACCTCATCCCGGATATGCTCTGTTGTCTAAAGAGGTGGGGACTGTGCAGGCCACGGGAGTAAAGCAAATGTGCTGCGGTGTTTGAGGAACCATCTTGAGATGATGTGTACTTGGTGGCATGATACATTATCAGGAGAAGGACATCCCTCACACGATTACACCGCCACCACCAGTCTTTACTTAATAAAGTGCCCAGTGAGTGTATACCTACCATAAACAGTAAAAATTATGTGAATTAACAGGATAATACAGTTACAGACGTGCACACTCGAAACACGACACCTAAATAAAATCCAATAAAATAAACATTTTTTCAGTTCAGACATTTAAGATTCCTTAAACTGTTTACTATGATTTTTACTGTCAGACCATTTCTAAGTAAAAATTGTGTTCCTTGGCCAGTAAAGGGTGGTACACCCCTTCTTGAAAGCATTTCCAATCCTTCACCCTTCCTTCTTGAGCACCTGCACAGCCGGTCTCTTTCCTCACCTCTGAAAGCCCTTAAGGTGCCTCCTGTTGGCAGGTACCCAGTAATCCTGTCCATCGAGGACCACTGCAGCGTGGTGCAGCAGAGGAACATGGCCACCCATTTCAAGAAGGTCTTCGGGGAGTTGCTGCTCACCAAGCCTGTGGACGTGTCCGCGGATGAGCTGCCTTCTCCCTACCAACTGAGGAGAAAGATACTGATCAAGGTATGCCAGCAGGGGGCACGGTGGTTAAGGGGCTGTATGCGTGGCATTAAATGGTTCAAGTCATTTATTGTAAGCCGTGCAGCAGGAGTAGAGATGGACCAAGAAGCATCCTCAAAATTTTGGTGTGTAAGTGCTGTAATACCTGTGTTCTAATTCCTGCGTTGTTTTTAAACACAGCAGAACACAGCTGGGACCAGAAGTGTGTTTGTGATTCGCTGTGTTTGTAACCGCAAAGCCGTCGTTACTACTCAGTCACAATAAAAGCTTAATAATACAGATGTGTGTTTGATTTATTTATAGGCTGTGTTCTGTAAACATTTTGGATATAGCTGTAATAAATAAACATTCTTTTAGTCATAATTTTTTGAACAACCTGAAAATTAAAGCTAAAATGAATGAAAATAATGTACCTGCAAGCCCCGATTCACTGTCAATTGTCAAGTGTTTCAGCCAATAAACAAGTGCAACGTTCAACTTTTTGATCAGTAAATCTGAGGAACATCACACGTGAGCTGTAAACACTGTGGGAGTGAGCTGAATTGAAGTGGTCCCACACTTCTATTCTTTTTGGGTGCAGGATGCTGTTATCCGTTGTCTTGGTGGGTAACAGAGGTTAGGTTTTCACTGTAAAATACATTTCAGGAAACTGATAAATAGAAAAAATACAGTTAATGAATTTAAAAAGGAACTGGAAAATATGTGTATCTTTGAAAAGTGCTTTTTATCAAAAGGATCCAGTTTATTTACTTTAACCCTGTTTGGTAGTTGGATGTTTGGACAGTGAAAAGTTTTCACCGTGTTGTCGGTGTAAGTCGGATTGTGTGACGTGTGTCATGTCCTGCTTTCAGCACAAGAAGCTGGCAGAGGGAACCCTGTACGAGGAGGTCACGTCGGCCAGCTACTCAGAGAGTGACATCAGCAACTCACTGCGCAATGGCATCCTCTACCTGGAGGACCCCATCGACCACGTGAGTTTGGGCTGCAGGACACCGAGTACCACACAGTGATATTTTAGCCAAATGGTTTGCAGAAAGGCAGGTCATTGTCATTCATACAAACGTAGGAGCTGCCCGTGTGTTATGGAGCACACAAACTCATTGAGGTGTATTTTAGCGTAAGCACAAAAAAGGAACATTACACAGGAGCTGTAAACATTGTGGAAGTGAGTTCGACTAAGGTTTCATTAGTGAAGGTCAGTTCTGAAGTACTCAAACTGAAGATAAGAGGTCAGATGCTGGTAAGATATAGCTGTCTGTGATGGACTGGCATGCCATTCACGGTTTAGTTTAACTGGAATTCCGTCATTCTGGTATAGACTGTAGACCGCTGCAACCCTGACTGAGATTAAGCAGGTAATGCTGAATTAGTGGAAGATATGCTAGGTGCTGTAGGCAAATTGTGAAACAACCTGTGAGTAACAACATCAGCTTCCCATGACCATTTTAGGCTTGTACCCCATGCACCAGACCAGGAAGACACATGAGGTCACACCCAAGATAGAATTCCGCTTGTGTCTGTGTATGTTTCAGACCTGGACGCCGCACTACTTCGTACTGACCAGCAATAAGATCTACTACTCAGAGGAGACGTCTCGTTACCAGAGCATGGATGAAGAGGAGGAAGATGAGAACAAGGAGGTGTGCCTGCTGTGGGCTCTAGGGTTCGAGGACAATGCTTGTATGGAAGCAAGCTGTAGGTACCCCTGTTGTCCTCACTGTACCCTTGTCCTCCACCTTCTCTGTGCAGGAGTGCAACAACAACGAGCAGCACTGCGCCGAGCGCTGGTTCCACGGCAAGCTGGGCGGCGGGCGCGACGGGCGCCAGGTAGCCGAGAAGCTGCTGCAGGAGTACTGCGAAGGCGGCGGAAAGGACGGCACCTTCCTGGTGCGTGAGAGCGAGACCTTCGTAGGTGACTACACCCTCTCCTTCTGGTGAGTGCTGCCACGCTGCCTCGTCCCGTATTGTACCACACGGTCGTTGTTGACAAGCCCATAAATAATGACTACGGCAACCCTAATGATGTCTCTACCCCCAGGCGTTCGGGCCGCGTGCAGCACTGCCGGATCCATTCGCGCCAGGAGTCGGGCTCCACACGCTTTTACCTGACGGACAACCTGGTATTCGACAGCCTGTACCGGCTCATCTGCCACTACAGGGACACGCCACTGCGCTGCAACGAGTTTGAGATGAGGCTGGGAAACCCAGTGCCACAGCCCAACGCCCACGAGAGCCGAGAGTAAGACGGCAGCACGCGAGGTCCAGGGGTCGAAGGTTAAAGTTCGGTAGCCCCCTGTATGCACGTGTGCACTCACTCATGTCAA
Source organism: Arapaima gigas (assembly GCA_900497675.1). Taxonomy (NCBI): domain Eukaryota; kingdom Metazoa; phylum Chordata; class Actinopteri; order Osteoglossiformes; family Osteoglossidae; genus Arapaima; species Arapaima gigas. Next base: position 158,422 of record UFQX01000658.1, read on the forward strand.
ACCTGCAATGTTTTAAGGTTTTTTACATAATTTGTTAGAGTAGCACTTACAGTTCATCCACGCAAGACCACAGGTGACTTGATGCCCCTCCATTTCATAATGATCATCTGCAAATTTCAAAAACACAATTAAAAAACTTATTTCAACATTTCATGCAGTTTTTTTAAGCATACAACTGTAAGTGCATTGTTGCAATATTCTCTACACATCAGGTTACTGTTATCCAAAAAAATGGAATGAGTGGTCAGACATATGACCAAATCCCTCCATCCCATTGGTCCAATCATGAACCATGTATTTGGAGGGTTGAGACAAAGATGTGGAGACTCAGGAGGACATCAGGTCACGTCAGGGTGGTGAGCTGACTTTTGGTCGTGTGATGCAGGTGGTACCACTCGTGCCTGTCCCGTGTGCAGGCTGAACACATGCTGATGCGTGTGCCCCGCGACGGTGCCTTCCTGGTGCGCAAGCGCAGCGAGGCCAACTCCTACGCCATCTCATTCAGGTGTGCAGTTCCACTTCTCCCCTACCTGCCATTTCACAGTGACCAGAATCAAGTGCTTCCTTCTGTCTCACACCTACCCCCCCCAGTACACACCAGCTCCTCAGCTTACAAATGTAGTCAGGACCTGAAGTCTGTATGTAGCTCAATTTGTTGACTCATTCAGTCACCAGTAATATCAATGATAATAGCAATGAAAGCTTAATAATACAGAAGTCCCTAAATTAATCTCCAAGTTAGGTTTTGTAAAAAATTCTGATAAACATATAAATAATAAACAGGATGTAGGCTTTCTTATTTCAGTATGTTCATTTGTGTCACCTTGATTGCAAATGACTGAAAATACAGTAAGTCCTCAGCATCCAACTCTTATTTCGTCCCTGAACAAACGTGGACACCGAATTTCTCTAATACCGAGTGCCTATTTCCCATTATGTCAAATGAGGAAAATAAAGAAACCTATATAACTATTAACCCACAACTGCAGCATGATAAACACTGTAAACACCAGTTACCTAATTAGAAAACATAATTTTGTCATTAATTTGCATGTGTAAATTATGTACAGTACAGCACATGGCACAAGGATCAGCTGTAAATCCTATTTCTGCCACTGGTTTATACTGTGTTCCTGCCATTGCCGGCCTGCAGCTACTCATTGTTTTTTGTGGCCTCCCAGGGCAGAGGGAAAGATCAAGCACTGTCGGATTCAGCAGGAGGGCCGTCACTTCATGCTAGGCAGCTCAGCCGAGTTTGAGAGCCTCGTAGACTTGGTCAGCTACTATGAGAAGCACCCGCTTTACCGCAAGATGAGGCTGCGCTATCCCATCAATGAAGACACTCTGGACCGCATGGGCACCACGGTAATCCAGCATGTTCCACTACACTCGCTGAGAGAAGAAAAGAGGAGAGTGAGGCATGCAGGGATCCTTCATGTGCTTTCATGCTCTCATTGACTTCAGGAATTGGACTACGGCGCACTGTACGAGGTCCGAACGCCACACTTTTACGTGGAAGCCAATAAGATGCCGACCGCACGGGTAGGTCCAGCATCTCATGTCAGGGTGTTCAGTTTAGTCTTGCCATACAGGTTCTTTACATGCTAGATGGCTCAGTCATTATTAAAACACAAATATTTAAGAGGGTAGCAAACACTATGTGAACCGCATTGACTGTGTGTGTGTGTGTGTGTGTGTGTGTGTGTGTGTGACCACAGTGCACCGTCAGAGCGCTGTATGACTACAGGGCACAGCGGGAGGATGAACTGTGCTTCCCCAAGCAGGCCCTCATCCTCAACGTGGATAAGCAGGAGGGCGGCTGGTGAGGAGCAGCACGTTGGTGCCTCAGGCACACTGGCCAGGGCTGGACACAGGGCAGCTGGGGAACTGAATTGCAGCCAAATGGTTACCGGTCCAAATATCAGTAGGGTACCTTCTCTTGGTTAGGAACCTTGAGGAACATACGCCAAATTTTACTGCCACCTGTGTCTAGGTGGCGTGGTGACTACGGGGGACGGAAGCAACTGTGGTTCCCTGCCAACTACGTGGAGGAGCTGCCCTGTTCCCCTTGTCGTGACCCAGATGATGCGGTGAGTTACTTAAAAATGTACAAGGGATGGGGATGAAAGGTCATCTTCTAAGCAAAAAACATAATTATGACAATAATATTTTGCCAGACCCTCACTTTTTTGTCCTTTCCACCTTATGTAGTCCTCTGAGAACAGCCCTCTGGGTACCTTCCTCAAAGGCTTCATTGATGTGCCTACCTGCCAAGTGGGTGAGTCCTTCTCCTTGAGGGGACTCAAGGTCCCCAGTAAAAAGTCTATTTGAAAAATTATAGCTCCTCCTCCACTTGACTCCTTAACTCTCTTACTGAGCTTTCAGTCTGGATTTCTCCAAGACTGCAAGTTGCAGCAATGACAAAGTTTGTGTATTTTCTTCCAAAGCTTTGATCATTGGATCTTCCCATTTTAAGATAGCCTTCCTCTTCTTCTGACGTTAGTGATACTTGTCCCTGTGATGTCTTTTATTCTTGCTGAGTGACCTGCCAATCTGTTTATTTTCTTATAATGTTTCTACAACATTTTAATTCCTGTTTTCCCCATTATTTCTAAATTTTCTAATGCAGTGTTCCTCCACTCAAAAATCCTGACGATTTTCACATTCTTGCTCTGTCACAGTGGTCCAAAAGGAAGGCAAGAGCTCCCGGCCCTATGTCTTCACTGTGCACTCCCAGCAAATGTCCTCTCACCCAGTTCAGACCCTCGATGTGGCTGCAGATTCCCTGGAAGACCTCAATGGATGGGTGGCCAAGATTCGGGAGGCGGCCCAGAACGCAGACGCCAGGGTCGGTACCCAACGCACTTGTGGATAGATAAACGGACAGTTTTAATAACAGCGCTCATTTCTGACCTCCATGAGGCCTGCCCACCAAGGTCAGGACATGTGTGAGAAAATTGTGAACAGAGAAACCATTTGCTGGTGCTGATGCTGACCTGTTTCCATGGTGACAGATGCAGGAAGAGAAGCAGATGGAGAGACGAAAGAAGATTGCATTGGAGCTCTCTGAGCTTGTGGTGTACTGCCGACCAGTGCCCTTCAATGAGGAAAGTAAGAACTCACTGTCAGTCATCTTACCTTTAACAGTCTTACACATATTCACATGCTTTTCTGGATTTTTTTTTTTTGTGTTAGAATTTAATTTTAACACTCATCAGAATACTGAACAGTTAAAATTACTAATACAGTTCGTCCTCACATGACCAGATGTTGGAATGAGCAGGACAGTGCTACATATCACAATATTGTTTTTTTGTTAAATTAAATTCAATATTATTAATATTTTCTAGAATTTTCAAAAAAATCTGGAAAAAATGGGCAAGTGTTGAAATTTTAAATCATTCTAAAACTTCACAAATTATTTTTTAAAAAACCATGTCTATAATACATCGGAATGGGTGATTAGTGGCCTGACTTCCACTGGGCCGGTCACGTATGGGCTAACTGCGGTACTAAAAAGTGTAGCTGTGTGAAGGTGCTGAAAGGAAACCCGTGAAATCAGAAACCAGTGTCGTGTGTTCCCTCCTCCGCCATCCGCCCCGTGACACCTGGCAGAGATCGGCACAGACAAGGCCTGCTACCGGGACATGTCCTCCTTCCCGGAGACCAAAGCAGAGAAGTTTGCCACACGGGGCCGGGGCAAGCGCTTCCTGCAGTACAACCGTAGGCAGCTGTCCCGTATCTACCCCAAGGGCCAGCGCCTTGACTCCTCCAACTACGACCCACTGCCCATGTGGTTGTGCGGCAGCCAGCTGGTGGCACTCAACTTCCAGACACCTGGTATGCTTTCCTCCTGCTTAAGAAGACACAGCAGCTGTTTTCATTCTGGACCTGCTCCTGTCAGAACTCCCTGCTGTCTTTTGATGCAGTCTGCTAAGTTGATGGCTTTCTTAACACACTATAGAACAGTCCTCCCTATGAAGGTCCAGAGGTGGCTTCTAGCCATTTCCTTGACAACAGACATCAACATCAGGTTGCACCCACCCGGGACTGAGCAGCTCTCAACTGTAGTGCTCTTTTCTCTCTGAGCAGATAAGCCGATGCAGCTGAACCAGGCGCTGTTCACCTTGGGAGGGAGCACTGGCTACGTCCCCCAGCCAGACATCATGCGGGACGAGAGCTTTGACCCATTTGACAAGGAGAGCCTGCACGTAGAGCCAATAACCATCCAGCTACAGGTTAGGGCGTGCCCTCGTACTCATGAGCTAAAAGTGAGAACAGATTTGCTGTAGCTCAGGGCCCTTGAGAGGCATGGATGGGAGGTGCCCCATTTTCTCCACTTCTCTCTCTGTCTCCTTCCAGATCCTCGGAGCACGGCACCTGCCGAAGAACGGCCGTAGCATCGTGTGCCCTTTCGTCGAGGTAGAGGTGTGTGGGGCCGACTACGACTGCAGCAAGTGCAAAACTGACGTTGTGGGTATGTTAAAAGTCCACTGTGGTTAATGAACTCTGTAGTGTCAGTCAGTCAGTCACTGCAGGGGATTGAATAGATTCCAGAGGATCAGCAACATTCCCTCTGACCCCCCTCTGTCCCTCCCTCCAGCGGACAATGGCTTGAATCCTGTGTGGATGCAGAAGCAGTTTGTGTTTGACATCCACAACCCCACCTTCTCCTTCCTGCGCTTCGTTGTGTACGAGGAGGACATGTTCAGTGACCCCAACTTTCTGGCCCAGGCTACCTACCCTGTCCGAGCCCTAAAGACAGGTGAGGGGCCACCTGGCTCTGGGTTTATTACGTGTCTATATAAACATCTCTATGTTATCAGCCTGTGCTTTCCATACGTAGTTGTGTATGTTTTCCTGTTTTGTCTGTAATCAAGTACAGACACTAGGACCTCACGTTGCGAACAGTCAAGTTACAGATTTTCAATGAAAAACGTTTTCCAGTTTGTGTCATTTTCACTGACTTAAAGTATGTTGTTTAAAAAGAAATCCATAGGAACAGAGCAAATACAGCCTGTATTAACCCTCAGAGCAGACAGATGACAGCAACGGGCTCCCGCACAGAGCAGGAGTATGGTAGTGCCCTGTCAATTCACGTCCACTGTGTTTACAGCTTGCGTCTGGGGTTTCTGAGTGCTGGTGTTCAGTAATAAGATGAGGAACGCTCCACACGATTGTTGTCTCCACAAGCTCCTATAAAGTGTCACATTTTTATTTTTAGTGTAAAACAGTTAGGATGGAAGTTTTAGTTTCACTGTGGGTCAAAATGAATATTGCAGTAAAAAGTCTTTGACTATTTTTATTTATTTATAATAGCTATATTTATATTTATTATAGCTATATATGAGATCTGTACACAGTCTAACCAGCAGATAAATCAAGGGCCGTTTGTATTGTTCAGCATTTATGAGCATTTTGGTACCTTCGTACCAAAGATGATCCGGGAATTATAAACTAATGAATTAGGAACAGACAAGTAGCCCCAGATGCATAGATAAGCTGCAGAATTGGTGTATACGCCTATGTGTGTTTCAGTGGCACGCTTGCCTGTATGTTCCCAGGTTACAGGAGTGTTCCCCTGAAAAACAGCTACAGTGAGGACCTGGAACTGGCCTCCCTCCTGGTGCACATTGAGATTGTTAATGCTAAGGTGAGACTTGTGTTTTTATCCTGTTTACACAAATACCCGCTGCTATGCCCTGTCTTAACTTTGACAGGTTACTTCATGTTGTCCCTTGTTGTTGACGACGCGACCAAATGTTCCCTGACATTGCAGGACGATGAGAACCTGTACTCATCGATCCAGCGGCTGCGGGACCGCACCAGCGAGCTGTCCAACCAGGTTTCGATCCTTGAGAGAGCGGGTTCGGCTGACCACAGTTATCAACAGAGCCTGGATGAGCTGCGAGCTGCGCAGGACCAGCTGACAGAGCTAATGGAGGCACGCAGCCATAGGTACACTCTCTCTCACCTACTTTTACACGCAATTGCATAGAGTCTTTCACACACGTGCGTCCTGAGAACTCACCTTTCTCCCCTCGTCTCTGACTGCAGACTGACAGAGAATAAAAAGCGAGAGAAGCTGAGGCAACAGATGGTGATGAAGCGCAGTTAGACCATGTGCCGGCAAGAGGCAGCATATTATTACAGGCTGAAGGTTGAGGTTCTCGTGTGAAGAGATGGTGTCATTCTCCAAACCCCTCCTGAGGAGAAACAACATAACTGGAATTATAGTCACTGAGTGCTAACTAACACTGACATAAAACAATTTAGGAATGGGTGTAAACCATTACGCAGGAAGATGGGATGAAACGCGATGACAGGAGAGTACATGAAGCACCTAACAACAGAGAGCAGGACACACACCTGCGTGGGATGAGAAAGGATACAAAACACGAGAACACCGACGACAGCATGGGACAAAGACCACAGACTTCAGCGATATTGTTTAGGATGTCCAATGATAAGGCAGGAGGGTAGCAGAAGAATACACTCAGGTCACTCATGTCACATGGGAGGAGTGGAAGCGAGAGGAAGCACAGCGCTGAGAAAAGGGACCTCCCCACAAGGGCCTAAAGGTGTGATAGTAATGTGTAAGAGTCTGCCTTTTTGCTGCTTTTGCTTTTGGTCTTTTGTACCCTTACCCGAGAACGTTAGAGACGAGGGCAGGTGAGGGCAGACCCCACCCTAGGGTGACCCGAGCAAGAGAGGGCAGTCTTACAGGGTGCCAAAAGAGACCATATAGGTACATTGTTTCAGTTAGCCCTTATTTTGCTGTTTTAAAAAAAATCTCCCCCTCAAGGCACAAACCCATATACACACATCCATCTTGTCGCTTGTGTGTGTGCTTTTCACGATGAGAGAGTGCGCTGTCCATCAATCCCACCTGCTTAGCCACCCAGCTGTCTGTAGGGGTCACTGTAAGAAACAGGGCAGGGACACTTGTCTCAGCCATTCAGGGGGGACATAGGCCAGCTTGTGTGCCAGGGGCCTCATCGTCTGTAACAGCTTAGCAGGAAGTTCAACACGTGTTCACTGTAGAACTGTAGTTCACACGTGGCTGTTTACTGAGACGCCGTATGGCTTTTTAAAGGGAGCAGAAACTGTAATACTCATGCAATAAACCTCAGGAATGATAATGTTATTTAAAGAACACCAAATAACAAGTGCTGGAACCTCAACATGCGTGTTCCTCAGACCTTAACCTCCTGAGCTGCTGGAGTGGCAGTGCCACCCCTCCTCAAGGGAGAGGAATGTGTTTGAGAGCTCATTACTGCCCCCTGCAAGACCTCATGCAGATGATGAGGCCATGTCCTCTGTGACCCTCTTGTGGGCACCTGGAGGAGGGGTGAGCAAGGCTTTACTGTGTCCCTTACCACCACCCTGGTCCAACACATAAGTAGTGCTGAGCACCTGATAGCAATGGGTTCAAAGTCCTACTCTGGTTTTACTACTGTACATGTGGTATTCATTAACCTGAACATTTTCACAATGACATTTGGTGGGTCACAGTACATGGAGGACCACCAAAGGAGGCTACTGAAAGTACAGTCTCACCTCATTATGTCACCCGCATCTGCCTAACAGATTTTTGGTGAGAGGCGAGGTGAGTGACAGCAGTACGTCAGTATGGCGCAGGCCAGATAATGTACAAATTCTGAAGCAGTTTGTGTGCGTGTGTGTGTCTGTGTTTGTAGCTGACAGTCTGGCTAAAGCGCTCAGTAAACAATTGTGCGATTTCTTGTGTTTTTGAAGGATTATTGTTATACACAGATACTGAGATCCATGCTATTCAGTGCTCAGAGAACATTGTACTGTAAAATGGGAAAAAATGATTTGGAACTGCACTTAACAACTGACAGTGAGACTGAATGAGTCTTGGAACAGTACCCCCTGGAGTTATGCGTGGAAGAAAAGCATTAGTTTACATGACGTGGTTAGCATGACATTAGAGGCCGTTGTTAGCTGCGAGTGGCGGCATAACGGGGTAGAATTGTACAGTTTGCGACCCATTCCATGCATAAGGAGAGGCAAGGTTGGCAGCTTTTCAGAGGTGAAAAAGAATGACGGGAAATCTGTTTTACCACAGTACGTGACAAGATGTGAGGTTGTTAACTGGACAAGAAAATGGGGTAAGACTGTAGTAACACTATACACTGTCTCATACACACACACACACTTCAAGGCTCATAGTGCCTTACACATGGGTGAAACTCCTAACTAAAAAAGTCAAGAGAAAATGCAGAGATAAGATGTGATCTTGAACATAACAATCATTAAGGGTCCCTTTCCTCACACTTTGTGGCTTCTGACCGCTTTGTCAACTGTGTATCATTCATGGCAACATTTGGAAGGATAGGTGAAAGGATTGATGAGTGGGTGGGCGGGTAGGTAGACAAATGGAATGATGGAAAGAAGGGATGTTTCCCTACCTTTGGGCAAATAGTTTGGGTTTACAGGTTGAACACTGTCCTCTCTGAAATGAACAGGGACAAGAATGACATGTTGCTTCAGGGACTTAATACCATCATGAGAACTTTGCATTTTCGTGCCCTAAGGGGAGATCTTTAGCACGGTACTTATCCTAAAATGTTAAACGAACAGAATAAATGGGTAAGCTGTCAAACTGTTGACTAAGATGCTTTGGTGAAAAGCATTTGCAAGCAACTAAATAATTATGATACTGAAAATAAACATAACAATTGTAATAATTAGGGCAGCGAATCCACTGGGAATCGTTGTCTCAGGAGCCCCGGGAGCAGAAAACTGGATTTGCGACTGTGTGTGTGTGTGTGTCGTCTCAGTATTTTGTGTCCATGGTTGTGTGAAAAAACCGTAAGGGCTCCTCTGCGCTGCTCCTTCAACCTGCAGAAACAGGCTCCATCCCCTCTATGGCACCGCCCTGTCCTGACTGCCAAAGGACATGCTTTTTTGTTTCTATGGCTGTGGTATGCCTCCCACTTCACTGATTTGATCGAGTAAAAAAAAAAAGGGCTATGGTAATCAGAGCACTTTTACCTCATCGTGCTTTGTCACCCTTACTGACTTGCAAATATATTCATAGCCTTCCTATAAGGGAGCTCTCTGAAGACCACAACCTCATGCAAACTTGCGGGTCCCATCTGGCTCCCTGTCACACCTCTTCTTCAGTTGACAGCTACAGGTGTAGTGAGGGGCAAACTGTATCAGAGCACACAGATTCCTCAGATGAGATGCTGTGACTCGATGTGGACTGTTTGTAAAAGTGTGCGTGCAACAGTCTCCGCCCCTGTGATCCCATATCCCATTGAGCCCCACATCACGCTTGCCCCAGGTGGGAATGTCTATGCAACGCTTACCCGTTCCACCTGGACCATACTCACTGCCAGTCTCTGTCTGCGTTTACATATATTCAATGAACTCCTACTTCAGGTCGCCCACTATTATTCTGCCCTGAAGACCTGTACAAATTTCAACTCAAATAAAACATGTTTCAGGAATCGGCCGTTTCTGTCTTGTCATTAACAAACATTAACAAACCTGTCAGGCATATTGCATTACTTGCATCACAGAGCATAATTTTACAAATCTATCAAGAAATATGATGTTAAATAGAGAACTGTGGCTAATTAATATACCTCAAAGAAATGGGTTATTTAGCTGAACTGGGCATCATAGGGTCTGAAGCATGGGCTTGCTTGAAAGACTAAATAAAAGTTAAAAACAAAGACATGCATCATTATCTAATCTGTCCCTAAAAATGTGTTTGATAGCAAATTTTCAGCTAGCAGGAGCCTATATACTATTTAATAAATTGAAATGTAGGTTCCTGCTAGCTGAGAATTCACTATCAGACATGGAGATTCAGGGTAGGCACCTCGATGAAGAGTACTGCAGAAAGAAATCCAAGTGATGGTTGTAACTACTCTGTCATCTGCTGCTATCCCAAGAGACAGGGTGCTAGTTTGAAGCAGTCAGTCAGTAGTGTTGTCCAGTGGTCTGGTGGTCCTTCAGTGAACTGGAGACTTTGTCAGTTCTGACTGCAGTGTGTGTGTGTGTCTGTGATGTGTCTGCGTGTTTATGTACGTCCACAGGGCGTGGAGGTACTTTTTTTATACTTTCGGGAAAAGGTTAGTGCACGGCATGTTTTAAATCAAAGAGAATTTTCTTAGCTGGAGAAACTATTGAACCTAAATTGAGCAGGTATAATATGCATATTTATCTACACAAATAGACACAGTTGTAAGTCACTTTGCATGAAAGTGTAATGGAACGCAGTAAGGTTTCCAGCAGTAATTCTGTCTGTCATTCGTGAACATTAATTCCACAAATGAAACACGAGATGCCCTTACAAACCCAGATCAGTCATGTATATGTGCATTGACTTATATTTGATAAGGTTATCAAATCAAAGCACGGAACCTCAAATGCTACCACAGTATACAATATTTAGCGAAACTTTGAAATAATGCTTCATTTTAAGGAAATTTGAACATCACTAGCCCAGTTTTTGTAGTGTATCAACACTTTTCTCACTGCTCCAGAACGGACGACACAACTTCCAACTGAATAAACAGGAATTACTCAAAAGCATGAAAGACAGGTTACGGTGTCATTTTTAAGGTTTTAAACCACTACTTTATTGAAATATGTATTTCATTAAATTGCATAACCTTGGGATGTTCGTACGAAGGATTCGTCACTGTAGAGGAACAGTATTACCCTAGTGGGGCTTACTGCCATCTTACTACAGTACTTTCGACCGTACCTTACTGTGGTATTAGTATGGTATTTACTGCAGCATTGCTGGGGTGCTACTGCGGTAATTCCTGCTTACGGAGGTATTATTGCGGTACCCCCTGTGATACAGCGGCGACACTGTGGTACTTACCACAGTACTTTGTACCGCAGTTGGTGTGGCGTTACTGTGGTACATCTTTTCTGGCGCTGAGGCAACGAGACGCAGGCGAAGGGTGGCGGGCCAGGCGCGGGGGTACTGGGCATTTTAAACCAGAGCTGTCATCGCTATGTAGGCGCTTCCGAAAGGGGATTTGAAGGAGTTCATTTCTGATCACAGCAATGGAGTTTGGCGGCTAACGCCTCAGTTAAAAACACTAATTTCACTTATAACTGCTGTCTCTAAGGGGTAATATAGCAAAGTTGTGATGGAATAAACACCGTTTTGGCAACTCAGCCTCCGCGTCCTCCTAGCGCCTTTGTTCCTCAGCAGAATCCCTCCTCCCGCTCGTGCCTTCGTGTTGCCAGGGGGAACCACAGCTCCTCACTTCCAAAGGAGATTGAAGGAGAAATTCTGGCCCGCAATTGGACCAAGGCGCTTGCCACTCACAGTCCCTTGCCTCTTATTGGCCATTCTGCACGTTATCACCCGCCCCTCTGAGCCGAGTCCCCCGCTGCGCGAGACAAGCGGCGAGTCGACAAGAAGCAACAAGTGAAGCCGGCGGGTCACGTCCCGTGGGAAACGCCCGCCTTCAGTTATCTGCCGGATTTATACCTATTTTCATCATATTCCAACGTGGATGCGGCTGACGAAAACAATGCGGTGAGACGAACTGTAGCTGTTCGCACCTGTCCGCCCCGTGTGCCACGCGCGGAAAAATAAAAAGACACTTGTGGAAGTTTCTCCTACTGCGCGCGCGCCGCTTCTGATGCGGGCGCGTGAAGACACGGCTGCCGGCGAGGGCCAGCCGTCGCGCGGGTAGCACGAGCTGCAACCGTCGGCAGCGCGCACGTTCGGACTCCGGTCGGGATGTCCGAGCCCGGGTCGGAGGAAGAGCTCCCCCCGCCGGCGGAGTACAGCAGCCCCGGAGGGAGCATGCGCAAGGTACGGGGGCTCTTATTATTAACGTTATTATTACTAATGATACAAATCCGCTTACAGCACTTGACCGATTTCCACGGCAGGGTATTGGTGCTGCATTAGTCGCGGTAAGTACCTTGCTCAAGGGCACTAGAGCAGGAGCGTGCACTGGGATTCGACCCTAGACCCCTGGGATGAACTCTCCCTCTCTGCAGGTTTACTGAGGTAATTCTTACTAACTGTGCTGCCCTCAGCGAAGAAGGTGCATCTGTCACAGCAGATTTCTGTCACAGTCCGGTCCAACCATGGGGCTCTTAAGATTGGTGTCGGGGTCGTGCCCACTGTGATCCACTTTAAGGTCTCCTTCCAGTTACTAAACTACTGTCTGCACCACCACCAGACGTATAAGTGCATATTCTTGTTTAATAATATAATTAATGATGTATATTCATATAAATTTTTTTTATTTAGCAGATCCTTTACTCCAAAGTGGCGTGCAGCTATTTTGCCACCATGCTCCACTCCCAACTCACTTAGTAATTCTTAATGCATATTTATAACTGCTTACGAATAATCACGTGTGCTTATTTTCTTAAACTTTCCTACAACATGAACCTCAGCCCAGCAACAGTTGATCTTCCTCAGAAGCTGTGATCACAGTTATTTACTTATCTGTACCTCTTTGTCTAAGATGATTTATAGCCAGATAATATTTTTACAGTAATTTTTGCTTTAACAATTCATTGAAAGCATCTTCACAAAGGGTCCTGAATCAGGAGGTGGGATCTGAACCAGCCGTTCGCTCTTAATGTGCAGTTCATATTTGCGGTCATCCCTGATCCAGAGAGGTGCGGTTATGCATTTCAGAGGTCACGATGTCTGCAGGTTTTCAATGAGCTCAGTCTGTTATTTACATTTACGTTAATTTGTCTAAGTATCTGTGTGGGCTTTAAAGTTACAACTATCATATAATTTAATTCATTTATCTGATGCTTTCCTTTAAAGCAGCTTAATATGTTAAGCTACTTACACTGTTTTTACACTGTATCGATTCAGGGTGAGTATCTCAGTCCAGGGCACAACAGCAGGAGGTGGATTCAAACTGGGGTCATTTGATTTCACAGGCAGGAGCTGTAACCACTATGCCCCCTGCTGCCTGAGTAATGTTATGAAGGTGTGTTTGAGTTGAAATGTCCTGCCCTGATGCCCAGCCTGGCTATGCTCTCGTTTTGTTTTTACATTCTAGGCATGCGAACTCTAGGGCGAACTGTGCAGATTCCACAATGAGCTCCATTCTTCATGGTATCACCAGCCGTCTGGTACAGCACTCAGCCCAAGTGCTGCTGGGTAAAATTCCACAGAAAACACCATGTGGACCATAGCAAAGGGCATTACTATTATTCTATTAGTGTCTGACAAGCACCACAAAGTGTTCAGTCAGTGTTTGTGTTGAACCCAAACAGGGAGCTTACAGAATCAGTGCTGCTAGTGAACCTCGCTGTGCTGGTCTTACCAGGGTAAACCGAGGTATCTCCATCCTGTAGTAAACACAGGTATGTCATAAGATGCCACTGTGTTTTGGTCCTTGTTTAACATTTGGGATTAAATGTGACTGCGTCCTGTTGTTAGCAGCCCGGAGGTTTTGGGGGCATGTCGAAAAGTTGCACAGATGGGGGCGTTCTGGGAACTGCTGCCCCCCGGTGGTTAATCGGTGACTGGAGCATGTCCAGACGGCTAATCCCCACAGGCACATGGGGGATTAAGGGTCCTGCGGTCATAAAACAAATGGGGGCTGAGGACAGGGTTGGGGAGATGTAGTTTTACCACTCGTGTCAAAGGAAGTGGTTGCGACGGATTTCATATCCGCGGTTATTGCTTGCTTTGTGTGAGCTGCCGTTCCAATAAGAATAAGCAGAAATTAATAGCTGAAGAGGTTGGCCGCAGTGAACCCCACTTTGGTCCACTGGCTGACCACCTGCACCTTGCCAGCACACCTCAGAATAACCTTCAACGTGACAACCATGTAAGGATCACATGAGGATCCAGTCTTTTTATCATGTTTTCTACAATGTCCTGGTTGACAGTTTCAGTCTCCTGGGATCAGAGATCAACGACAACGAATCTAGCAGATACACCAAAGATGAGCAGTCCGTAGAGCTCTGATGAAAGGTCTGGAAAAGCCTTTCGGGCACTGATGTATCTACAAGAACAAAGATAAAATGTTCAAGCAATGATATTTTCTATAATGTTATATTGATGTAAAGGCAGGATGCTAAAGAAGGAGGAGAAGAAAAACATGGAGGCTCATGAGCTGCAGTATAGGGGGGGATTTTGACACCCTGGATAGACAGGAAATCCCGGTGACTGTCTACCATAATTTGGACACACTGTGAGAAGGTTGAATTCTCTTGAAAAAATGGTGATCTTTGAAAAGTTGGAGCAACATGAAGAAGAAGATGAGCAGGAAATCAGTTGGATGCACTGAATGGACACAACCTTTTCTAAACTTACAACACAAGTGGAGGACAGAACTTTCTTAAAAAATCTATATATGCATTTGGTAGTCAACTTGATGGCAACAGTCCAGCCTCCATCTCAAAATCCCATGGCATCCATAGTTCTTCAAAGCTGAATCTGGAGCGTCAGAAATTCTCAATTGTTCTCAATGTTTTCATCATTAGACATTGACTAGATAATGAAGACATCACTAAAAGCAGGACATGGTGGCCTCACTGAGGGGGGTGGCCGTGGCCACAGAGATTCCAGCATTGTGGTCCAATTGTCCAATTTGCTCATGGAGACATCAATGACCCTGAATGACCTGGGTCTGTTTTGAGCCACACTGGCTGAGCTGCAGAGCCCGTTTGCCACCTGAGTGAAGAGTTGCCCAGTGTTTTTGAGTCTCGGAATTATCTTGAACTAATTTGGACAGAGTGTGTTTTTCATCCAGGGGGCATCGCTCTGAAGTGGACCAGGGGCTGGAATTGCTTGGCCTGCAGCTCTGGAGCTCATTTGGAGAAGGTGGTGGCTCGAGCCAGTTTTTGTTTGCTGTGACCAGTAATGCAGAAATATAATAAGTGACTGAGAGGCTCAGTGGAGCGTTAAGTTCCCGCTTCTGAAACGAGGACGCGGACAGTTGGCCCATTGTCTCACTCAGTCACCCGGCATCAAAAGCAGTTTTTAATTTTTATTCCCTGTTTTTTTTTTTTTTTTTTTGCAGAACAGACACTGGTGATGGCCTTGTTTCCCATGAGGTCCCAGATGATAAGCGGCACTTGTTTCCCTCAACAACAAAGCTGTTCTGTGTGTTTCTCTGGCTGACATGTAGGCTGATGTTCCGAGGCCCTGGCTCAGTTACCGTAGTAAATTACAACGGTGCCCTTTGCAAAAGTGCTGCGTATAACCAGACCTGCGCTGCCACAGATTGCAGCAAACTGTGGGGGGTATGGGGGTTTCACACTTTCTGGCACCTCAGCCCTGTGATGGAGTGGCATCCTCCCTGTGTTTCCAGGACAGTCTCTGGGCCACCATGACCCTGCAGAGGACAATCTGTTAGTTACAATTTCCTATGAAATTTCAAAGTTTTTTTTTTTTTTTTAAAGGCAGAAGAACTGGGTGTGTTTTGCTTTTTTTTTTCTTTTGAAGTTTCAGTAAAACTTGGCCATAACGGGATAAGTGGGATCCAAAAATTTCAGTTGCGTACAATGTGGGGTCACCCTTATTGCGAGATGTATGGAAAACTATTATTCAGCTGGCCTTCCGGTTATTGTGGGGGAAAAAAAGGAGAAACGCGATTTCATTTGTTTTCAATATGTAAGAAACAGACCGAGTAATTCAAACAAACATGCACGTGACAAATACAATGTCTTTGTACTAATGGAACAATAATACCTGAAGCGCTGGTTTCACTGCTGTTGGTGGCGTTACGGATCGGCACTGGAGACTGGACTGGAGGACGAGGAGCATTGGCTTTTTTCTGATGCGTTTAAATGCCACCACTTACACGGCACAGCAACCCACCTAGTCCACTTGAACACAGAGGGTCCGGAAACCCCATATAACCCCCCCACGGTAGTTAGGCCACTTACAGCAACAGTGCATTATGGGAGAGCCACAGCTCATACCATTACAGTATGGGTAATACTAATAGATGTTTTCACCCAAAAGTACCTCGTCTTGAGTAAATCCCGTTCATTCACTGCTGTCTGAAGATGCTGGCGATTGGAAAGAGAGCAGGGTGATGGGAGCCAGGCGCCAATCACGTCATATCTGAATCTGTCTAACGTCAGGGCTCTTCATCGCGGGGTTTCACGCTGTTTGTGATGCGGTGTTATTTTGTTTGTTGCTAATCACTGGTACAGCTCTCCAGTGTTCTGGAAATTTACTCCAACCTGGTGTCAAATTGAGCTCACAGGATAGGTGATATGGAAAGGGGCAGTAAAGGAGATGGTAAAGCTGTGGTGAAAGAGGAAGGTGGAATCCTGAATGTAGACATCGGACTGATAGCTTCTTCTTCCACTGGAGGATCTGCTGCCACAGTTTTGTGGTACAAGAAGTAAATTTAATATAATATTAGTTTGTTCTGAATAAAGGACAGCTTTCTGCATTTTTTTTTAAAGAACTGCATTTTCACGGGACGCGTACAGCCGACCCCCTCTAGTCTCAACACTGATGAGAACTCGACAGCTGCGTGTTGATTTGCCATTCAAACCTGAGTGTTAGATAAGTGATTGATCCGAACAGTGTTTTCCACAGCTGGGCTGGTATGCAAATGACCCGCGTGATGTCAGGACAGCGGTTTAACTGTACGATTGGCGAGCAGATAAAGTTGTGGACGCAGACGTGTTGTTGTTCAGCGAATGATGTGCCAATTTGTCTTTGCTCCCTCCCCCTAGGGCTGCGATCCCCTGCTGATGACACTACGCAGTCGACTCCAGCATCGGCGGGCCTGCATCAATCAGCAGATCAACAAGGAGCTGCGCATGCGGGCTGGTGCCGAGAACCTGTTCAGGTAAAGTAGGCAGGGTTGGGGGCCCAGCTGTGGGTGATGCCGCAACGCCGAAGACCACGTTCAGGACAGAAATGAAGTCGGGGTGTGGTCTTCGTCAGCATCGTCATCGTCACTGAGGAGTGTGCTTCTCTCTTATGGCATTGTGTGGTCATGAAGTGCTGACACCCTCTGGGGTCAGAGGTCATTGGTAAACAGCCTTATTCAGCTGTGAGATGTCCAGGTGATTTAACAGAGGCCACATTTTTAAAATGCTTATTCCAGTACTAATGATCTGGGGCAAAATACTGCATCAGCCTCGTAGGTCCAAAGTTGTCCTGACAACACTGATAGATACTGAAGTGGAATCATCACCTCAGAGGAAATAACCTGCAGTGTATTTTTTATTATTCTGTATATTGTTGGAAATATGAAGCCCGCACCTGCTGTGTTGTTGCTGTCTTCAAGTGTTTGTTGTTGATCACTGTGCAGCAGGTGTTACTCCAGAAATTCAATGAGCATCACTGTCCGGGAAGTGTTGTGCGACATGCTGTTGGTCGGCTTCAAATTTTTAGTTTTGATTAGGCAACCGTACCTGTTAGTGTCGTAATTTCCTGTGTGATGACAGAAAATGAAAACGGTCAGTGATGGAATGTGTCGAGGGCTTCCCAGAGATCCCTTCATGTGTATTCATTCACCAGTCCCATCATTTGGGACAAAAGTGACACAGAATTCAGAGTAAATGGGCAGGATGATCTTGCTGGTCCACATCCCTCAAGCAGCTGCCTACAGAAGTGACATGAAAAAACAAATACATAGATAATCGTATTAGATGGTGTTGGTCTCATTTATGCAGCAATTAGGAGAGAAACGGTTGTCAAAGAAATGGGTTTCAGAGGGGTTCAGCAGGTGTGAGGGACAGAGGGAGCTCATACTTCCATATCTGGTACAAAATCAAAACCAGTGAACTTTCAGTTTTGGACCCCTTGTGAGTGATCAGGTTCTGTAGGTATCAGGGTGGCTGTGGATCGTATCCAGAAGGTCACAGGACAAGTCAAAGGACCTCCATTACTCAATCCCTCCCTCTCTCTGTGCCCTTCTCCTGGGTGTAGTTAAAAATTTGTCGGTTCTCCCTTCTACTTTGCAGCCACGACTTTGTAATCGGTCCGTCCTTCCCCTCCCAACCTCTTTTCCGCTTCAAATTCAAATTCAGTGGACTTTATCTACAACGGATTGTTCCACTGAAGCAGAAAAAATGCAAAACAAATGGTTCACATGGGATAAGCTGCAAAGCACATGATCCAAATTCAACATGTTCTTGCAGATCACTTTTCTCACTGGAGTTTAGAAACTTTACCATGGAGGGAAAAAAAGTGTTGTTTGTAGTTGGTTCCTCTCTTACTCCCCTTTCTCGGGCTGCTTTCTCACTGGTGTGAGGTAGTGTTCATCTCGCTGAGGGAATCAGGAGGCATTTAAGGGAACAGTAGGAGTGAAACACAGTGCCGTTCCTGGGTGCTCCAGTGGCTGAAGTCATGGCATGGAGATGAACTGCCAGAGCATCATTCAGTAACGTGACAACTGTGCAGTAACACCACGTTTCACCTGTTTTAAGCCTTTGTGGAGGAACACTACCTCCTGGATGGTGAGAGCTACTGTTACTCTGCCTGTGTTGTCTCACCATGGTCAAAGCAGCAGTGAGGAGCAGTGGTTAATGTAGAAAGGTGCTCAAGTTAGCTTTTAACTGAGTTAGTTACTGAGGCTACAGTCCAACTGTAAGGCTGTTTAACAGAAGATGTGCACATTTGTGTTTAACTATATGAAATGCTGGTGTTTCTGGTAGGTATAATAATATATCTACAAATTCCTTGCTGCTCATGTTATTAAATGGCAGGAAGAATGTTGCAAACACCTGTTTTAGATCATCAACAGCATAAAAAGCCCTCTTCCCTGCAGTCTGGTGGAGATAAAGCCTTGAGAGTCACCCAGAGCGCTGATGGATGATATAGAACCGACGATGACCCTACACTGCATCCGAAATGAGCGAGAGGGGCAGAGTGCTGCCTCCCCCTTGGGGAATGTCTGACTTTGCCACTGTTTTTTTTCTTCCTGAGTAAGCAGGCCTCCTTTCTGCCAGGCTCAGCTTCCACTCTTCAATAACACCGTTGCTCCACTTTGTCATTATTACAGCAGCAGCCTTTATTATCCGCACCCATCACTGTTTTTCTTAAACCTCCCCGTGACAGCAGGGAGGACCTTGTATCCTCTGAAACGGAGGGGTGTGTGCGCCTGCATGTGAGGGTTCTGCGTTAAAAGTTCGGGTGGCTTTTGTTTCTCGCTGCGGGTCCTTGCCAGATGACTCTTGGGGGAGGAGGCGACACGAAGACCCCTGTTGGCTCCTGCTGTCCAAGCTTCCTGTTGCTCATAGAGGGAATTGGGAAGAGGCTGGTGGTCAGCGATTGATGGGGAAACCCCTTGTTTTCATAACAAAAGCTTGTCTTTTTTGTTTTAAAAGTTCAGACTAAAGGAGAAAGGAGGAGTGTTTCAATGACACACGGGTCACTTCTTACCACTGCCTTCCCATGAGTCACTGCTGGCTTCCCATTCCTGGTGACTGATGACTCATGGATGACATTGAGTCCACCCACCTGCTGAGACCCTGTGGATGGAGAACAAGGAGACCCCCTGCTGCCTTGACTCAGTCTGGGTTTTGTAGCTCATGGGCTCTGTGACCCATCAAATCTTCATGTAAAAAACCCCCAATAAGTGGTCAGTTATGGAAAATGCTCCTTCCTCACACCGGCTGCCCCAAACATTGTCACTCCACAGATGGTCATTTCTGGGCCCTGGACAAGGAGTTTCTTTGAAAGATTCATCATTTTAGTTTAATTTTTTACGCAGAAAATGGATTCAAGTTTCAAACTCAAGATGTACAGTAAAAGGACAGCCTCACTGAAGCCCCTCTGGAAGGAGGATGATGGGTAGTTTAAGCTCAACAGTGGTTCAGATTTCAAGGTTAGTGAGGTCCCACTACTTTCGGCTGAGTGGAGCTTTTACTGCTGGTAGTACCTAAGGTCCTTTGTGAGAGGGGTCTTTGTTGACAATGATGAGCAGCTGCAGGTAGAGCCTCTGACTAGTGCAGAATGGAAGGTGTCCATGTGAAGGTTTGACTCCCAGGCAACACCCTTCTTTTGTTTACTTTTCCTCAGACTATTTGAGGAAATATTTAAACTTCTTCTGAACAAATAGTAATGACTCATGGACACGGTTAATAACCTAAGATGTGTTTGCTGAGGAAAAACTAGCAACAGTTTTGGGATCCAATTTGTAAATCAAACCAAATCAAAATGCCCAGTTCCATCTGATTCAGTGCCATTACGTGGTTTTCTGTCCTCTTCAATTGTATTCCACTGGAGGCATCGGGGAAACAGAGTCTTGGGTTTGCTCTCTTTTCCAGAGCTACTAACAACCACAAGGTGAGGGAGACAGTGGCCCTGGAGCTCAGCTTTGTCAACTCCAACCTGCAGCTGCTGAAGGAGGAGCTTGAGGAGCTTAACAGCAACATGGGTGTCTACCAGACAGAAAGGTAGGACAAATACCCTCATAGACACAGGAACATTGGGGAATATTTCCAGCTTGAATGACAAAAACAGAAACAGACTGAGGTGTAACAGAGGCTTTCCTTGCATAACAAACATAATTTGTTCCCTGAAAATTTACTCATAGGAAGTATCCTTCTAAAACAAGTTCATAACTACTGTTAATTTTTATGTTAAAATTGAGTAATAACCTTATGAACCCCAAAAGGTTTTACCTTTTTTTGCTGTAAACTTTAAAATTCCTGCTTTTTGAACAGGGTTAAAATGTAATTCAGAAACAGTCCCAGAATATCAGGACAGCTCTGGGACCTTTAAATCCAGGCTTACAACCTACATGTTCAAAGCAGTTTATACATCTGCATCCATCTTTTTTCTGTCCCCTTCACCTGTTTTCATACATTTTCTCTTTTGTTCTTTTCTTGCAATGCTTAAATTGACATCTACTGTAAATTCCTTTGTGTTAGCGGTCCAACATGTCTTTATTGTAAAACACTTTGAGAAACTGCTTTTAAATGCGCTATATTAAAGTCACAACGCTACTTAACCAGTTGTCATGTAATATTACTGTACTGCCTTGCAACTCTTCTCTGCTGAACTGTTCATAAGTTAGCATTTGCTATGAGTAGTAATTCAAAACACAAAGTCATTAGTAACAACTTTACCTTTCAAGAGAATTCTTTTCCATCACTTGAACCTTTAAATGGCAAGTGAAGCCGTTACTTTCTCAACTTTTACCACTTTTTTTGCTGTACAAGCTCCCCTTGCAGAGCGAGTGCTTAGATCACAAAATTGGGACTTATAAGCACAGAGATCTGTAAAGTTCTTGCAATAAGTCATCTACTCTTAGAAAACAGAGATTTCAGTTTTAAATACAAGCCTTGCAAACATCTTTGAATGATACCGTGACTTTTTATCATAGTCCAAAACCCATAATCTAAAAATGATGTGTAAAGCAAAAAAACAAACAAGATACCAGTTTATAGTGTGAATTTTGAAAATTCCTGCACACTTGGCTCTTGAAAGTTCACGCCGTAAACTGGTGTCATTTGTTCTTAGTTCATTTAGGATTTATCTGCTGTTTTTTGGGGGGGGGGGGGGGTTTAC